>CM057226.1:44146863-44662513 GCA_029891385.1 Erythroxylum novogranatense | reverse complement strand
TGATGCATCGCATCGAGGATTGGGGTGTACGATGCGTACGGTAGAGTCATTGCCTATGCCTCGGGACAAATTTGAGGTCTCACGAGGTAAACTATCCGTTTCATGATTTGGAGTTAGGCTGCGATAGTGTTTGCTTTGAAGATTTGGAGGCATTACACGATGGTGAGACTTTCCAAATCTTCACTAACCATAAAAGTTTGAGATATTCTTGAGCGAGAGAGAGTTGAATTTGAGGCGAGAGGAGATGGCTTGAGTTGTTGAAGGACTATGATTGTCTTATCTAGTATCACCACAGGAAAGCTAATGTGTGGCGGATGCTCGAGTAGGAAGTCACATACTAGTACGGCTGATTCAATTGAGGCAATGAGGTTGCCTAATTTGATTGATTGAGGCTTTGAATGTTCAGTTGACTCTGGCAGGATGGAGTCTTATTGGCTACTTTGACCTGAGACCTATGCTCTTTGGATAGGATCGAGAGAGTTAGAGGACAAGGATCTGTTATGGTGAGACTGATTGAGAAGGTAAAGCTGATTAGAGTTACGGTTTGATGTGAGAGATGAGACTTTGTGGTTGAGGCAGGAGGCTTTGTGTGCTGATGTGGATGACTTGAGGAGAGAGATATTGGAGGCTCATATGGCCACATATGCTATGCATCTGGTACTACCAAGATGTATAACACTCTTAAGCAACATTTACAGGTGGCTGGCATGAAAAAACAAGCGTGGAGTTGTATCTAGATGTTTGGCGTGCAGCCAGGTTAAGTTATTTGAGCACCGAGGCTCCATGTAGAGGAAGCTTCATTTGTTTGCCCATTCAGGAGTGGAAATGGGGCAATTACCATAGATTTCATTATGGGTTTGCCTAGGGCCTTGAGACAACGATGATCTTATCTGGGTCATAGTGGATCGATTGACTAAATCGGCCCATTTCTTGCGATGAGAGAACAATACCATGGATCAGTTGGCCCAAAGTATGTGGCGGAGATAGTGAGACTGCATGGGGTCCCGGTGTCGATAGTGTCAGCGGGGATCCCATTTACTTGAGGTTACAGCGCAGGTTGCAGATGCAATGGAGCTAGGCTGAACTTGATCTGACGTTTCATCCTCGAACGGATGGGCGAGTGAGAGGACGATTAAGGCTGTTGAGGATATGCTTGGCTTGTGTATTGGAGTTCGAGAGGAGCATGGGATCGAGTGTTTAGCTCGATTGAGTTTGCATACAACAATCATTATCATAGTAGCATCGGGATGGCACCATATGAGGCCTTTGTATGGGAGTAGTGTAGATAGCCTTTTATTGGGATGAAGAGGTGTGAGGATGATTGGGGTCTGAGCTGATTCGGGATCTGTAGATAAGGTGGCTGATTGAGTCGCATCAAGCGGCTCGGGATGAAAGAAAGAGCTATGTGGATCGGCCTGGGAGGACATTGAGTACAATGTAGGCGATAGAGTGTTCTTCGGGTGTCACCGTGGCGTGGTGTCTTGAGATTTGGGAAAAAGGGTAAGTTAAGCCCTAGGTACATTGGTCCATATGAGATCTTTGAGAGGATAGGACCTTTGGCCTACTGGTGCTGTTTTACCGAGTGAGATGTCTCGGTTGCATAGCGTCTTCCATGTGAGTATGCTCCGGAGATATCGGTCGGATCCGACACATGTGATACGGCTCGGAGATTGAGGTATCGAGTAATTTCAGTTATGTAGAGGGCCGTCTGATTGCCGGGACACGGGTGAAACAGTTGAGGAATAAGAGTATTCCACTAGCGAAGGTTCTCTGGAGGAACCACTGATTGAGGAGGCTACAGGAGACCAAGGAGCATATGAGGAGACAATATCCTCATCTTTTGATCAACGAGTAAGAATTTGAGGACGAAATTTTTATTAGGAGGGAGAATTGTAACATCCATCTCCCATAGGAAGGGTTTATTGGTAATTTGGGACGGGTTAGAGAGGTGGATTATAACTCTGCATGAACATACATCATATAGCCTCTATAAGCGATGATTGTTTTGCACATGCACATGGTATACATGCATTCATGACATTTCCGACATAAGTGTCTAATTGAGATCTTTTGTGAAATTTATGTGAAAGTTGTATTTAAAAAATTATTTGGAGTGCGCCATAAATTGTTTTACATTTTTAGGGATTTATGGAAATTTTTCTGGAATTTTTCGGGGTTCTTGCCCGGACCGAAAAATTCCAACTGACTGGCTGAGTGAGCCTTTTTGTACTGAAAAGGATTGCCTAATGGCATGAGATTAGTGAATAAATAATTGTGGGAATTATGTTAGTGCCATGTTTAGAGCTTAAGTGGGATTAGTGCTTAATTAATTGGGTTTAATTCATTTTTGTCTTTTCCATTCATTATAAGCCAAGTGGCTTCTAAATTTTGTCCTATCCTATGCAACACCATCGACTTTTCAGCATCACCTATGACTTCCTCCTTGTTCTTTTAAAATACATAACTCATTTGGAAGCTTATTATCTCATCCGAAACTTTATTTTTCCCTTCCTTGGTGAATTTCTCTTCTTTCTTCGTTGGTGGCTTCTTCTTACAAGATAGATTCTTGTTCTTTTGGCTTGCTCCTTCTTCCTTCTCATGTAAAGCTAGCTTAAACCTAGTGAAGATGTTGAATTGTGTGTATGCTCAAGTGATAGCCGTGGGTGAAGTAAGTTAGGAAGTGTGGGAGAGTTGTAAAGTGTTGGAGAATTGAAGAGTTTGTAACTTGATTGGTAAGTATTGATGTTTGTTTTTATGCTTTTGGTAGTTAGAAGCATGCATGGAGATCCTTTATACATTTACTTGATCATCATAGTAGAAGGTTTGAATGGGTTTAAATGTATACTTAGTTATGGATGAATGAATGACTATACTTTTTATTGATTTTAGCTTGGTTTTGGATTGAGTTTGTAAGGTTAGATGAATGGAAAACTTAGGAAGATCATTTGTGTAGGTGCTGCCAATTTTTGTGTCATTATAGAAGTGTATGTTGTGATGAATTTGTGGTTGAATTAGAGGTAGGAATGGATGCTTAGTGATGTGTTATTGATGTTAGAAGTGATAGGAGTTAGGGTAATGTTGAAATCTGGAAAATTGGTGTTTGACCTGTTGGAATGTTTTGATCATAACTTATTGTGTAGGTGTTCAAATGAGGTGAAGTTTGTGCCCAATGAAACTTTGGGATGTTGGCTTCAATTTTGCGTGAAATAGGTGGTGTTAAATTGTAATGCTAGAACGGTGAATTTTTGCATGGAAAGTTACTGTTTTATTGCCTGTGAACAGTACCCATGATTATGACCCTGATTACTTTGTTGATTTTCTAAATTAATTGGTATGGAACTAGGAAAAATGGTCTGTATGAAAGTTGAGGCATATTGAGTTACCTTTCCATTTCCACTGATCTTGTTAATTTTAGAGTTGTATATTGGGAGATATGAACTGATTACTATTGATTGGTTTTATGCTTTTTGGAGAAACCTAGTCAAAGTGTTGATTTTGTGAGCTTTCTGCTTGGGAGCAATTTTAGCAATTTTTGTGGACTGAATTGGTGTGAGTGATCTTCTGAAAAGTTATAGAGGAAGAAATTATCTTGAAAATGATTTATGGTGTGTAATTTTAGAGGTCAGAGTTGGGAGTTATGATTTTGTAAAACCGACCCTGCATTAGGTTGTGAATTGCTGATAATGGCAGTAACTTGCATAATAGATTTGAACTTGTTAGAAATTGAATTGGAGTTTGAGTTCTTCATGAAACTTGAAGTTGGTGATCTTATCTTTTCAGGGGTATAAGGTAATGATTTTTGTGACATTTGTGCTAAGATAATTACTGTTTGAAACATCACTGTCCAGATTGGTTGATTTCAGAGGGCTGATGCTTTGGTGAATTGTTTGACCTAGTTATTATGGAATTTAATTTTGGGTTGTTCATGAAAGTTGTAGATGACATTGTGAACTTATTGAGCATATTTATGTGGTAATTTTTGGCTGAAGAATTAGAGAGGAATGGAATTTATAATGTACTATTCTGTTTTAATGAGATTTGAGTAGGCGGTAGCTTTGAAGGGATTTTGACACCCCAAGGGGAAATTGATTTTATGGTCTTCTTGAGAATTGTAGAGGGTTTCATGATCTTTCCAACGAGATATAGTTGGAAATTTTCTGAGTGTGTGCAATGAATTATTGGTGTTGAAAATTGGATTGGAAATTAGGAAAAAAAGGAAATGGAGCGTCTGATTGACTGATTCTTGAGGCATCGGATTAAGTAGAATATTTAATTTCATTTGTGAGAAATTGGGAATTTTTGACGGAAATTAGCGTGGCCGGGTAGCAGAGCCTTTAATCACATTTTGATTAATTGGGGACCTATAGAGGTCCGAATTGCGCACCGTCGGCCGCCAATAGGTTTCTAATTTTTAGGCGGATTTTTTATGGGAAAATTTTGGATTAGGGCGGGAATGCCATGAACATGCGTTATACGTTTACTTATTCCATGTGCATTGTTTGATATTTTTACTATTCAGTTGGTAATGTTTACTTATTTTAATTGTTATAGAGGCTCGGTTGGGCGTCATCCCACGGACGTTGCGAGACTTCCAACGTGCTTCGGAAGTTATTAGGTGAGTAACCTAGATGGTTCCTCGGTTAGTAAGTGTTTATAATTCTGCACTTAGAACCCTGTGGAGAATAATGGTGGGAAAATTGTGTTTGTTTGTGCTCGGATTGGATCGAAGCTCAGATGGATTGGGGAATTCGACATAGAAGTGTCATATGTGATTTTCTTGCGATTACCGTACAAGACTAATGTGTACATGTTGAATTGGGATCGATATGATGTTGGTGTTGTTTTATTTGGACATATGCATCATGTATAATTGCATGATCGATAATTGGCGGTTGTGACGGAAAGCGATAGCGAGCTTAAAGCTCAACGTGATTGGGCCTTGAGCCCATAGTGATTGAGCCTATGGCTCACCGTTTATCGCGCATAATGGGACGATTTGAGCATTCATCACAACAACGTAATAAATTGAGCGTCTCATACATTCCATGTGCATTTGAATTGATTCTTTGGATTGGTATGAAAATTATGTGGTACTACTAAATGTGATTTGATGAGATAATTGTGCGTATTTATTGTGTTATATGTGTATATGCATGAATTGGGTGAACCATCGATGATGGTTCCTCACCGAGATTATAAACTCACCCAAAATTGCAAATTATTTTCGGGACCGAGAGAGTAGACCTATAGCTCAGAGGGACTTTTCTGCGAAAGTAGATTGAGTTGCAAGAAGTCATAGCACATAGGTCGGTCAATTTGGCACTTTTGAGGATGACCTAGCTAGCCTTTTGTTTGATTTTCTTTTGGAGTATTGTACATAACACACAGGTTGTGTAAATTCTTGCTTTGAGGTTATGAAATGAGAATTTATGGTTTCAAAATTAGTGGATTTCATATTAATGCTTTATGATTTTGATGCCATGTGGATCGCTAGTGGTTGTTAAATGGCACCCTTATCGTGGGGTGTGTGTCGGAATGACCTCTGAGCGTCCGATACATATCTATGGTATGGGGTACTACATCGGTGATATCGAGCATGGTTTGGCATCTGTTGGGACTAGTACATAATTAGGCTTGAATTATTGTGAGAAATCTAAACCGATCAGAGTTCTTATTTTGTTTTAGGTCATCCGTATTTGGTGATCGATTGATCAACCGGTGACGAGGATCTATTGGAGCTAGTAGAGTCCTCGGTGCCTCGATCGAGGAGATACCTCCTAGAGTCCCGTGAGGCGGGAGAGGAGATCGATTTCTTTAAATGGCGAAGACATGAACTTATGGCGATCTGACCCGAGGTGAGGGATGGTTGGAAGGGACCGAGAGTCCTTGATCAGATGGATTGCGAACTGATGAGAGGTTCGATTCTGTGATATCTCTTTTGCAGGCCCCGCTTATACATGGTGGAAGACTGTTAAGGCAAGTACCACGGACCTTGCTTCTGACACGGGCAGATTTTCTCGAGGGCCTTTAGAGACAATTATATGCCCAAGGTGTATCGGAAATGAAGATGCGGGGTTTTGGAGTGAGACAGGTAGGATGTGATGGCGAGAGCACGAGGTTAGGTTTAATGAGTTGATGGGATATCTTTGCTTGTGGTTTCCAATGAGGCGGATAGTGCCGGGAGGTTTGAGATGGGGCTGAATCTGGAGATCCGTGCGAGATTGGCCCGATCGATATGGGCTCCTTTATAGAGTTGAGAGCTCTTCTTTGTGAGAGTGGAGCGATTGTGAGACAAATGACAGCGAGAGATGGGTCAGGGTCTAGAGGAAGAGAGTTAGTGATAGTCAGTAAGCTCTGGTAGGAGTTTTAGCGGCTGAAAGCGGGGCCTTCAGATCTTCGTGGAGGATCGAACAATCGGGTTTTTGGACGAGAGAGGAGATTTATCTGGTGGCGATGGCGATGGTAGTGGTAAAGAGGTTTTGGGCGATTCCCCATTACGTGAGGACTGTAAGAAGAGGCACTTTGAGAGTGTTGGCGATTGTTGGAGCTTGCCTTAAATGCGGCTCCATGGATCATCGATTCGGATTGCCCAGCTACATTGGGAGCTCGATCTGCTGGTAGTGGCCGAGCCGAGTAGTACTACAAAGACAAAGAGTAAGTGGGTGGATCCGGCGTGGATCAGTATAGAGGGGCCGAGGTAGAGTGAGGATCCTTTAGGCGGGACCGAGGGTGGGCGATCGACACGCCCCTGAGCCGAAGTATATGCCATGACGAGGCAGGAGGCCCAGATTCCCGATGTCGTGAAGTGGTATGCTCCTTATTTCGATTTTGAGGCGTTTGCATTCTTGGATCCGGATCCACACATTCTTTATTGCACCTCATATGGCATGTAGATTGCATGGGGATGGGAGATGTTCTTGTATGGGCTAGAGGTGAGTACACCTTTAGGTACTACTCTTGCATTGGGAGAAGTGCATAGGGATGCTCGATCCGGATCGATCAGCGGTGTTGAGGCGAGACCTTATAGTGTTGCCTCGAGAGATCGATGTGATTACGGGATGGATCGGCCGACGGCCCATAGGGCTATTATGGACCTGCTATACCAAGGAGGTTGTTTTAGAGTCTCTGGTCACCTAAGCGATGTTTAGAGGAGTTAGTCGAGCAATACCAGCCGGATGATCTCTTTCCTTAGTGCCCCGAGATTGATCTGAGGAGGGTGTGAGCATATCGGCTTATGTGGTTGACACGAGTTGAAAGCAGAGGCTTCGGATATTCCGTGGTTAGGGAATTTCTAGATGTGTTTCGATGAGTTACGGGTTTGCCGCGGACGGGAGGCGAGTTCACTATTGACCTCGTTCGTGTCTTGCTCCTATATCTATACCTCCATATAGGATGGCACCTGTGGAACCGAGGGAGCTTAAAACTCGGCCAGGAGTTGTTGGAGAAGGGCTTTATCGGACCTAGTGTTTCACCATGGGAGCTCGGTTTTGTTTGTGAAGAAAAGGATGGGACTTTGAGGCGTGCATCGATTACAGTGCAGTTGAATCGGGTGTGATGAAGAATAAGTATCCTTTGCCTAGGATCGATGACTTATTTGATGGATTCGCGTGGAGCTCGGTGTTCACTAAGTTGGATCTGAGGTCGGTACTATCGGTTGAAGATTGCAGAGGCCGATGTGCCTAAGAGTGCCTTAGGAGCAGTGCGGGCATTTTGAGTTTTTAGTGATGCCGTTTGGGTTGACTAATGTCCCGCAACCTTCATTGCCTTGATGAATAAGGTATTTTAGCCTACTGGATCGGTTTGTTATTGTATTTATTGATGACATTTTAGTGTATTCGAGAGCAGACGGAGCATAGTGAGCATTTGAGGATTGTGTTGCAGACCATGAGGGAGAGAGCAGTTGTATGCCAAATTGAAGAAATGTGAATTTTGGTGGATCGAGTGATATTTTTGGGACATATAGTATTTGAGAGGGTATTCAGTGGATCCGAGTAAGGTGGAGGCAAAGTCTTTGAAGTGGGAAGCTCTAGGAATGTTTGAGATTCGAGTTTCTCGGATTGGCGGTTATTACGGAGGTTTGTCGAGGGTTTTCATTGATCTCAGCCCTCGACAAAACTTCGAGGAAGAATGTGCCATTGAGATGGACCGAGGAGTGTCGGAAGAGCTTTGAGAGCTGAAACATCGGTTGACTCATTGCGGTGTTGACTATTCCATCTGGATTGGAGGATTTGAGGTATCTGATGATGCATCGCATCGAGGATTGGGGTGTGTTACGATGCAGACGGTAGAGTCATTGCCTATGCCTCGAGACAGTTTGAGGTCTCACGAGGTAAACTATCCTGTTCATGATTTGGAGTTAGCTGCAGTAGTGTTTGCTTTGAAGATTTGGAGGCATTACCTGTATGGTGAGACTTTCCAAATCTTCACTAACCATAAGAGTTTGAGATATTTACTGAGCCAGAGAGAGTTGAATTTGAGACAGAGGAGATGGCTTGAGTTGTTGAAGGACTATGACTGTACTATCGAGTATCACCACAGGAAAGCTAATGTGGTGGCGGATGCTCACGAGTAGGAAGTCACATACTAATGATGTTTCAGATTCGTGCAATGAGGTTGCCTAATTTGATTGATTGAGGGCTTTGAATGTTCGATTGACTCTGGAGCGGGATGGAGTCTTATTGGCTACTTTGACATGAGACCTATGCTTATGGATAGGATCCGGAGAGTTCGGGACAAGGATCCTATTATGGTGAGGACCGATTGAGAAGGTAAAAGGCGATTCGAGTTCGAGTTTGATGTGAGAGATGAGACTTTGTGGTTGAGGCAGAGGCTTTGTGTGCACGATGTGGATGACTTGAGGAGAGAGATATTGGAGGAGGCTCTATATGGCCACATATGCTATGCATCTGGTACTACCAAGATGTATAACACTCTTAAGTAACATTTACGGTGGCTGGCATGAAAAAACAAGTAGCGGAGTTTGTATCTAGATGTTTGACGTGCCCGGAGTTAAGGTGAGCACGGGCTCCAGTAGGGAAGCTTCATTCGTTGCCCATTCGGAGTGGAAATGGGGCAATTACCATGGATTTCATTATGGGTTTGCCTGGGGACGCCGAGACAAAGCATGATGCTATCTCGGTCATAGTGGATCGATTGACTAAATCGGCCCATTTCTTGCCGAGAAGGAGAACAATACCATGGATCAGTTGGCCCGAAGTATGTGGCGGAGATAGTGAGACTGCATGGGGTCCCGATGTCGATAGTGTCGGCTGAGGATCCCATTTACTTGAGGTTCGCGAGAGTTTGCGATCTGCAATGGGTACTAAGTGAACTTCAATCTGACGTTTCATCCTCGACATGATGGGCGAGTGAGAGGACGATTAAGACTGTTGAGGATATGCTTGGGCTTGTGTATTGGAGTTCAGAGGAGCATGGGATCGATTTAGCTCGATTGAGTTTCATACAACAATCATTATCATAGTAGCATCGGGATGGCACCATATGAGGCCTTTGTATGGGCGACCGTGTAGATCGCCTTTGTATTGGGATGAAGAGGGTGTGAGGATGATTGAGGTCCTAAGCTGATTCAGGATCATGTAGATAAGGTGAAATTGATTGAGTCGCATCAAAGCGGCTCGGGATAGATGAAGAGCTATGTGGATCAAGATAGGAGGGACATTGAGTACAATGTAGGCGATAGAGTGTTCTTACGGTGTCACCGTGGCGTGGTGTCTTGAGATTTGGGAAAAAGGTAAGTTAAGCCCTAGGTACATTGGTCCATATGAGATCAGCGAGAGGATAGGACCTTTGGCCTCTGAGCTAGCTTTACCGAGTGAGATGTCTCAAATTGCATGACGCCTTCCATGTGAGTATGCTCAGGAGATATCGGTCAGATCCGACACATGTGATACCGGCTCAGGAGATTGAGGTATCGAGTAATTTGAGTTATGTAGAGGAGCCGATACAGATTGTCGGGACACAGGTGAAACAGTTGAGGAATAAGAGTATTCCACTAGCGAAGGTTCTCTGGAGGAACCACTCGACTGAGGAGGCTACCTGGGAGACCAAGGAGCATATGAGGAGACAATATCCTCATCTTTTCGATCAACCAGGTAAGAATTTCGGGGACGAAATTTTTATTAGGAGGGGAGAATTGTAACATCCCATCTCCCATAGGAAGGGTTTATTGGTAATTTGGGACGGGTTAGGAGAATTGGATTATAACTCGGCATGAACATACATCATATAGCCTCTATAACTGATGATTGTTTTGCACATGCACATGGTATACATGCATTCATGACATTTCCGACATAAGTGTCTAATTGAGATCTTTTGTGAAATTTATGTGAAAGTTGTATTTAAAAAATTATTTGGAGTGCGCCATAAATTGTTTTACATTTTTAGGGATTTATGGAAATTTTTCTGGAATTTTTCGGTTCTTGCCCGGATGAAAAATTCTAAGCGACCGGGTGAGTGAGCCTTTTGTACTGAAAAGGATTGCCTAATGGCATGAGATTAGTGAATAAATAATTGTGGGAATTATGTTAGTGCCATGTTTAGAGCTTAAGTGGGATTAGTGCTTAATTAATTGGGTTTAATTCATTTTGTCTTTTCCATTCATTATAAGCCAAGTGGCTTCTAAATTTTGTCCTATCCTATGCAACACCATCGACTTTTCAGCATCACCTATGACTTCCTCCTTGTTCTTTTAAAATACATAACTCATTTGGAAGCTTATTATCTCATCCAAACTTTATTTTTCCCTTCCTCGTGAATTTCTCTTCTTCTTCGTTGGTGGCTTCTTCTTACAAGATAGATTCTTGTTCTTTTGGCTTGCTCCTTCTTCCTTCTCATGTAAAGCTAGCTTAAACCTAGTGAAGATGTTGAATTGTGTGTATGCTCAAGTGATAGCCGTGGGTGAAGTAAGTTAGGAAGTGTGAGAGTTGTAAAGTGTTGGAGAATCAAGAGTTTGTAACTTGATTGGTAAGTATTGATGTTTGTTTTATGCTTTTGGTAGTTAGAAGCATGCATGGAGATCCTTTATACATTTACTTGATCATCATAGTAGAAGGTTTGAATGGGTTTAAATGTATACTTAGTTATGGATGAATGAATGACTATACTTTTTATTGATTTTAGCTTGGTTTTGGATTGAGTTTGTAAGGTTAGATGAATGGAAAACTTAGGAAGATCATTTGTGTAGGTGCTGCCAATTTTTGTGTCATTATAGAAGTGTATGTTGTGATGAATTTGTGGTTGAATTAGAGGTAGGAATGGATGCTTAGTGATGTGTTATTGATGTTAGAAGTGATAGGAGTTAGGGTAATGTTGAAATCTGGAAAATTGGTGTTTGACCTGTTGGAATGTTTTGATCATAACTTATTGTGTAGGTGTGCAAATGAGGTGAAGTTTATGCCCAATGAAACTTTGGGATGTTGGCTTCAATTTTGTGTGAAATAGGTGGTGTTAAATTGTAATGCTAGAACGGTGAATTTTTGCATGGAAAGTTACTGTTTTATTGCCTATGAACAGTACCCGCAGTTATGACCTGATTACTTTGTTGATTTTTCTAAATTAATTGGTATGGAACTAGGAAAAATGGTCTGTATGAAAGTTGAGACATATTGAGTTAGCTTTCCATTTCCACTGATCTTGTTAATTTTAGAGTTGTATATTGGGAGATATGAACTGATTACTATTGATTGGTTTTATGCTTTTTGGAGAAACCTAGTCAAAGTGTTGATTTTGTGAGCTTTCTGCTTGGGAGCAATTTTAGCAATTTTTGTGGACTGAATTGGTGTGAGTGATCTTCTGAAAAGTTGTAGAGGAAGAAATTATGTTGAAAATGATTTATGGTGTGTAATTTTTATAGGTCAGAGTTGGGAGTTATGATTTTGCAGAAACTGACCCTGCATTAGGTTGTGAATTGCTGATAATGGCAGTAACTTGCATAATAGATTTGAACTTGTTAGAAATTGAATTGGAGTTTGAGTTCTTCATAAAACTTGAAGTTGGTGATCTTATCTTTTCAGGGGTATAAGGTAATGATTTTTGTGACATTTGTGCTAAGAGAATTACTGTTTGAAACATCACTGTCCAGATTGGTTGATTTCAGAGGGCTGATACTTTGGTGAATTGTTTGACCTAGTTAGTTATGGAATTTAATTTTGGGTTGTTCATGAAAGTTGTAGATGACATTGTGAACTTATTGAGCATATTTATGTGGTAATTTTTGGCTGAAGAATTAGAGAGGAATGGAATTTATAATGTACTATTCTGTTTTAATGAGATTTGAGTAGGCAGTAGCTTTGAAGGGATTTTTGACACCCTTAAGGGGGAAATTGATTTTTATGGTCTTCTTGAGAATTGTAGAGGGTTTCATGATCTTTCCAACGAGATATAGTTGGAAATTTTCTGAATTGTGTGCAATGAATTATTGGTGTTGAAAATTGGATGGAAATTAGGAAAAAAAAAAAATGGAATCACTTCGGTCACTAGATGGCGCGTCATCCTCTAGTGACGGGCGAAAAGCGTCATGTCGCTAGGGCGACGCGTCGCCTAGCTGACGAAGCCGTTTAAGTCAGCCCGCTGGGTGAGACGTCGCCAAATGAGGCTAGACTTTTTTTTTCTTTTATTTTTATTTTTATTTTTTAAATGGGTAATTTGTGATTTCATTTTGTCAATTTCTTTTCCGTCCGACGTCTGATTGACCTGATTCTTGAGGCATCGGACTCGTAGAATATTTAATTTCATTTTGTGAGAAATTGGGAATTTTTGGACGGGAAATTGACGTGGCCCCGGGTAACGGAGCCTTTAATCATTGTTTTGATTAATTGGGGACCTATAGAGGTCCGAATTGCGCACCGTCGCCTAATAGGTTTCTAATTTTAGACGGATTTTTTATGGGAAAATTTTGGATTAGGGCCGGGAATGCCATGAACATGCATTATACACGTTTTACTTATTCCATGTGCATTGTTTGATATTTTTTACTATTCAGTTGGTAATGTTTACTTATTTTAATTGTTATAGAGGCTCAGTTGGAACGTCATCCCACGGACGTTGCAGAGACTTCCCGGCATTAGCTCGGAAGTTATTAGGTGAGTAACCTAGATGGTTCCTCGGTTAGTAAGTGTTTATAATTCTGCACTTAGAACCCTGTGGAGAATAATGGTGGGAAAATTGTGTTTGTTTGTGCCTGGATTGCGGACCGAAGGTCCGATGGATTGGGGAATTCTGACATAGAAGTGTCATATGTGATTTTCTTGCGATTACCTGTACAAGACTTATGTGTACATGTTGAATTGGGATCTGATATGATGTTGGTGTTGTTTTATTTGGACATATGCACATCATGCATAATTGCATGATCAGTAATTGGCAGTTGTGACCAGAGCAGCCAACGAGAGCTTAATGCTCAACGTGATTGGGCCTTGAGCCCATAGTGATTCAGAGCCTATGGCTCACCATTTAATGCGCCCTTAGTGGGACAGTTTGCGCTTCGATCCACAACAACGTAATAAATTGGAAAAGCGTCTCATACACATTCCATGTGCATTTGAATTGATTCTTTGGATTGGTATGAAAATTATGTGGTACTACTAAATGTGATTTGATGAGATAATTGTGCGTAGCTGTGTTATGTATGTGTATATGCATGAATTGGGTGAACCATCGATGATGGTTCCTCACTGAGTTCGCAAACTCACCAAAAATTGCAAATTATTTTTCAGACCGAGAGAGTAGACCTATAGCTCAGAGGGACTTTTCTGCCGATGTAGATTGAGTTGGCAAGAGAAGTCATGGCATGTGTCGGTCACCGCACTTTTGAGGGATGACCTAGCTAGCCTTTTTGTTTGATTTTCTTTTGGAGTATTGTACAGAACACACCAGTTGTGTAAATTTATTGCTTTGAGGTTATGAAATGAGAATTTATGGTTTCAAAATTAGTGGATTTCATATTAATGCTTTATGATTTTGATGCCATGTGGAGTGTTAGTGGTTGTTCGTAGCGCACCCTTATCATAGGGTGTGTGTCAGAATGACCTACGGGCGTCCCGATACATATCCTATGGTATGGGGGTACTACATCAGAGTAAAGTGATTTATGAAAGATAATTGGATTAGGTGCATCAACACCGGATAGATGGAATATAGTGAAACGGACATAAAAATTTAATGTATTCATACGGAAAAGAAGTGGATTGTCAAATGAGAGATGGAGTGTTTTTGTAAGTACCACCTTGGCAAGGTGTGCTCGTATTTGGAGAAAGGATAATTTAAGCTATATGAATTGGTATGTATGAAAATTATTATAAGTTAGTGTTACTGGTGAAAGATGTTTTAAATTCACACTATGTGATGTGTGAATAAGTTCTGAAATAATAACATGATCGATAGAGATAGATTGACAGCATACAAAGTAAAAGTTAGTGAGTAATCTGAAAAAATACTGATGAAATAGTCAAGATAGTGTAATAGCTGAATCAGTGATTGAAGAACATATTGAGTTATCAGCTGTGGTCATTGGAAAGAGCGTATTTGAGTGATGAAGTATATGGGGAATAGAGGAACATATAAGGAATTATCACCTCTACTGTATTAATCAATCGATTGAAAATTTTGAGGACGAAATTTATTAAAAGGGGGAGAAATGTAACATCCCATCCCTATATTACAGGTTAGTACCCGAAATTTCAGTATATGTGAGCTTAAAGAGAAATTAAGACAATGCATTTTCTTGCTCATGCATCATGTTAGTATATATGCACATAAATACGAAACGTTTTCGCATAAAAAGTGGTACATGCATTTATTGACAACTTCCAGGTATAATTGATGTTAAATCTGATTTGTTTTTTTGAAAATGAGGAGTAGCAGGAGTAGAAAGAGTAATCTGGTATGAGTTGTGATAAGGAAAGGTCTAGAAACAAAATTGATAGTGATCTGGGACATATTCCCTGAGTGGGCTTTGGTCTACTAGCCATAACTTTTTCTCTAGTTATCCAAACGAGATGATTATTAATTTGGATTAAACTAGAAACGTATGGCTACATGTCATATGAAGACATTGAATTTCAATTCGGTATCTAAGAGTTTCAAAAGTTGTCATGAAGTTGAGAATAGGGTACAGGGCGTTGAAAGTTAATCGTAAAATTTGTGTTCTGATTTCAAAAAAAATTTGGGATTGATATAAATAGATTTTGGAAAAGTTCCCTTCTAGAAAGTTGTAACTTATCTTTCTAGCTTTTCATTGATATGAAGTATGAAATTTTCGGACAACGGAGTTGGAAGATATGATCATTAGAAGTTGTGATGCTGTTTAGGATAGAACTTTCGGGATAGCCATGTTAATTTGGAATTTTGACCCTTATAGAGGGAGAAATTGTTTTTAAGTTCTTCATAAAGGTTGTAGACCTCTTTTTTATCTTTCCAACGATACATGATATGATAAATTTGGGCATCGGAGTCAAAAGTTATGATTCTTATAAGTAGATACATTCTGGACGCAATGAAACGAAAAAAATGAGATGGAGTACTGTTCATCGTCTCAATTATTGTTCACAAAATGACCTGAGTATCGTTCATCGCCTCGCCATCGCTCACAAAAAGAGATGGAGTACTGTTCATCATCTCAGATACTGTTCACAAAAATGAGACGGAGTACTGTTCATCGTCTCAATTACTATTCACAAAATGAGACGGAGTACTGTTCATCGTCTTAGTTTGACTTTTTGCGTCTCAGTTTGACCGTCTCAGTTACTATACATTGTTACCTTCTGATCCATTTTATACCCTTAAAACGTTGGAATTGGCCTTTGAGGTCTTCATAAGAGTTTTAGCTCTTGAAATTATCTTTTCAACCATATAACGAACACCTTAATACAATATCTGTAGGGAAAGTTATGAAGATTTTCCCAATCTGTATTGTCTGATGACATCATCATCGTCTCAAAATGACGTCATCATCGTCTGCTTTTGTTTTTGACCCCTCAGATGAAAGAATTGGCCCTTGAGGTCTTCATGATATTTGTATCTCTTCATGTCCTCTTTCGAACCATTTAAAAAAAACCTCAATCCAAAATTTCTACGAAAAGTTATGGCTGTTTCCTCGAAACAGGTTCAGTATGATTGAGTTCATAAACATGGTTGCTTCTTTTGACCATAACTTCTTCTCTAGACCTCCAAATGACTTGATCCTTGAACCATTGGATTCGTAAGACTTTTCTATACAACTACACCAAGAATCATGGCTATCTGAAATGAAAGGGGAGATATTGAATTGAAAGAGTGGGACGGGTACAGTGAGTGTATTTTTAAAGGATATGAACTGTTGTTATTCTATTGAACATACTTCGGTATTTTGATGATTTCTGGAGTTATACTGATACAAATGAGATGATTTTTTATTTTTGATAAACTAGAAACATGGAGCTACAAATGGTATGAAGAAATTGTAATCTAATTCAGTCACTAAGATATTTAAATTTCAGATGGAAGTTGTATATAGTTACTGTTATGGACAAGTGCAGTCCAAACATATTTGAAGCATATCTTTTGAATCACTAAACCGAATCAAATGAGTTTGGAGGCATTAGAAACTTAAGACAGTGAGGAACATTTTTCTGAAAGAAAGTGTTATATTAGAATGTTCAAGGTTATTTTTGGCAAGACACTTAAGTTTTAAAGAGCATAAGCTTATAAGGAAGGATAAAATGGACATTTTGGACTCATTAATGGAAAAATTGGAAAAAAGAAGTGTTGTCTGGCTTATAAATAAATGGGAGAACGAAAATGGACAAGAAAAGAGAGAAATATCATGAATAAGAAAGAGAAATACGAAGAGAAGAAGAATGAAAGAGAGAGAAAAAAAGAGAGAACAAGCTAGGGTTTTAATTTCCTTAGCCTTCAAGAGAGATTTTAAAGTTGTTCAAGAAGAGAAAATGTAAGAGGAAGAAAAGAGCTTCCATTTGAGCCAAAGATCTCTTTTTGGTGAAGAATCAAGGTAAGATCTTTTTGACTCTTTTGGATTTTTGGAAAGATTCTAACTTATGGAGTTTAGAAATTGGTTGGGTTTAAATGTTCTAGAATCAATTTTGGAGATTTTGCATTGTGGGATTTTTAAGTGGATTTCTAGTAAAAGATATTTGGTTTGTTTTAGGAAACCAAGAGAATCCTACCCAAGAACAAGGGGAGAGACAAATTTGACTCGAAGTTTTGCAAGACAACTAGGTGCGTAATATATATTTATGGTTTTTGTATCAATGGGCAATATGCCTAAATGTGTACATATGTTTAAATTGCCAAGCTATGAATGCGGATTTGATATTATGAGATCATGTGAGGTTAGAAAAGAGATGATAAAAAATTAAGTTATGATATAGAGTAACCAAGTGTTCTTGAACTGTAGCTTATGAATAAGTTAGACATATAAAAAAAAGGGTAAAGATTGAAAGGAGCATTCAGATTGATCATGTAGAAATGAAGTGTAAGTCTAAGTTCAATGAGACATGTATGAATTTTGAAATAGAAATGAGCATAATATGTGTTCTAAAACATACCCGGGATTGTCATTAAGCATACATTGTACATAGTCCATTTATTATCTGTGTACTTATTGATGAGTGTGAAATGGGTGTTTTGCATATATGGGTCAGGCAGTCCAAGATCCTCATTCTAACGTTCGAATTAGGAAGCAAATGCTATTTTGAGGCATCGTGAGAGTGAACCTAGATGGTCTTACTTTATTGTTTGTTTTGTTTATGTTATAAATTGAGTGATTATGAATAATTATGAATGTGTCTCGATTGTGGAAATTCGGACAATGAAGGTCCGATGAAGGTGTTAATTGTATGTGAATGTGACTGTTAAATGTGCATTTGTATTTGGATATGAATGAAATTGTGGAATTCTCCACTTTAATGTGAAATGTCGGACTAAGGTTCGATGATTTGAGAAAGTTATTGAATGGGATATGCAAGTGTGAGTGATGCATTTCATTGCATGAATGCATGAAACATAATGGCAGTTGTAACCAGGGTAGCCACCGATCAGAGCTTCAAGCTCAACGTGTGAAAAAGAGCCTCGAGCTCAAAAATGATTCAGAGCCTCAGGCTCAACGTTTAATGAGACCTACATGGGACAGTTTAATGAGCCCTATATGGGACAGTTTAATGAGCCCTTTAAGGGACAGTATAGGCACTCGGTCACAACAAAGTAACAAATGGAAAGTGATTCTCATGTGCATTGCATATGCATAATGAAAAATGTGATTTGTGATACAAAGTATGATTGATTGAATGTACTGAATGTGAAATAATGTGATATGTGAATGATTTGTTATGTGATTGAGTGAGCCATCAATGATGGTCACTCACTGAGTTCTCAAAACTCACCCAAAATTTGCAAATATTTTTCAGGATTCAGAAGAATACCCCGTTAGGCCAACGAGAGTATACCTACAACATACAAGTGAAGGATAGAGGTCGGGATCAGTTCACATTTGCATGCATGTCTTTATTTTTGTACTAAATTATATATTCCGCAGCTTCTGTATAAATTGTATTTTGAAATAACTCAAGTGTTTGTATTTGTGAAAGGGCCAAATGGCCATATGGGAATTTTGTAAATGGCATTGTATGATGGGAAAGGGCTTATGCCCTATTTGATTATTGACTTCTGCATGTGTCTGTGAAAAAAAAAGTCAAAAAAAAATTTACCGCTTTGGTTGAGTAAGTGTTTTTACACGCCACCCTCACGAGACACAGACTCGGATATCACCATCGATGTCAGGTTCGGGTCTTGCGGGAGTGGGGTGCTACAACTTGGGTGAGATTTCTTGCTAATAAGAGTGATGCATTTAACAAATTTACTAGGTGGTGTAGGTTAGTACAAAATGAAAAAGATTTGACTATTGTCGCGATAAGAACCGACCATGGAGGAGAATTTGATTGTGAACCATTCGAAAGGTTATGCGATAAATATGGAATGGAGCACAATTTTTCAACTCCAAGGACTCCGCAACAAAATGGTATAGTAGAAAGGAAGAATCGTTCTCTTGAAGAAATGAGTAGAACAATGCTAAATGAATACAATCTTCCTATGGGCGGAAGCAATCAATACCGCGTGTTATGTGACAAATAGAGTACATTTGAGAAGAGACAGAAACAAGACACAATATGAGCTATGGAAAGGTAAGAAACCAAATATTTCTTATTTTCATCCTTTTGGTTGTAAAGTGTTTATTCATAATAATGGAAAGAACAATTTAGGTAAATTTGATTCAAAATCTGATGTTGGTGTGTTTCTTGGCTATTCATTATCTAGTAAGGCATTTAGAGTTTATAATAATAGAACTAAGAGTGTTGAAGAAAATATTCATGTTAAATTCGATGACATGGTTTCACCCCCAAGGAAGGTTTGCTTTGATGATGATGCAGGAAATTTAGGAAATGATGTTGAAGAAAAAGAAACCAATATTGAAGAAGAAAAATTAGATCATGTTCCTATCATGAAAACTTGGGCAAAAGCAAAGAATCATCATATGGAGCAAGTCATTGGTGGCTTAAATGGTGGTTTAAGAACTAGGAGGAATACATACGAATATATGAGCAACTCAGCTTTTATTTCACTAGTGGAACCCAAGAACATTAAAGAGGCTCTTGAAGATGAAAATTGGCTGCTGGCTATGAAGAAGAACTAAATCAATTCAAGAGAAATAATGTATGGGATTTGGTAGCACCACCAAAGGATAAAACCATCATTGGAGTCAAATGGGTAAATAGGATAAAATATGATGAGAATGGTGAAGCAGACAAAACTAAGTCAAGGTTAGTAGCTCAAGGATTTTATCAAGAAGAAGGACTTGACTATAATGAGACATTTGCACCAATGGCACGATTAGAGGCAATCAGATTATTATGTGCTTTTGCTTCACATAAAAGGATTAAGTTGAATCAAATGGACGTCAAAAGTGCATTTCTCAATGGCTACATCCAAGAGGAGGTATATGTCAAACAACCACATGGTTTTGAAGATCATGAACATTCGGATTATGTCTACAAACTCAAGAAGGCACTTTATGGATTAAAGCAAGCACCAAGGGCATGGTATGAAAGGTTAAGTAATTTTCTTACTCAAAATGGTTATAGTAGAGGTAAAGTTGATAATACTTTGTTTATAAAACATGTTAATAAGGATATGTTAGTTTGTCAAATATATGTTGATGATATTGTTTTTGGTGCTGCTAATGAATCTTTGTGTAAAGAATTTAGTGATTTAATGCAAAGTGAGTTCGAAATGAGCATGATAGGAGAACTCAAATTCTTTCTTGGACTGCAAGTCAAACAATACAAAGAAGGCATCTTCATTCATCAATCCAAATACACCAAAGAGCTTTTAAAGAAGTTTAACATGGAAGGATGCAAAGTAGCTGCTACTCCAATGGCATAAAATCTAGTCTTGGAAAAATCTGAACATGAAGAGGATGTTGATCAAAAACTCTATAGAGGTATGATCAGCTCTCTTTTATATTTAACTACTTCTAGACCAGATATAATGTTTGCTACGTGTTTATGTGCTAGATTTCAATCCTGTCCTAAAATTTCTCATTTGACTGCTTGCAAAAGAATTTTCAAATATTTGAGTAAAACTGTTAATCATGGTTTATGGTATCCTTGTTATGATTCTTTTGACTTGTATACATATAGTGATGCTGACTATGGTGGTTGTAGAATTGATAGAAAAAGTACTAGTGGTATGTCGGACCCCGTTCCCAGAGCCCAACTTCCGTATTCCTGAAACCTTGCGCTTACTACATTGCAGTGCTATATGCTGTTGTTCCATAAAAATGATGAGCGCACACTACCTAAACATCAAAATCACATATTGACTTGTTCATATAAATTATAGCCTAAAGCCTCACGTTCTTATAGAGACAAGAATCACCTTAATCGGAGTTATATAACTCAAGATAAACACCAAAAACCTAAAAGAGTTCATACCTGAAACATGCTCTCTTAACCGACCCCTAACTTACTTTAATTCAAACTTCCTTGTTTCAACTCCAAATGATACCAAACTTTATCGAGTGGAAGTTATATGTCTTAGTAATCTATTGGTTCAAGTCTCACCTCAATTAGAGGTCGGATAAGGGAATTATTCCCAAAAGGGTGGACTATGTTCATACCCAAAATTGAATTGAAACTTTCTTGGTATGATTGCCATAACTTTTTATATAGATGTCGGATTAAGTCTGTTCTTGATCATTAGAAAGAAGACATCTAGATATACAACTCTCATGAAGACCACAAAACGAGATTCGGCCTCTAAATAAGTCAGAAATCACCATTTTCCCGTGGCTGTCCGTTAAACGGACACACATGTCCGTTTAACGGACACATTCGGGTGAAAGTGTACCAGTTCCTTCGAAATTATCCGTTAAACGGACATGCAAGTCCGTTTAACGGACATGGGCAGACGAAAGAGTGTTTTTGTACCCAAGGCTGTCTGTTTAACGGACATTCATGTCCGTTTAACGGACATCGAGTTTTCCAAAACTCCAAAGCCTCTCATCTCCAACCCAACTTCAAAACCACTTGTAACTATCACCTTTCAAAACTCATAACTTCTTATTCCTAGCTCCAATATGTGCATACTATACCTCCATGGAAAGATAACAAGATGAAATACAAATATCATGAAGGATGCAAAAGTTAACTCCATCATTTATCGAGGTAAAAACTCATTCGAATGCACTACTCTGACAATGACCAATGAAACAGTGGAAAGGCTACATGAACAGTAATTGATATAGGTTTTACCCCCATAAGTTTTTACACCTAACTCCAAATGAGGCAAATCATACACCATTTGAAAGGTCTAATCTTAAGCGACAATCTTCAAGAAGATCTCTCAATTCAATTCAAACTCTAAGAGAGTCTAAATCACCAACAAAGGTTTGTCAAATTTTGCCAAAAATTTGACAGCACCTCCTTTAAAAGTTCACTATCCAAACTTCAATTCAATTTAATCCAACTCAAGTACCTGCATCAAACCTCTATCTTCAATCTCTCACAACACACACCAATCCAAAGATCCCAAAAGATCAACTTCAATAGCAACAACACACTCCTAGCATTCTAATCATATCCAAACTATAACACAATTACATTTCCCCCTTTCTTGTCAAATTCAAACCATACAATGATGCAATTGTTTTAAAACATGCATGAATTGTACAAAATACATTAGAACTGAACATTCTTGCATTCATATAAAAATATGAGTTATTACAAGGCTTTAGAGGGCATTTTAAGCCACTACCTCGAATCCAAAATACAAACTTGCAAAAGCATCATTTGCCCAAAATGCATCTAAAGCATTGATTTACAAAAATTAACTTGAAATACAAAAATTATCTATTTCTGGAGCAATGCCTTTAAGATCGGTGGTCGATCTCGTGCTCCTCACCTGGAGATGGGACAGAGTTGGAGGGGGTGAGCTTACACTCGTGGGTAACATGTTTATATTTATGCAAATAAGCTGAATTTATTTCATTTTCCATACTACTATCAAATCTCTCATCAAACAATCATACAACTTTGCATTTCATAAATTCATCAAGCTAAAAGCATAACTTTCATGATTCATGCATCTATCATTCTTGCAAATACATGCTAGCACATAAACACATAGCTAATGGTTGGTAAGATAAGTCATTAATAAGCGGCGAACTACACAAGTGTAGTCGTATCTTTGAGGAGTCCAAAAGGAACATCCTTGCCATTAATCGGGCGGCAAAGGTGAAGCCTATACTGGTCAACGTGCACGTGACTCTGCTGGGTGGACTTAATTACCCACATAACATGAATTCATGCATCAAAATTTGGACTTTTCTTGTCCACTGGCTGATTTCTGAAAATGGATTTTTCATGCATCCAAATAGCTGATTTTTGATAAATGTATTTCATGCTTAACTCACATTTCATGATTTCACTAATATTCATGTTCATTCAATTCATGAACTTATCAAGCAATATCAAGCAATTTCATATACTGTTCAAACTCTCACATAATGACAATCATTAATCAATTTATACACAATCAAAGCTCAATCAATGCTCATCCCAAGGTAGTTGGAAAACATTAATTTCATTAGTTGAGATAGTATTTAAAACTTACTAACATAAAGATAAAAATGAAACCCACCTTATATCTTGCTTAATCCTTGCTTAGGAGTGCTATTCTCCTTGCTCTTCTCCTCTCTCTTGCTCTACTTCAAGAGAAACAAAAACCCATTTCAACATAACTTCAATTGAAATCTACATAACCTCTTACTTGAAATTGACTTGAAAATCACTAAACCCACTTCATTTCTAAGCTTTCTACACCATAACCTAACTAAAAGCTAACACTTGAAATCATGACTTACCTTGGTTCTTGACTCAACCAAAGAGTTTCTTGGTTCAAGGTGTAGCTTAGCTCTTCCTTTACACTTTTCCTTCTTGAACTTTCTTCAAACACCTTCTTAATCTCTTGGAAACTCAAGACCTAGCCAAGCTTTTCTTTTTCTTCTTCTCCCTTCACCTTCCACGAACTCTCCCTCTCTCCCTCTAATTTTCGAAATCTTCCTTCTCTTCTTCTACTAACCCACTTAATTCCTTCTCTTTTATACTACTTACTAACTCACTTAAGCCTATAGGCCTAAAGCCCAGCTCCTTCTTCTTCCTTCCTTCTTATATTCTCTTTAAACTACTCAAGCCCATTTATCTTTTAAACCCATCTTATTCTCCTTTCCTTTCCTACCTCATTAAGGCCCAACTAACACATTTAATCTCATTAACTCACCACCTAACTCTTTAATGCTATCACATACTAATTAATTTCAACTCAATTAATGCTAACATAACTTACTCAATTAATCTAATCATGCTTAAATTAAAAAAAAATTGGGGCTAACATTTCTCCCCCCCCCTTAAGAAATTTTGTCCTCGAAATTCTTACCCGATTCATTGAAGAGGTGTGGATACTTCTCCTTCATTGCATCCAAAGGTCCCCACGTCGCCTCTTCAACTGCATGATTCCTCCAAAGGACTTTAACTAGCTGAATTGTCTTGTTCCTGAGAACTTTCTCCTTGCTATCCAGAATTGCCACTGGCATCTCCTCATAGCTCAGATCATCATTCAGCTGAACCTACGAGGTCTGAATAATATGAGAAGGATCTGATCTGTACCTTCTCAGCATGGAAACATGAAAAACATCATGGACCTGAGACAACTCTTGAGGCAATGCCAACCTGTAAGCTAACGGCCCGATCCTCTCGATAATCTCATACAGACCCACATACCGAGGACTTAACTTGCCTTTCTTGCCAAACCTCATGACTCCCTTCCATGGAGACGTCTTCAGGAATACTTTGTCACCTATTGCGTACTCCATCTCCTTCCTGTGAGCATCTACATAACTCTTCATTCTATCCTGAGTTGCCTTAAGCCGCTGCTTGATCAAACTAACCTTATCCTTTGTCATCTGAACCAATTATGGTCCCACCAATTTCCTTTCACCTTCTTCATCCCAACATATTGGATTCCTGCATCTCCTGCCATACAGCGCTTCATAAGGAGCCATCTGAATGCTCGAATGGTACGAATTGTTATATGCAAATTCGACCAACGGCAAATGTTCATCTCATGCTCCTTTGAAGTCCATGACACACGCTCTGAGCATTCCCTCTAGGGTCTGAATGGTCCTCTCAGACTGACCATCCGTCTGAGGATGAAATGTCAGGTTGAAACTCAACTTAGTCCCTGAGCTTCCTGCAAACTACTCCTGAATCTTGACGTAAATCGAGGATCCCTGTCGGATACTATAGAATCTGGAACTCCATGCAACCTCACTACCTCATCAATGTATTTCCTTGCTAACACCTGCAACGAATCTGTCTACTTAATTGCCAAAAAATGGGCTGACTTGGTTAACCGATCTACAATAACCCATATGGCATCATGCTTCCTACTAGTTCTGGCTAAACCCATCAGAAAATCCATAGTGATCCTTTGCCACTTCCATTCAGGAATGGAAAATGGCCTTAACATGCCTGAAGGTGCCTGGTGTTTAGCCTTGACTTGCTGACACACTAGACATCTGCTCACATACTCTGCTACATCCCTCTTCATTCCTTTCCACCAGAAATGCTCCTTCAAATCCTCAGACATCCCGGTGTCGCTCTGGATGCATGGAATAAGGCGCGTTATGTGCCTCATCCAAGATCTCATCCTTGACTTCCTTAACATTCGGAATACACAATCTGCTTCCGAATACCATAAGTCTGTCATCTCTCACTACCACTTCATACTGCTTGCCATTCTGGATTTCCTCACGAAGCTTACTCAATCTCAGATGCTCCCTCGTAACTCCTTGACTTTTCTCTAAGTATCGGCCTCACCCGAATTGAGCAAGAATGCATTACGCTTATCCGCTTCAAGCTTATCTTAAGCTTAGCCATCTGTTCCAACAAAGGCAAGTAAACCGGACATGAGCTATTGATGACTTCTACCAATGCATCCGCTATTACATTTGCCTTGGTGGATGGTACTCAATCATCAAATCATATTCCTTAAGTAACTCAATCCACCTTCTCGCCTCAAATTTAGCTCTTTCGGCTCGGTAAATACTTAAGACTCTTGTGATCCGTGAAGATCCTAGTCCGCACCCATACAAATAATGTCTCCAAATTTTCGTGGCAAAAATTATCGCTAGCTCTAAATCATGAGTAGGATAATTCAACTCATATGGCTTCAACTGCCGTGAAGCATAGGCTATCACTCTGTCGTTCTGCATTAACACACAACCTAAGCCTTTTCTCGAAGCATCACTGTACCTCGATACCCTCGATCTCCATCAAGGTGATTAGGATTGGGCGCTCATTAATCTATGCTTGAGTTCCTCAAAACTCTTCTGACATTCTTCGCTCCAAATAAACTGCTGATTCTTCCTCAACAATTTAGTTATCGGCAGCAGCTATCATGGAGAATCCCTCCACAAACCTCCTGTAATAACCTGCCAGGCTTAGAAAACTCCGTACCTCTTTTACTGTCTTAGGCTCTTGCCAATTCACCACTGCTTCTACTTTTCTCGGATCAACATGGATCCCTCTGCTGGAGATCACATGTCCTAGGAAAACCACTTCATGCAGCCAAAATTCACACTTGCTGAATTTGGCATATAGCTCTCTTTCCCTTAATCTTTGCAACACTATTCTGAGATGCTCTGCATGTTCCCCTTCATCCTTGGAATAGACCAGAATGTCATCGATAAATACTATGACAAACTGATCTAAAAACTCCTGAAAAACCCTGTTTATAAGGTCCATGAATGCAGCTGGAGCATTGGTCAGTTCGAATGGCATGACCCTGAACTCATAGTGCCCGTAACGGGTCCTGAAAGTTGTCTTGCAAACATCAGACTCCCTGATTCGGTGTTGATAATAACCTGACCTGAGATCTATCTTCGAAAAGACCCTTGCTCCCTTCAGCTGATCAAACATATCATCTATCCTGGGCAGAGGATACTTGTTCTTAATCATCACCTTGTTGAGTTTCCTGTAATCAATACACATCCGCCACGTTCCATCCTTCTTCTTAACAAATAGAACTGGCGCTCCCCAAGGTGATGAACTTGGCCTGATAAAATGCTTTTCTAATAATTCCTGCAATTGCTCCTTAAGCTCCCTCAACTCAGCTGGAGCCATCCGGTATGGTGGTATTGAAATGGCTGCGATTCCGGGAATCAAGTCAATTGCAAACTCAATTTTCCTCACCGCGCAAACCTCAGAACTCTCTTGGAAATACTTAGGAACTCCCTCACTATAGGTAATCCTCCAACCTTCCTACTTTCACTCTGGATCCACCACATGTGCCAAAAGGCCTCACCTCCTGGCCCATCATCACGTCACTAGCAAAGTGAAATGATCCTCTGTCTTTGGCATCTTCCCGCCCCTTGAAGACCACTTCTCTCCATTTCCTGTGTCAAACTCCACTTCCACGGCTACAATCTAACTTTCCGGTACTTTTCATGGCATCCATACCTAGTATGACATCTAGTCCCTTTAGGTCTAGAGGTAGCAAGTCTACTACCAATCTAGCACCATCGATACTGAGCTCGCACTTCTTGTAGACCAAACTGATCACCACCTTACTCCCTAAAGGAGTACTAACAACCAGAAAATTATCCATAATCTCAGGATTCACAAAGATGCATATTAGACTTGAGGACACAAATGAATGTGTAGAGCCAGTATCAATCAGATTATAAACTGCTGAATTAAATAATTGAGTCATACCAGTCACAACTCCGGGAGCAGTTGCGGCTTCTTCCCTGGTCATGGAAAATACTCTAGCTGGTGCCTGACCCTGTGCTCTTGGCCTCCCTGCAGGATTTGCCTTCCTCACGGCTCTGAAGCGCCTACTTCAGAATCAGGTCAGTTCCTGCTTTTTTAAATGCGCCTCTGGACTTGAAATTGAGAGCCCTCTTGCCTTGACCTCGAGGACAATCTCTCATCATGTGCCCCTTCTCTCCACATTGGAAACAACCACCAAACCCCCTGAGACACTTCCCCGGATGAAACTTTCCACATTGACCACACTGAGGGTTTGTATACTTGCCCTTCCATGTCCTCCCTGGGCCTCCCACACTAGAGACACCTTTCGAAACTGCCTTGATCTGCTGGCTCTTGGCATGACCACTACTGCCCATACCACCCTAAGAATGAAAAGTCCTGGTGCTCCTTTGGTCTTTGGAGCACTCGCTCCCTTCTGGAAGGCCGCTCCTGGTCTTCCTCTTTCTGTTACCTCG
Organism: Erythroxylum novogranatense; assembly: GCA_029891385.1. Classification (NCBI taxonomy): domain Eukaryota; kingdom Viridiplantae; phylum Streptophyta; class Magnoliopsida; order Malpighiales; family Erythroxylaceae; genus Erythroxylum; species Erythroxylum novogranatense. Next base: position 44,634,657 of record CM057226.1, on the reverse strand, counting down.
ACTTGATGTTCTCCAACTTTTACGCTGGAGAGCAAAGATCTACCAACCATCTTGGTAGTCATGGAAATTATGGATCAGCACCTTCTCCCGATCCCTATGCAATCCACTCTCAAACTTGCAGCACTTATCCTCTTGATCGCCACCATGTTTCTTGATACCGTGATGGTGAGTGAACTTCGCTCATACTCACTCACGCTCGGCTCCTCTGCGTGAGGCTCGAAACTCCTGGCCTTCTCTTGGGCGTAAACCCTCGAGAAGTACTTCTTTGAATACTTCAGAACTCCCTCCATGTCTTGAAGGTCTTGCTGATCTGGGCACTGACTCCCACCAGTGCAGCGCATCCCCCTGCAATAAACTAGCTGCATATTCTAACCTCTCCTCATCTGAGCACTTCATCTGATTCAGGACCCTCTCGGTCCGCTTCAGCCATGCTTCAGCTTCCTCGGGATTAGTAGTCCCGCTGAAATCGACAGCCCCATACTTCCGGAGCTTGTCATACTGCCCGCTCCGATCTGCTGAAGTTGGCATCTGAGCTTGCATTCCTTGGCCTTGGCATAAGTGAAAGCTTGGCGAAGGCCTAAAAGAAGCTGGGATCTACTAGATTTACTTGAGGCATAGGAGGGGCTGGAGGCACTTCATGCTGCACACTGGTGCCTCTGAATCAAACATGGATGGTCCTGCATCCTGGGAATATGGGATTCATCCGTACTTCCCACGAGAGCCTGATCGAGATTGAGCTCCTCGAGTTCTTCTTGATGACATATTACTCCTTTAAATGAAAACCATTCCAAATCTTTAGCTCATGCTTTGTGAAACCGTTCAAATCATGTAAACCAATTTAAAACCAATAATGCATGTATCAGATTTAAAACAATGCATAGGGTTCATGTAACATGATGCATGCTGACTCTACCTTGAGGCTACCCACTAGGGTTCCTAGGAAATCATAAACCTAGGGCTGCTCGATACCACAAAATGTCGACCCGTTCCCGAGCCCAACTTCCATATTCACGAAACCTTGCGCTTACTACATTGCAGTGCTATATGATGTTATTCCATAAAAATGATGAGCGCACACTACCTAAACATCAAAATCACATATTGACTTGTTCATATCAATTATAGCTTAAAGCCTCACGTTCGTATAGAGACAAGAATCACCTTAATAGGAGTTATATAACTCAAGATACACACCAAAAACCTAAAAGAGTTCATACCTGAAACATGCTCTCTTAACCGACCCCTAACTTACTTTAATTCAAACTTCCTTGTTTCAAATCCAAATGATACCAAACTTTATTTAGTGGAAGGTATATGTCTTAGGAATCTATTGGTTCAAGTATCACCTCAATTGGAGGTCGGAAAAGGGAATTATTCACAAAAGGGTGGACTATGTTCATACCCAAAATCGAATTGAAACTGTCTTTGCGCGATTGTCATAACTTTTTATATAGATGTCGTATTAAGTTCTTTATTGTACCATTAGAAAGAAAAAATCTATATATAAAACTCTTATGAATACCAGAAAATGATATTCGGGCTCTAAATAAGTCAGAAATCACCATTTTCCCGTGGCTGTCCGTTTAACGGACACATTCAGGTGAAAGTGTAACAGTTGCTTCGAAATTGTCCGTTAAACGGACATGCAAGTCCGTTTAACAGACATGGGCAGGCGAAAGAGTGTTTTTGTACCCGAGGCTGTTCGTTTAATGGACATTCATGTCCGTTTAACGGACATCAAGTTTTCCAAAACTCCAAAGCCTCTCATCTCCAACCCAACTTCAAAACCACTTGTAACTATCACCTTTCAAAACTCATAACTTCTTATTCCTAGCTCCAATATGTGCATACTATACCTCCATGGAAAGATAACAAGATGAACTAAAATCTCATGAAGGATACAAAAGTTAACTCCATCATTTATCGAGGTAAAAACTCATTCGAATGCACTGCTCTGACAATGACCAATGAAACAGTGGAAAGGCTAAATGAGCGAGAATCGATATAGGTTTTACCCCATAAGTTTTACACCTAACTCCAAATGAGGCAAATCATACACCATTTGAAAGGTCTAATCTTAGCGACAATCTTCAAGAAGATCTCTCAATTCAATTCAAACTCTAAGAGAGTCTAAATCACCAACAAAGATTTGTCAAATTTTGCCAAAAATTTGACAGCACCTCCTTTAAAAGTTCACTATCCAAACTTCAATTCAATTTAATCCAACTCAAGTACCTGCATCAAACCTCTATCTTCAATCTCTCACAACACACACCAATCCAAAGATCCCAAAAGATCAACTTCAATAGCAACAACACACTCCTAGCATTCTAATCATATCCAAACTATAACACAATTACATTTCCCCCTTTCTTGTCAAATTCAAACCATACAATGATGCAATTGTTTTAAAACATGCATGAATTGTACAAAATACATTAGAAATGAACATTCTTGCATTCATATGAAAATATGAGTTATTACAAGGCTTTAGAGGGCATTTTAAGCCACTACCTCGAATCCAAAATACAAACTTGCAAAAGCATCATTTGCCCAAAATGCATCTAAAGCATTGATTTACAAAAATTAACTTGAAATACAAAAATTATCTATTTCTGGAGCAATGCCTTTAAGCTCGGTGGTCGATCTCGTGCTCCTCACCTGGAGATGGGACGGAGTTGGAGGGGGTGAGCTTACGCTCGTGGGTAACATGTTTATATTTATGCAAATAAGCTGAATTTATTTCATTTTCCATACTACTATCAAATCTCTCATCAAACAATCATACAACTTTGCATTTCATAAATTCATCAAGCTAAAAGCATAACTTTCATGATTCATGCATCTATCATTCTTGCAAATACATGCTAACACATAAACACATAGCTAATGGTTCGGTAAGATAAGTCCATCAATAATCGGATTTAACTACACAAGTGTAGTCGTATCTTTGAGGAGTCCAAAAGGAACATCCTTGCCACAATCAGGCAAAGCGTGAAGCCTATATTCGTCAACGCACGTGACTCTGCTGGGTGGACTTAATTACCCACATAACATGAATTCATGCATCAAAATCTGGACTTTTCTTGTCCACTGGTTGATTTCTAAAAATGGATTTTTCATGCATCCAAATAGCTGATTTTTGATAAATGTATTTCATGCTTAACTCACATTTCATGATTTCACTAATATTCATGTTCATTCAATTCATAAACTTGTCAAGCAATGTCATATACTGTTCAAACTCTCACATAATGACAATCATTAATCAATTTATACACAATCAAAGCTCAATCAATGCTTATCCCAAGGTAGTTGGAAAACATTAATTTCATTAGTTGAGATAGTATTTAAAACTTACTAACATAAAGATAAAAATGAAGCCCACCTTATATCTTGCTTAATCCTTGCTTAGGAGTGCTCTTCTCCTTGCTCTTCTCCTCTCTCTTGCTCTACTTCAAGAGAAACAAAAACCCATTTCAATATAACTTCAATTGAAAATCTACATAACCTCTTACATGAAATTGACTTGAAAATCACTAAACCCACTTCATTTCTAAGCTTTCTACACCATAACCTAACTAAAAGCTAACACTTGAAATCATGACTTACCTTGGTTCTTGACTTAACCAAAGAGTTTCTTGGTTCAAGGTGTAGCTTAGCTCTTCCTCTACACTTTTCCTTCTTGAACTTTCTTCAAACACCTTCTTAATCTCTTGGAAACTCAAGACCTAGCCAAGCTTTTCTTTTTCTTCTTCTCCCTTCACCTTCCACGAACTCTCCCACTCTCCCTCTAATTTTCGAAATCTTCCTTCTCTTCTTCTACTAACCCACTTAATTCCTTCTCTTTTATACTACTTACTAACTCACTTAAGCCTATAGGCCTAAAGCCCAACTCCTTCTTCTTCCTTCCTTCTTATAATCTCTGTAAATTATTCAAGCCCATTTATCTTTTAAACCCATCTTATTCTCCTTTCCTTTCCTACCTCATTAAGGCCTAACTAACACATTTAATCTCATTAACTCACCACCTAACTCTTTAATGCTATCACATACTAATTAATGTCAACTCAATTAATGCTAACATAACTTACTCAATTAATCTAATCATACTTAAATTAAAAAAAAAATTGGGGCTAACATGGTATATGTCATTTCTTAGGATCATCTTTGATATCTTGGGCTAGTAAGAAGCAAGTAAGTGTAGCTATTTCTATTGCTGAATCTGAATATGTAGCAGCTGGAAGTGCATATGCCCAAGTTCTTTGGCTTAAACATCAATTGCTTGATTATGGTATTGTGATTAAAAATATTCCAATTTATTGTGATAATACCAGTGCAATTTGTTTGAGTAAGAATCCAATTTTGCATAGTAGAACAAAACACATTGAAATTAGATATCATTTTATTCGTGATCATTGTTTGAAAGGTGATATTGTTCTAAAACATGTTTCTTCTAGTGATCAATTGGCTGATATCTTTACTAAACCCCTTAAAGAAGATGTGTTTGTAAACATTAAATTGAAACTTGGTATGTGTGATTTAAATTCTTTTGGTTGAATTTATTTTTCTGCATACACTATCATATCAAAATGGTCTGGCAAAATAAGCAATTCCATCGAAGATACATCATCATGATTTACATTTAGTGACCTTATTAAGGTTTAGAAATTTCCAGTTCACTAATTGGAGTTTAAGATGACTGATTTTGAGGTTTACTAGACGATTAGTGCTTCAAAAGATGAAGAAAAGGACGTGCCAGTCGACTATTGATCCACGACCAGTCGACTGGGAATGCACATGGGCCTTATAAACAAAACCTATTCTTCTTCCTTAAAACAAATATCATCTTCTACCTACAATAAACCTCTTACTCGACTAAACCTCTGAATCTCTGAAGAATCAATACTTTCATCGTCAATCTACCTCTAAAAACCTCAATACTTCTTCCCCTTTAAACATCTTATCTATTTCTTTCTCTAAAAACCCATTCCTTCTTGTTTTTCTGAAAACCCATTCCCTTCTCTCTTTGCATTTTTCGTCCTTCAAGTTAACTAATCCCTCAAAATTTCTTCAAACCCAACTCTTCAATCATCAACCCATATCCAAACAGTCGAAACCCCCTTACTATTTAATCAAATCGTCTTCAACTCCTCTTCATCTCACGTTCATCGTTCCTTAAAACCCTAACTGCGTAGATCTGAAATTTTTGCTCAAATCTCTTCAAGATCTTAACAATGGCTCCACGAAAGACTACGGGCAAAGGTAAACAAGTGGATTCCACACCACAACGCACACGAGTTCGGGGCTCTTCATCAAGAGGTGGTATAGAGAGAGAAATCGAGGAGATAGAGTCACGGTTTATTTCGAGGGAAGCACAAAATCTGTATTATAAGGTATTGAAAAATGAAGTCCTTATTCCATCTATGAAGTTTGAATGGATTGAGTTAGATCACAGTGAATATATGTTGTTGTTTACGGAACTCACTAGTTTAGGTTTGCGATTTTTTCTGGGATTTTCTGAAGAGATATATGAGGACTTGGTTCGAGAGTTTTATGCTAATCTTGTTGTGATAAGGAGTAATGTTGATACCGGAATGCATTTGAAGTCTTGTATTAAAGGAAAGGAAATTTTTATTTGTGAACAAAATCTGTCCATTTGGTTGAAATTGCCTACTGGTGGAGTTAGGCCTAGAGCCTCTTTATTAGACTTTGATATTTTGAGACATGAAGGTGGTGACACTGATGAGGAAGTTAATAAAAATTATGGATATACTGAAGAGAAGGGAGATGCATTGCTGGATAGTCTTTGTTCGGATCATTCCCAACCACCCTATTGTTAGAGTAGTGCCCTAAAGGCGATCGCCTTTAGTGCATTTTGTACAAAGTTGTGTACAGACTTTATGAATAAATAAAGAAAGGCATATTTCATTACTTTGATGTTCATTGTTTATGAATGGATATTGATCTATAAGCAAATTAATGAAGTCCATGATATATGACATAACATGAAAGAAATTATGATGTGATCATACTACTGAGATTCCTATCATGTGCAATTATGTCGATATCTAAATTATTCATAGTCGAGGGAATCTGGCTGGACATCGGAATCCGAGAGACTAGCACATCTCAAGCACCTTGATTTGATCAAGCAGTGAATCTCAAAAACTGTAAATATGAGATATTTAGGGTTGAGATGTGAATGCTTACTAGAGGTAGTAAGTACATTGGATGACCTGCTATGAGATCATCACTTGGATGTCTTATTCTAATGTCAGTGATAATTTCATCATAGCAATGGTGCAAATATCCTTATACTTGAGGTACTCAAGGATATCTTGCATACTGATTCTGTGCTTTGACTCCATTCCTTGTTGCCTTACATAAGTCGCTCATAGAGTGGTGATTGGGTATAGCTTAAGGTATTCGAAGGTAATTGAGTAGCCAATAGAGGATTCACCACTTCTGTGATAGCAGAAGATAATACCCATGGCCTCTTGTCAAGGTCATTACTTGAAAATCTCTGGCCGGAGTACTTATGTCATGAAGAGTGTCTTCAGTGAGATATAAAGTAATGAGTCCCAGGACAAGAACTAATATCACTTGGACTAGATTTGACGTAGTCAGTCTAGTAAGAGTTGACACTTTGCCCATACTTATAACCAAGTGGGGTATAGCATGGTGAAAGGACGAATTGCACAGTAATTGTCTATGGAAAGGTTCGTGATATGGTCCGTGATGAATATAAGTTCATTCGTCAAACCAATTACTTTTCGGTCAATTGGGGGTCATGATGTGTTGCTAGATACCGCTCATGACTTGCTCAGATTAAGTGTTAATCTAAGTGGCCAACATAACCGGGAACCTAATGGGTCACACGCATAAGAGTGACTCGGAGAATTCATAAAATAGTTTTGGACAGAGATCCAATAAATGGAGAGCAATAGGACTAAATGGATCCTGATGAGATCGAGATATGTCCCGATGAGATCGCGACATCGATATTGCTGAAAAAGGTTTTCGGTGGTTTTTTCATACCGGGACCCGATAGGCCGATAGGACCGACCCTAGTGTGACTGGACCACTTCAGCATTTATATACATATATATATATTATTTATTAATTAAAGAATTAATATATGTATATATATATGTTTACGTGGAAGAGGAGAAGAAGCATTAGAAGCTTCTCTTTTATGCTTTGTCATTAATAGCATTTAATGGCTAAAAGACAAAAGAAAAGACATAAAATGAAAGAAAGAAGAGTGATGATCGTTGGCTTTTGAAGAAGGAAGAAAAGTTTGAAGAAAAAAGGTTTTCGTCTCTTCTTCATCATCGATCAAGCTCTCTTCTTCTCCAACTCTCATCTTCCTCCAACGTTTCTTCATAGCTCTCCAAGAACAAAGGTAAGATCTAGCAGTCTTTACTTTGTTCTAGCTATTCCCGGGTCAAAGGGTTTGCTCCGGTTAGGTTCTCCGATCTCTGCGTGGATACCGTTAGAGACGGTCTCCTTTGGCCGTTATGGTTTGATTTTGTTATATAGTCACATGGATCTTGGCTTTCGGGAAGGTCCCGGAATAAAAATTTTTGTTTTCCGCACCGTGTACATGTGATGTACACACTGGGATTTTCCTACAGTGGTATCAGAGCCAGGTTGTGTCGTATATAACAAAGAAATCATAACTAGGTTGGAGCTGCCTATTGGTTGTGACGATGATGCATGTTGACTATGTTAAATTCGAATTCAGTGTAGCAATATTGTTTTCAAAATTTTCTTGCCCAGATGTGTTCACAATATGTTGTTGAATATGGCTGTGGAAGGAACGAATTTATCAATGTGATTTGATATGGTTTTGCTAATTTATTCCCTAATGTTCTGGTTGCTGTGTTTATGCACATTCCTTGAGCAGGCATGCTTATAAATTCGAGAATAAATTATAGAAAAAAAAATTTGGATTTTCTTTCACCAACATGTCTCTACGATGTTTATGAATGTCTATGAGGATGGAAAAATGTTTTCGAGGTGATTTACTATTTATTTGAGCATTTATTGTGTGCTGCTGGGAATATATGTGTTGAGGAACACAGATTCAACATTGGCTTTGTTGCTGAGGTTGGATGAGTTTTTGTTGGAAATAAATCCTGAAAAAATTCATAGAGCATGTTGTGAACATTTTGTAACCTCTGTAATTTTCTCAGAATTTATTGAAATTTTTCAATTATTTTTTCAAGCAAAAGACAGAGCATGACAGTTTTGAGAAAGTTGCTGGAGTTGTTTTGTTTGGAATGATTGATTGTGTATTTCTCAATTCCAATGCCTTAGATCATTTTTAATGTGATTAAAAATGTGTTACATTGATGTTTTATGCTTTCCAAAATGATTTTCTTGAAATTGGGTTTCCAAAAATTTTTGGATGTCAAATGTGTCTCATTAGCGTCTCGTTAGTGTATTTCGTTGTCTTGATTGTTTTGGCCGTCACAAATTTTGTGACCAGTGCCGAAGTAGTCTTGATAAAGTGTAGACTACCTAGAGATACTTAGGGTGATAGTTTGATATTCACAAAATTATTTAGAAATCTAAGTGAATAATAGTGTATTCATCGATTTCAAGTATTTCATGTATAGTATGATTATACATGGTAAGCATGATACAATGAAAGTGTTTCATTGGTATATCAAAGTAAAGGATATTACACTTGGTATTGTGAATTGGAACTGCATGGATTGAGAAATTAGCGATTAGAAAGCAATTCCAATATATATAAGTCGACTTACACATGCATAAGTCGATTTGTATTCTCGAGTAAGTCGACTTACACATGCATAAGTCGACTTGTTCAGTGCACATAAATTCGACTTGCACAATGGTATAAGTCGACTTGACGCGTTACTGATATCATAAGTCAACTTGCACAATGGTATAAGTCGACACGCATTACAGATAGCATAAGTCCACTTACACAGTCGACTTACAACATGCTTAGGTGGTATGACGGATGATTTTAGGTATAGATTCAATGTGATTGATGAAATGCCCTAAATCATTGTATATGGTCATGGTGCCTATAATCCTACAGCTTGGAGAAGAAGAAGATGAGACCAGAGTTTGAAATCCCTCACACATAATATGAAAACTAACGCCTTCAATTAATATAGGGAGAACCAGAGTTCTTATAGAGTTCGGGTTGTTGGGTAAACCCAAGCTCACTCTATACAGATATGTTCGAACCATGAAAATAAGATTTTCGGATTAATGGGTCGGTTTTCACTAGAAGCATTGATTTGTTGAGTAAACTCAAGGTCAACGTAGACAGAGGCAAAATTGGGTAGTGTACATCAGATGTACGCGCATCAAAAGTTGATAACCCAATGTGTGTGCGTACATCACGAGTCGATAGCACTAGTCGATAGTTGCATTTATGATGCAAGTGGTATGCCTGATACCTGTCGATTGATCTAAGGTGACTTGTTGGATAAACCCAAGGTTATTTTAGTAATGTCGGATATCTATGATGCAATTGGTATGACCAATACCTACCGATTGACCTAAGGTGGCTTGTTGGGTAAACCCAAGGTCATTTTTAATAATGTCGGATATCGACCCACTAGGACATTTTGTCATAATGTCTCTTGGATTCGTACTGAGGGTTATGGATTCTTTGAAACTAGTGGGAGCCATATGCATGTCATGCAAGTCCTTATGATCATGCATGTAATTCTATTCTAACATTCTTTCTCTCTTTCCCTATAGGTTGATTGAAGATGAATTCTAGTGTGAACTTGCGCTCACTCATGGACTCCAATAAATTAACTGGACCCAACTTTCTTGATTGGCTGAGAAATCTGAGAATTGTTCTGAGATTTGAGGAACTGGGCTATGTCCTAGATGTTCCACTTCCTGATCCACCTGTTGTTGATGCTTCTGATGAGGATCAGAAAGCATATCGTAAGCATCTCAAAGACAGTGACATAGCTACCTGCATTATGCTCGCATCTATGTCACCAGAGCTATAGAAGCAGCATGAGTCTATGGATGCTAATACTATAGTGTTTCATCTTAAGGAGCTTTTCGATGAGCAAGCTCGGTCTGAAAGGTTCGAGACCTCGAGGCTACTCTTCACTACTAAGATGACTCCAGGTTCATCTGCAGTGCAGTATGCACTGAAGATGAATGGGTATATTGAGAGGTTGGTCGTCTTAGGTTTTGTTATGGATTATGAATTAAGTGTTGACTTAATTCTAGTTAGATTGTCTAATAGTTATTCACAGTTTGTGTTAAACTATCGGATGAACCAAATATCCACGAAAATCCCTGAGTTAATCAATCTGCTCAAGACAGCAGAGGAATCTATCAAGAAGGATAGCAAGGCAGTGCTTGTGGTGGACTCTTCTTCTTCTGGTTCAAAGAAAAAGAAACTGAAGAAGAAAAAGTCTAAGAACCTAAAAGGAAGTGCAGCCAAAAAGAAAACCAAAGAAACTGCACCAAAAGGAACTTGCTTCCATTGTGGCAAGACTGGCCACTGGAAGCGAAATTGTAAAGTCTATCTGGAAGAATTGAAACAGAAGAAGGCATCAGATGCCTTAGCTCCTTCAAGTATGTTTGTCATTGAGGTTAATACTGTTTCTGACCATAACATATGGGTATTAGATACCGGTTGTGGCTCACACATATGCGATGATATCGCAGGCCTCGAGGACGATGAGATGACTCATGAAGGGAGAACTAAACTTGCGTGTAGGAAATGGAGCAAGAGTTGCTGTATTAGCCGTAGGCACTTATTTTTTGTCACTCCCCAATGGGCTTGTAATTAAACTGGATGAATGCTATTTTGTACCTGTTTTAACAAAGAACATATTGTCTATTTCTTGTTTAAATAGAGCTGGTTTCCATTTAACTTTTAGTAACAATGGTTGTTCTATTAGTTTGAATGGAATGCTTTATGGTACTGGTACATTATGCAATGGAATTTACATATTAGATATGCCACATCCAATTATGAATGCCAATGACACGAAAAGACATAAACGAGATAATTTAAAATCAACTTACTTATGGCATTATGCTTGGCTATATAAATGAGAGACGATAGCTAAGCTCCATAAGAGTGGTAGTTTAGGGTCATTTGATTATGAATCATATGAAACATGTGAATCTTGTTTATTAGGCAAGATGACTAAGTTACCTTTTAAGGGAAATGGTGAATGAGCAACTGGAGTATTAGACCTAATACATTCAGATGTATGTGGTCCGATGTCCATCCATGCTAGAAGTGGTTGTCTTTACTTCATTACCTTTATCGATGATTATTCTTGATATAGGTATCAGATTCGATGAGATACAAATCTGAAGCATTTGAAAAGTTCAAACAATTCAGAAATGAAGTAGAAAACCAACTTGGGAAAAGTATCAAGACATTACGATCCGATCGTGGTGGGAATACTTAGACCAACAGCTTTTTGGATTATCTCGTAGATAATGGATTTTATCTCAATGGACTCCACCTTACACACCACAGTATAATGGTGTGGCTGAGAGGAGAAATTGAACCTTGTTAGACATGGTACGATCGATGATGGGCTTTGCAAAGTTACCAAAATCCTTTTGGGGGTATGCACTGAGACAATTTGCTTACTTGCTAAGCGAGTTCCATCAAAGCAGTTGATGTTACTCCATATGAGATGTGGACTAACAAAGACCCTATCTTACTCATTTGAAAGTTTGGGGTTGTCCCGCTTATGTGAAGCGGATACGATCAGATAAACTTGATGCAAAGTCGACAAGTGTTTGTTCGTAGGATATCCTAAAGAAACAATGGGATATCAATTTACTACTTGAGGAACAAAAGGTGTTTGTTTCAAAGTATGCTGTATTTTTAGAGAAAGAATTTCTTTTACAAGAAGACAATGGGAGCAAAATTGAGCTTGAAGAAGTTCAAGATGCTCGAACAGACGCAGATCAATCGTCGAACTCAAAGCGTGACTCATATGTATGAAGTATGATTCAACCTTCTACAACACATGAAATTGTGAGGTCACGTAGGATACGCTCTGTTCGAGAGATATGGATTTCGTGAATGAACAGAATGACGTATTGCTCATAGAAGATAATGAGCCTACCACCTATGAAGAGGTTACGAAGATTTCGAGTTCGAGAAATGGCTTCATGCCATGAAGGCTGAAATGGAATCCATGTATGAAAACCAAGTATGGACTTTGGTTGAGGCACCGAAGGAATAAAACCCATAGGTGTAAATGGGTTTTCAAAAGAAACCGACATGGATGGTAATGTGATTACCTATAAAGCAAGGCTTGTGGCTAAAGGCTTTAAATCAAAGACAAGGGATTGACTATGTGAGACCTTCAACCCAAAGAGTAATGCTTAAATCCATTAGGATACTCCCAGCCATTGCCACTCATTATGATTATGAGATATGGCAAATGGATGAAGAAAGCTTTCCTAAATGAAAATCTAATGAGGATGTGTATATGACACAACTGAGGGCTTCACCTCCTATGATGGCGAAAAGGTATGCAAGCTTCAGAAATCCATCTATGGATTGAAACAAGCATCCAGGAGTTGGAATATCTGTTTTGATGAGGTAATCAAAGAGTTTGGTTTCTCATAAAATCCGGATGAACAATGTGTATATAAGAAGGTTAGTGGGACTACAATCGTATTCCTTGTGCTATATGTAGATGACATATTATTACTAGGAGACGATGTCTCTATGCTACAATCTATGAAGATTTGGTTATCCAAACAATTTGCCATGAAAGACCTTGGTGAAGCAACTTATATCCTTGGGATAAAGATCTATAGAGATAGATCAAAAAGATTGCTTGGTCTTTCACAATCAACGTACATAGACAAGATGCTAAAGAGGTTTAGCATGGAGCAATCCAAGAGAGGGTACCTTCACGTGACTCATGGGATAACACTCTCGAAATCTATGTGTCCTAAGACATAAGATGAGAGGATGCGCATGAATATGATCCCGTATGCATCTGCGGTAGGATCTATCATGTACGCTATGCTATGTACGAGACTCGATGTATCATATGCTCTAAGTATTACGAGCAGATACCAATCGGATCCTGGTGAGGGTCACTAGGTGGTTGTCAAGAATATCCTCAAGTACTTGCGAATGACTAAGGATGTTTTCTTGATATATGGAGATGGAGATCTCAAAGTGAGCGGGTATACAGATGCCAATTTTCAATCTGATAAGGATGATTCCAAATCCCAATCAGGTTATATATTCACATTGAACGGCGGGGCAGTCAGTTGGAAGAGTTCCAAATAAGAGACGACTGCTGATTCAACAACCGAGGCAGAGTACATTGCCGCTTCAGACGCAGCAAAGGAAGCAGTTTGGATTAAAAAGTTCATTACTGAACTTGGTGTGGTTCCTAGCTGTGATGGGCCCATCTGATTGTATTGTGACAACAATGGGGCTATCATGCAGTGAAGGAACCAAGGTCTCATCAACGATCCAAACACGTACTCGAAATATCACCGATCGGGAGATCATTGGACGAGGTGATGTCCGGATAGAGAATTCCACAGAGCGAATATTTCTTGATCCGTTGACAAAGCCACTATCACAAAAGAGTTTTGATTCTCATGTACTCCCTATGGTATTAGATATCAAGGCGATTGGCTTTAGGTCAGTGGGAGATTGTTAGAGTAGTGCCTAAAGGCAATCGCCTTTCTGCGTTTTATAAAGTTATGTATGCAGACTTTATGAATAAATAAAGAAAGGCATATTTCATTACTTTGTTGCTCATTGTTTATGAATGGATATTGATCTATAAGCAAATTAATGAAGTCCATCATATATGACATAACATGAAGGAAAATATGATGTGATCATACTATCGAGATTCCTATCATGTGCAATTATGTCAAGATCTAAATTATCCTAGTCGTAGGATTCTGGCTGGACATCGGTAATCCTGGAGAGACTAGCACATCTCAAGCACCTTGATTTGATCAGCGGTGGATCTCAAAACTATAAATATGAGATATTTAGGTTGAGATGTGAATGCTTACTAGAGGTAGTAAGTACATTGGATGACTGCTATGAGATCATCACATGGATGTCCTATTCTAATGTCGGTGATAATCTCATCATAGCAATGGTGCAAATATCCTTAGACGAGGTACTCGAGGATATCTTGCATCTTGATTTTTGCTTTGACTCCATTCCTTGTTGCCTTACACAGTCGCTCATAGGGTGGTGATTGGGTGCAACTTGAGGTATTGAAGGTAATTGAGTAGCCAATAGAGGATTCACCACTACGTGATAGCGTAAGATGATACCCATGGCCTCTTGTCGTGGTCATTACTTGGAAATCTCTGGTCGGAGTACTTATGTCATGAAGAGTATCTTGGTGACATATAAAGTAATGAGTCCGGACAAGAACTAATATCACTGGACTAGATTTGGCGTAGTCGAGCCTAGTAAGAGTTGACACTTTGCCCATACTCATAACCAAGTGGGGTATAGCATGGTGAAAGGACGAATTGCACAAGAATTGTCTCATGGAAAGGTTCGTGATATGGTCCATGATGAATATAGGTTCATTCGTTAAACCAATTACTTTCCGGTCAATTGGGGGTCATGATGTGTTACTAGATACCGCTCATGACTTGCTCAGATTAAGTGTTAATCTAAGTGGCCAACATAACCGGAACCTAATGGGTCACACGACAAGAGTGACTTGAGAATTCAGAAATAGTTTTAGACAGAGATCCAATAAATGGAGAGCAATAGGACTAAATGGATCCCGATGAGATTGAGATATGTCCGATAAGATCGCGACATCGATATTCTTGAAAAAGGTTTCGTGGTTTTTTCATACCGGGACTTGTAGAGTAGTAGACCAATTCTAGTGTGACCGGACCACTTCAGCATTTATATATATATATATATATATATTATTTATTAGTTAAATAATTAATATATATATATATATGTTTACGTGGAAGAGGAGAAGAAGCATTAAAAGCTTTTCTTTTATGCTTTGTCATTAATAGCATTGAATGGCTAAAAGACAAAAGAAAAGACATAAAATGAAAGAAAGAAGAGTGATGATCGTTGGCTTTTGAAGAAGGAAGAAAAGTTTGAAGGAAAAAGGTTTTCCTCTCTTCTTGATCATCGATCAAGCTCTCTTCTTCTCCAACTCTCATCTTCCTCCAACGTTTCTTCATAGCTCTCCAAGAACAAAGGTAAGATCTAGCAGTCTTTACTTTGTTCTAGCTATTCCCGGGTCAAAGGATTTGCCTCAGTTAGGTTCTCTGATCTCTGCGTGGATACCATTAGAGACGGTCTCCTTTGGCCGTTATGGTTTGATTTTGTTATATAGTCACATGGATCCTGGCTTTCGGGAAGGTCCCGGAATAAAAATTTTTGTTTTCCGCACCATGTGCATGTGATGTACACACCGGGATTTTCCTACACTTATGAGTCCGTGGATTTGCCTCTGAATTATAGGTTGCTTCACTATGTTATTAATAGAGTGGTATATCCTAATAAGGTTAGTAACAACCATATTACATCATTGGATAAGGAAATTTTGTGGCATCTCGAAGAACATAGACAAATTAATAATCCTAGTCTGATTATTCAAATGATGAGGAAGAAAGCTAATTTATTAAAAGGAGAGCTTACGAGTCAAACGGGAAAGCATAAAGGCATGTCGTATGCTGCCTTGATTACATTTATCGCCAAGTTGCAAAAATTTGATTGTAGTTCTTATGATCATTATCCATATCCCCAAAGTTGGCGATTTACACCCTATAATTTGAGGAGTATGAAATTTGTTAAAACCGTTGAAAAATGGTGGGTATATTCTAATCATGTGCCAAAGCTTGGTTTGACATTGGAAGGTGAACAAATGCCTCGGAGGCAACGTTCTAAGCGGGCAGCTGATCGTCCGAGCAGCCCTCGGCCAAGTAGTGTGCGACGAAGTAAGGTCTCTCACGAGGACCTTCAAAACATTCACGATCAATTAGAAGAATTAAATGATCGTGTTGATGAGCAATAGAGTATGTTTATGCGTTTGGAGAAAAGAGTTGATGAACAACATGGTATCCTCACACGGATGGAGAAAAGAATTAAGAAGATTTTTTATAAGTTGGGTTGTCGAAATGATGATGTTTCTCATTCTTGATGGTTGTTGCATTTGCCTCTAAGACCAACATTTCTTACTGTTTGCATCTACTTATGTCTAACCTTCATTTTCTGCTTGTTTGACATTTGAGATTATCTTTGATGTTTACAATTTCTGTGTTGGTTTACCATTTGAGACTATAATTTCTGTGATTTCCAATTTTGTTTTGATCATGACAAAAAGGGGGAGTCAGAAGTTTGAAATTTTATTCTTATTGTCTAGAAAAATTGTTTCCACGTTGATTAAATTTCTGGATTATGAAATTATGCTAAATTTGTTGGATTCATTGATTTATTAATTAAGGGGGAGTTTAACTAACCAATTAGACAAGACACAAAAACCTTGATCAATTTTTCTTTGTTTTCAATTTCTTAAACAATTTCTAAATGTTTTGTCATTATCAAAAAGGGGGAGATTGTTGGACCAATGGTGGTTGACAAATAAAAATTCCTTTATGTTTTGATAATTATAAAATATATAGAATTGGTTAAGAAATTATTTCAGGATTTTAATTGAAAGACCAATGCAATTTCAAGTGATAATTTCCAAGGATGCAAGTGATAGACAATGTTCAAAGTTCAATCTACAAATGTCAAAGAGATAAAATATCAAGAAATCAAGTCAGTAATAATCTTCTATGATCAAGAGAAGATAGACAACATGCAAAAGATGATCTTAGTGAAGATTATGGATAGAGATCTTGAAATATCGAAGATTATCTGCAAATTTATCTGTTGGAGAATTTCTAGTCGACTACAAACTTTTCCAGTCGACGACAATCATTCCAGTCGACTATTCGAAGAGCGGAGATTATTTTCATTAGTTCCAGTCGACTACAAACATTTCCAGTCGACTATAATCATTCTAGTCGACTGATCAAAGAGAGAAGATGAGTGTTTCAGCAAAAACGTTTGTTCCAGTCGACTGACACTGGTTCCAGTCGACTAGCACTAGTCGACCAGTCGACTATCATCTCTTCCAATGACTAGCGACAAATAGATAACATTCGATTTAATTCAATGATTCTAAAACGGGAAGAAAAAGTTTTTCAACGTTTATAAGAGATCTTCAACGGCTACAAGAGGATTTCCAACGTCTATATTGATCCGTAAGCTCGCAAATAAATAGATGAACACCAAGAGATCGATTAGTGCGAAAATAGTAAAGCATACCGATCATAGTTCATATTTCTCATATTATTGCTCTCAATTCTCTTAGCACATTCAAGTGTATCTAGCTATCTTGAGCTTTACTTCGCTTTTCTATCATCTTTTGTAAGCTTAGTGATTAGAGGAAAATCATTGGTGAGGTTGGATTTGTGCCGGAAATCAAATCGGGTTGTGAGGTGTTGCTTGAGCCGGAATTCAAGTGGTTGTAAAAGTTCACACTGAACTAAAAAGTGTACAATATAGTGGTTTGCCAAATCTTAAGCTGGGAGCTTAGGTAGAGGACGTAGGTCTTAAAGACCAACCTCTATAAAAACAGTGTTTGCTTTTCTTCCCTACTCTTTTCCTTTGATCAGTTTGATTGTTTCGTGTGTATTAATTCCGTATTTTTTGTAGAACTTTGCAAAAAAGTTTAGACGATCTATTCAACCCCCCTTCTAGATCGCTTTCAAAATCGTTTCAAAAGCATTAATAAGATATCAATAATAATTTTCATGTTTTATACTTTCACTAATTAGGACTCTAAAGTCTTTAAAAATTAGGAAATAATACAAGGTTGCTAGAGAGGGGTCTATCGCAGACAGTATTAGAGAAACAAGTATAATTCGAACTCTAGTCACTATTTTATCAAGCCACTTTCATCGAGGTCAAGTTAAGCCTTACATCTTCACTTTTCATTCTTTGAGTTTATTTAAATTCGTGCTCAAAGAATATTAAAGATAGATAGAAAGATAAAGATAAAATTGAAACCAGAATTTTAACTTACGTTGATAACTTTGTTCCTTATCTTCTTCTCTTCCCCTTTTTCTCTCCTTATCTTCTCATTTTCGTTTTTCTCCCTCTTCTAACCTTAGACAAACCTTTACTCTTACTTCTATTGTCTTTTTATCCATTTTCTTTAGAAAATTCAAGAAGGTCAAACTAATTCATGTGTCACCATTCTATTGGTACATATATTATCCTTCTATTGATCCATATGTTACTATTCTATTAGTCCATGTCTCACTTACTTTAAGCTCCACATGTCACTCATTTTCAACCTTCATATGTCACTACTTGTAAGGCTATACATTTCACCAATTGTAAGGCTATACATGTCACCAATTGTAAGGTAATATATATCACTATTTGTAAAGCTACACATGTCATCATTCTATTGTTCCATATGTCACAAATCTAAAGGGTCATTTGCCCAAGCTTAAAGGGCCACTTGTCGCAATTATACTCAAGTCGCTTGTCATCCATTTAATCGAGTCATTTGTCATTATTCCCAATATCACATGTCACCATTTCACGATAATCAACCTAAATTCTCACGTATAAATTTGTCTTGTTCTTTAACATTTTCTTAAACTAGATGCACATATCACCTCATCAATTACTCAATTGTAACAATAAACCCCAATTCACTAATTATAATCCATCAATTCATGTTATTGGTAAATCAAAATACAAAACATTAGGAATGCACATTTATATCACATTTATTTTCGCTCTATAGCTCGTAATATGTCAATTGAGTGCATATAATATCTTGCAATGTTTTCTAAATCATGATTCATATATATATACAAATATTATGCATGTGAATGAAATGCACCTCGTAAATTCTTAATTAAAATAACTCATATGACTCAATCTAACAGTTTAATCTCTTAACAATTTTAAGAGGCAGGATATTACAAAGCGTGTCAGAACACGTGCCATCCCGTCCGTCCAGGTGTCGGGATAGGGGGCGGGCATATGCATCTCACGCTATAACCTATCCTACGCCCGCAAGGTGAATTCAACCCGTGAAGCCACGTGATTGGACGCGGTTGGAACGTGCGTGCCAACCTTAACCACCCACTGGCGGTATTGTGACATCGTCGGGTGCTTATAGTGCACGCGCCTGATGGTGCTATCACCTTCTGATGGGAATGTGTTTTTTTGGTGATCCCAGAACTTAATTTTCATCCTTTTTAGCCCATTTTTTATAGCTAGTTTTATGTATACTACTTTTACGTAATTATATACATACAAAAAAAAACCAAAAAATGAATAAAAACTTATAAAAACCATAATGAATGAAAACTGAAAAACCTTCATTTCTCACTAGGTCCTTACCGATTACTGAAAACTATACCGATTACGTAACCACTCTGATATCATGTATAGCACATAAGATAGACCTTATTACGTGTCCCGGATCGTTCATAAAAGGATTAAAAACAAAGAAAATGCAAAATACCTTATTTGAGTTACATATAATTTTTTGAAGCAATTTTTAAGACCAAAACAAGCTCAAAACTCCTAAGACCTTTATTGAAAATGCTTACGGAGACATAATTAACGCCTTTTTATATTTTTCTTATGATGCAATGACTATTAATGAGTTAGAGAATCTCTATGCATACAAATTACATACACAACTGCAGAAGACCTTAACTTTAATGTATATTCTCTATAATGAATTTTTCTATCACAAGCTCGATATAAATCTACTCTACACTAATCCAGATCCATTTTCTTCCTAAACTTTGATCATTAATTTAGATTAAGCCACTTAATTACTTTTGCTGGATCAATTAGGTAACTTAAATGATAAGTTATTGAAAATAAAAAATATAAATTAATAATTATCCAATATTAAGGAGAAGGACAAAATTATCCAACATCTTTTATTCTTATATCTGGCTAATGCCTACCATCATATAAGAATGTATCACAAATAAAAAAGAAAGACAACAAAGAGTCAACCTAGCCACTGTTGAGCACGACGATCCCCACTTCCACCAACAGAATGCCGAACACTGATTTTCTCACCAGCATATTTTTCTTGAAGCCATTCAAAAGCAGTCACATCAAGCTTCCCATGAATTGACTTCCCTTGTTTTCTGCGAGTTTGCTGTTCTCGTATGGAAGCCCAAAGTTTCTCAATGGCATCCCTTTGCCGAGAAGTGAATCTTGAAACATTGTCAAATGCATGCTTTACCAAAATATCTATAGTTGTTTGACACCTGAAAAAAAAAAAAGAGTAAAAAAATATCTGTCAGAAGTAACAAATATGTATCCTGCTGCATATGCTAACATAAAATTCGTCACATTTTGTGTCAATCAACATAAGGGTGAAGACTTCTACCATGGGGTTCTATAACGATTTGCTGCAATCTCTAAACAACTAATCAAGGCTTCCCTCTGAGACTTCAGAAATCTCCTAGTTTCTTCCTCATCATCCTTCCTAATCCTGGCAGCTGTACCTTTCTTTGCCTTTGCCCTTTCATCTTTCTTCACTGTGCTTGGAATGAAGGCGTCAAGGCCAAAGGGATCAGACTCATCCTTCTTATTGTTGTCTGCTGTAACATCTGAATATGTGACCCTTTATCAGTTGATACTCTCTCATCGTTTAGTGCTGCAACTTCTTCAATGTCATCATCCTCAGTAGCAACAGGAAGATCAGAAATAGCCTCCTTTACTTGTCCAGCTGTCTTGAAAACTAGATGAAGGTCCACAAAACCATAAAGATTAAAAGAAAATTCAAAGAAGAGAAATTAAAAGTTCATGTTATCATGTAAACAAGCCTTTAGCACAAGATGAATATTTAAACATCATAAAAGAATAAAAGAAAGAAAGAAGAGAACAAATACATTAAGATCACTAATTCTGGACCTATGTTTTACTTGAATATGAGCCAAAGGCCAGTAAAACTCAGGTTCCAGAATTGCTAAAGAAATTTAATATAGCATAGACAACAATGTAGAAGTATTATAATCCACAAATGACCAATCAAAGTATGAATAAGTGTGAGGACCATAATATGATGCCACATAGTTGATTCAATTATGTGAATATTGATGCATAGTTCTACAAATTCTGAATTGACACTTGAAACTATGAATGTTATAAGATCAATGATTAAGTTCATGCATGATTTTGAAATATAATGTCACATAGATGAATGCAATATTAAAGGTCATATTCAAATTGGTAACCAAACGATCAAACTTACCATTACCAAAGCATACATGAATCAAAGAACTTGTTACAAAAGTTTATGCATCTAAAATTGAAATAACAACAAACTTGCAGGATAATTTATAAAAATTTGAATCAACAATCACAGAGGTAAAGTGCATACCACAAAGCTGTCATCAGTAAATAGGTCATTTCCCATCACTGCCCGAATTGTCCATGCAGCAAGTAGATGCTTCTGCTTTATATTGAGGAACTACAAGAAGAAATAGAATAAGATAGGGCATCAAAGTCTTCAGAGAATTTTTTCCACTATCACTAAATTTGCCATAGCAGATTGATGATATACCATGCACTTACCTCAGCTGCATCTTGTGCTGCTGAGAATAGAGCACGATAATCTGCCCGCATGGAAGGATCTGTACAAGAAGTCGTTGAGGACATTGCAGCTTCAAGTATGGCAATGAAGTTGTCACTAGTTCCTGGCTTCACACTCCCAGCTTGAATTAACTGTATAGTGAGCTTACAAGCCTTGGCAAACTTTGTTGGGTTCTTGATATGTGATGCTATCTTCTGCATGGCCTCTATAACTTGTGCCTCCGAGGCATCAGTTGTTGTTTTAAATCTCAACCGCTTTCCTGATGCAGTGTCCTTTTCAGAAGTAGCGCCTAAGAAGCAGGATAAACAATTCATCTTCTGTTAGAAGGAAGAAAACTTCAATTTGCAATACAAATAAATAACTAACAAAACCAAAACAAAATATTAACAACTTGAATGGTTTCCAATCGAGTAATTTTGATCATAAAAGCATATCCCTAAGTAATGTTGTTTCTATCTAACCCACCTACAGCCGAATGCTTTTAGCCTAGTCTTTCGAAGTTCTGAGTTCTTTTCACCTGCAATTTCAGTTCAGAAAAAAAGAAAAATAAAAATCCACCCAGATACATAAGAAAAAAAGCCAGCACTTTGCAAGTTCGTTTTTTCTTTTCCCCTCATCTTACCAAACAAGTAACAGAGCTAACAACTGAAAAAAAACAAACAAACTGGTAAAAACATTAAAACTTTACGATAACCTCAAAGCCGCATTGAAGCAAATTATCAAATTGACATCGGAAAAGCAACTTCCTTGCCACCACTTAAGGTAAACTCTAATACGCCCAACTTTCACCTCCTAAAGATTACGGAAAAGGAAAAAGAAACCCAGAAACCAAATACAATAAAGAGCCTAAAGTAACCCAGAAACAAGATTTTAAAAGACTGCAGGTACCACCATCAAATAACCTAGGGTTTTCAAAAGGCACTACCTCTTTCTGGGTTTGGCGAGATAGACTCTGAAAGCTTAGGACGCTTAAGGGCACTTTTCAAAATTGGTTTTGGAGCCACCGGAACTTCGCTTATGGTCGTAGTCATTAATATTGTTTCTTCCAAGGACTGATTTGGTTGTTGTTGATGTTTAATCTGTTCATGAGATGGTGGTGGCAAGCCTTCAAACAAATTATCCCCCATTTTTTTCTCGACCGGAAACTATGATTATCAACTAAACTCAGCCTCCGGATTGATAAAATTCATACGGTATCTTCAAAGGTTAGGTTCTGGACATCCACAGGAAGAAGAAGACGTTTCCCCACTGCGATGACCTACGAACAAGAACTGAGTTCTGAAATTCAAGAGCGTCGCCTTTATTTTCTTAAAAGGGGTAAAACTCGGCTTTCATCTATTCAACCGAAAAGGCGAAAACGACCGAGGATTTTATTCAACCGAAACTAATGTAAAACTATCTGAACAGATGTGCAAACCATACTTACAAGAAAAAGATAAAGGACCTTTTTCGGAATTAGTCGATTGAATTAGCCTATTATTCGATTCTATTTATTTATTAACTGATAACTAATTTTATATATATATATATATATATAGCAAAAGAAGAAGCTTCTTTTGGCCATCTACGTTAGCCTTTTATATATATATTTTTTGCCTTGTCATGTTTATATTAAATGACTAAAGACAAAAGAAGGGTATGGGTCGTTAGTTTAAGGAAGGAGAAAAGGATTTTGAGAAAATCCTAAGCATTCTTTACCCTCTCCATCGATTTCAAGCTCATCTCTTCTCCAAGCATCTTCTTCTCCATCGTTTCTCAAGCTCCAAGGATAAAAGTAAAAGTTTAAACTCTTTAATTTGTTTCAGCCTATTCCTGCGTCAAAGGTTTCATTCCTAGGCATTCTCCGATCTCTGCGTGGATATCGTTAGAGCATAGTCTCGCTTTGGTCATTCAACCGTTAAAGCCATGTCTTCTCCTCCTTCATCCACGTAAATGACATATATATATATATATATATATATATATATATATATATAATTCTTTAATTAATTAATAACATATATATATGTATATAAATCTTTGAGAATTAATTCATCACAGATGTCGATCTCATTAAACTCACCGGTTTTGTATGGAAAAACTACAGGAAACCTTTTTCAAAGAATATCGATGTCGCGATCTCATTGGGACATATCTCGATCTCATCGGGATACATTTAGTCCGATTGCTTCCATATATTGGATCTCTATCCAAAACTATTTTACAAATTCTCCGAGTCACTCTTACGTGTGACCCATTAGGTTCCTGTTATGTTGCCCACTTAGATCAACACTTAATCCAAGCAAGTCATGAGCGGTATCAACAACACATCACGACCCCTAATCGACCGGAAAGTAATTGGTTTGACGAATGAACCTATATTCATCATGAACCATATCACTAACCTTTCCATGTATAATTACCGTGCAATTCGTCCTTTCACCATACTATACCCCACTTGGTTATGAGTATTGGCAAAGTGTCAACTCTTACTATATCGACTACGTCAAATCTAGTCCAAGTGATTTCAGGTTCTTGTCTGGGACTCATTACTTAATATGTCAACGAAGACACTCTTCATGACATATGTCTTTCGATCGAGATTTTCAAGAATGACCTCGACAAGAGGCCACGCAGATCATCTTCGTTATCATGTAAGTGGTGAATCCTCTATTACTACTCAATTACCTTCAATACCTCAAACTGCACTCCAAACACCACCCTACGAGAAATACTCTAAGGCAACAAGGAATGGAGTCAAAGACGTAATCAAGATTCAAGATATCCTCGAAAGTACCTCAAGTCTAAGGATACTTGCATCTATCGCTATGATGAGATTATCACCGACATTGTATAGACATCCATGTGATGATCTCATAACAGTCTTCCAATGTACTTACTACCTCTAGTAAGCATCCACATCTCAACCCTAAATATCTCATATTTACGCTTCGAGATCCACCGCTTGATCAAATCAAGGAGCTTGAGATGTCTAGTCTTTCCGGATTCTTGATGTCCGCCTCAAGAATCCTATGACTAGGATAATTTAGATACTAATATAATTGCACATGATAGAATCTCAGAGTATAATCACATCATAATTTCCTTCATGCTATGTCATATATCAAGGACTTCATTAATTTGCTTAAAGATCAATATCCATTCATAAATAATGAACATCAAATTAATGAAATATGCCTTTCTTTATTTATTCATAAAGTTCATACATAACTTTGTACAAAACGCGCTAAAGGCGATTGCCTTTGTGGCACTACTCTAACAAAATCTCCCACTGACCTAAAGTCAATCGCTTGATATCTAATACCATAAGCTAGTACATGAGAATCAAAGTTCTTCTGTGACAATGGCTTTGTCAACGGATTAGCAATATTCTACTCGTGGAATTCTCTATCCGCACATCACCGACCAATGATCTCCCCGATCAGTGATATCTGCGAGTACGTGTTTGGATCGTTGATGAGACCTTGGTTCCTTCGTCACAAGAATAGCCCCATTGTTGTCCAATACAATCAGATGGGCCCATCACATTAGGAACCACACTAAGTTCAAGAATGAACTTCGATCCAAACCGCTTTTCACGCTTCTAAAGCGGCAATGTACTCTGCCGGTCGATGAATCGTGACCGTCTCTTGTTTAGAACTCTTCCAACCGATCCCCTACGCTCAGATGTGAATACATAACTCGATTGGGATTTAGAATCATCCTTATCGATTGAAACCGCATCAGATACCCGCCACTTTGAGATCTCCATCTCCATATATCGAGAAAACATCCTTAGTCCTTCGCAGTACTTGAGGATATTCTCGATGACCACCCAAAGGACCTTCAACAGATCCGATTGGTATTCGCTTTCCGAACACTTAGAGCATATGATACATCGGTCTCAGACATAGCATAACAGTACATGATGATCCTACCGCAGATGCATACGGGATCATATTCATGCGTATCCTCTCATCTTATGTCTTAGACACATAGATTTCGAGTGTTATCCCATGAGTCACGTGAAGGTACCCTCTTCGATTGCTCCATGCTAAACCTCTTTAGCATCTTGTCTATTTACGTTGATTGTGAAAGACCAAGCAATCTTTTGATCTATCTCTATGATCTTTATCCCAAGGATATAAGTTGCTTCACCAAGGTCTTTCATGGCAAATTGTTTGGACAACCAAATCTTGACGACTTGTAAGATAGAGACATCGCTTCCTAGTAATAATATGTCATCTACATATAGCACAAGGAATACGATTGCAGTCCCACTAACCTTCTTATACACACAAGATTCATCCGGATTTTGTGAAACCAAACTCTTTGATTACCTCATCAAACGGATATTCCAACTCCTGGATGCTTGTTTCAATCCATAGATGAATTTTGAAGCTTGCATACCTTTTGCCGTCATAGAGGTGAAGCCCTCGGGTTGTGTCATATACACATCCTCGCTAGATTTCCATTTAGAAAGCGTCTTCACATCCATTTTCCATATCTCATAATCATAATGAGTGACAATGGCTAGAATATCTTAATGGATTTAAGCATTGCATCGGGTCAAGGTCTCGTCAGTAGTCAACTCCTCAGATTTGACGAAAACCTTTAGCCACAAGCCTTACTTTATAGGTAATTACATTACCATCCATGTCGGTTTTCTTTTTAAAAACCCATTTACACCCTATGGGTTTTATTCCTTCGGGTGGCTCAACCAAAGTCCATACTTGGTTTTCATACATGGAATCCATTTCAGCTTGCATGGCTTGAAGCCATTTCTCAGACTCTGAACTCTTCAAAACCTCTTCATAGGTGGTAGGCTCATCATCTTCTATGAGCAATACGTCATTCTGTTAACTCACGAGAAATCCATATCTCTCGGGAACAGAGCATATCCTACGTGACCTACGAACTTCGTGTGTTGTAGAAGGTTGAACTGTCACTTCATCTGTATGAGTCATAGTTTCAGGTTCAGGCAGTTGATCTGCATCTGTTTGAGCGTCTTGAACTTCTTCAAGTTCAATTTTGCTCCCACTGTCTTCTTGTAAAAGAAACTCTTTCTCTAAAGACAGATGCTTCAACCAAACACCTTTGTTCCTCAAAGAAGGTAGAATTGATATCCCATTGTTTCTTTAGGATATCCTACGAACAAACACTTGTTAGACTTTGCATCAAGTTTATCTGACTGTGTCCGCTTCACATAAGCAGGACAACCCCAAACTTTCAAATGAGTAAGATAGGGTCTTTTGTTAGTCCACATCTCATATGGAGTAACATCAACTATCTTTGATGGAACTCTGTTTAGCAAGTAAACAGCTATCTCGAGTGCATACCCCCAAAAGGATTTTGGTAACTTTACAAAGCCCATCATCGATCATACTAACAAGGTTTGATTTCTCCTTTCTGCCACACCATTATGCTGTGGTGTGTAAGGAGGAGTCCATTGGGATAAAATCCCATTATCTCTGAGATAATTCAAAACCTGTTGGTCTAAGTATTCCCCACCACGATCGGATCGTAATGTGTTGATACTTTTCTCAAGTTAGTTTTCTACTTCATTTCTGAATTGTTTGAACTTTTCAAATGCTTGATTTGTATCTCATCGAATCAGTACCCATATCGAGAATAATCATCGATAAAGGTAATGAAGTAAAGACAACCACTTCTAGCATGGATGGACATCGGACCACATACATCTGAATGTATTAGGTCTAATACTCCAGTCTCTCGTTCATCCTTTCCCTTAAAGGGTAACTTAGTCATCTTACCTAATAAACAAGATTCACATGTTTCATATGATTCATAATCAAATGACCCTAAACTTCTACTCTTATGGAGCTTAGCTATGCGTCTCTCATTTATATGGCGGCGACAATGCCATAAGTAAGTTGATTTTAAATTACCTCGTTTATGTCTTTTCGTGTCATTGACATTCATAATTGGATGTGATATATCTAATATGTAAATTCCATTGCATAATGTACCAAGACCATAAAGCATTCCATTCAAACTAATAGAACAATCATTGTTACTAAAAGTCAAATGGAAACCAAATCTATTTAAACAAGAAATGATAATATGTTCTTTGTTAAAACAGTATAAAATAAAATTCATCCAATTTAATTACAAGCCCGGTGGGAAGTGACAAAAAAGTAAGTGCCTACCGCTAATGCAAGCAACTCTTGCTCTATTTTCCACACGCAGTCTAGTTCTCCCTTCACGAGCTGCTCATCGTCCCCGAGGCCCCGATATCATTGCATATGTGTGAGCCACAACCGTATCTAATACCCATATGTTATGGTCGAAACAGATTACCTTTAATGACAAACATACGAAGAAGTCGAGGCATCGATGCCTTCTTACGCTTCAATTCTTCCAGATAGATTTTTTACGATTACGCTTGGGTGGCTAATCTTGCCACAATGGAAGCAAGTTCCTTTGGTGCAAGATCCTTGGTTTCTTCTTGGCTACACTTCCTTTCGGTTTCTTAGACCTTTTCTTCTTTAGTTTCTTTTTCTTGGAACCAGAAGAAGAGTCCACCATAAGCACTTGTTTGCTATCCTTCTTGATAGCTTGCTCTGCATTGCTCGAGTGATTGATCAACTCAGGGATTGTCGTGGATATTTGGTTCATCCGATAGTTTAACACAAACTGTGAATAACTATCAGACAATCCAACAAGAATTAAGTCAACACTTAATTCATAATCTATTACAAAACCTAAGTCGACCAACCTCTCAATATACCCATTCATCTTTAGTGCATACTGCACTGCAGATGAACCTGGAGTCATCTTAGTCGTGAAGAGTAGCCTCGAGGTCTCGAACCTTTCAGACCGAACTTGCTCATCAAAAAGCTCTCTAAGATGATACACTATGGTATGAGCATCCATAGACTCATGCTGCTTCTGCAGCTCTGGTGACATCGAGGCAAGCATAATACAGGTAGCCATGTCACTGTCTTTGAAATGCTTATTACGATATACTTTCGATCCTCATCGAAGCATCGCAGCAGTGGATCGTGAAGTGGAACATCTAGAACATATCCAGTTCCTCGATCTCGAGAACAATTTCGATTTCTCGACCAATCAAGAAAATTTGGTCCAGTTAATTTGTTTGAGTCCATTAGTGAGCGCAAATTCACACTAGAAGTCATCTTCAATCAACCTAAAGAGAAAGAGAGAAAGAATGTTAGAATAGAATTATATGCATGATCATAAGGACTTGCATGACATGCATATGGCTCCCACTAGTTTCAAAGAATCCATAACCCTCATTATGAATCCAAGAAACATTATGACAAAATGTCCTAGTGGGTCGATATCCGACATTCCTAAAATGACCTTGGGTTTACCCAACAAGCCACCTTAGGTCAATCGGTAGGTATCGGTCATACCAATTGCATCATAGATATCCGACATTACTAAAATGACCTTGGGTTTACCTAACAAGCCACCTTAGATCAATCGGCAGGTATCGGTCATACCAGTTACATCTTAGGTGCAATTATCGACTAGTGCTATCAACTCGTGATGTATGCACACACATTGGGTTATCAACTCTTGATGTGCGCACATCTGATGTACACTACCCAATTTTGCCTCTGTCACGTTAACCTCGAAGTTTACTCAACAAATTACGCTTCTAGTGAAAACCACCCATTAATCCAAAAATCTTATTTCCATGGTTCGAACATATCCAGATAGAGTGAGCTTGGATTTACCCAACAACCCAACTCTATAAGAACTCCGGTTCTTCCCATATTAATGGAAGTGGGACGGTCCATAAACAGATTTATCGCACATTCCCAGAGAATGTCCTGCGTATGAAACACATGGGGAGTCCAAACGGAGTTCCTAATAAACGAGACCAAAAGATCGACTCCACGAAGGACCTAACCAAACCCATTCATATTACCCAAGGCACATTTCAAAATTCAACTTTTATATGTTGTCGTATTCAACACATTTACATAACAAACTTGTATACATGCATATAACAATTCAAACACAATCTCAAACTATCAATTTCATAAATAATCACAATTCACATATTGAAAATCAAACAAATCAAACATAAGAATTCATCAATCATGATCATTTCATCAAATCCTTCAAATACTTTGATAGTAGTCAATCGAATCATTTGAAAATAATAATTTCAATAGTTCATAAATCATTCCGAAGTCAATTGATTCAAATCATTTGAAAACAATAGCATATAAAACCAATATTTACAATTAGCTTATAATTTGAAAAATAAACATATTACCCACCTTTTATCCATGCCATATGCTTATTCCAATCCTCAATTTGATCTTTACTTCTCTTCCAACTTAAAATCACCTAAGCCATAATCAACCAATTCCAATATCATAAACATCATACTTCTCAAATTAACTATAGAAATTTGTAATCATATTTCCAACCTTTCCAAACCAAAGATTTCTAAAATCTCAAATTCTCAAACTTTAACCAAACCTTAACTCACATAAATCCAAAATAAACCAATTCATCATGAAATCTTTCAAAACTAATCAAGAAAATCACAAACCCATCACCTTTTCCATATTTCTAAACTAACAAAACACTAAAACTCAAATCAAGAATCTCTTACCTCTTTCTATTTCTATTTTCGAAATTTCTTTTGGCTTGGAGGGTAGATCTCTTCTCCATCCCTCTTTTCCTTCATGAATCCATGGAAAATCAAGCTTGAAAAATCAGAAACCTACCTCTTCTTCCTCCTTCTCCTTCTCCTCCATTTCTCCTCTTCTCTCTTCTTCTTCTTCTTTCTTCTTTCTTCTTCTAGAATTTTCTTGGGTCTTCTTAAAACCAACGACACACCCCTCTTCTTTATATGCCATGTCATTAAAATGGGGTGCAAAGACCCTTATGCCCCTCCTCAAATGCCCATAACCTTTAATCTCTAAGTCGCCTCTAATATTTCTTTAAGTGTACTTTTGGACAATTATACTTACATTTAAATGAAGGAATTTGCTAAAACTTCCTTCTAGAGAATTGTTCCTCTATGTCTTAATTTCATAATGCCTCAAGAATCATCCAATTCGAGCACTATATCAAAAGTTATAGCCTAAACATGTCGGACATATCATTTGCTAACACATTTTCTAGCGTTCCTTCCACACATAAACATTCTTAAAGGCTAAATTAAAATTTAATTTCTTCATAACAATTGTAGCCCCATGTCTTAAATTTATTTTACCTGCTCAATCGGATCTCACAGATCCCGAATTCGAGAAGTACCGAACTATGTTACTCTATAAGAACTACGGTTCTTCCATATTAATGGAAGGCGTTAGTTTTCATATGATGTGAGGGTTTTCAGGTCTCATCTTCTTCTTCTCCAAGCTATAGGATTATAGTCACCATGACTATATGGAATGATTTAGGCAATTCATCAATCACATTGAATCTATACCTAAAATCATCCATCATCCCATCCATCATGTAGTCATTGGTGCATGTTGTAGTCATTATAGTCACCATGACTATATGGAATGATTTAGGGTAATTCATCAATGCATTGAGTCGACTAAACTATGGATCATCCTGTGCATGTTCGAACTAGTCGATCGTGGTGCATGTACATATGCTAGTCGACTACTATGGATTATCGTAGACGAACTAGTCGACCGTGCATGTGCCACGACTACTATGGTGCGAGCCACCGATCGGCGCATGTCTAATCGATCGTGTGCATGTGCTAGTTGGTGGTACACGTGCTAGTGACCGAACATATCTTGGCTTGCTCTCTAATCGCTAATTTTTCAATTCGTGTAGTTCAAATTCACAATACTAAGTGTAATATCCTTTATTATGATGTACCAATGAAACACTTTCATTGTATCATGCTTACCATATATAGTCAAACTATACATGAAAAACTTGAAATCGATGAATACACTATTATTCACTTAGATTTTCAAATAATTTTGCGAATATCAAACTATCACCCTAAGTATTTCTAGGTAGTCTACACTTTATCAAGACTACTTCGGCACTGGTCAAAAAATTTGTGACGGCCAAAACAATCAAGATAAGGGAATATACTAACGAGACGCTAATGAGACATATTTGACATCCGAAAATTTTTGGAAACCCAATTTCAAGAAATTCAATTTGGAAAGCATACAAAATCAATGTAACACATTTTTAATCACATTAAAAAAGATCCAAGGCATTGGAATTGAGAAATACACAATCATACATTTCAAACAAAACAACTCCAGCAACTTTCTCAAAACTGCCATGCTCTGTCTTTTGCTTGAAAAACTCATTGAAACAATTTCAATAAATTCTGACAAAATTAAAGAGGTTACAAAATGTTCACAACATGCTCCATGAATGTTTTCAGGATTTATGTCCAACAAAAACTCATCCAACCTCAGCAACAAAGCCAATGTTAAATCTGTGTTCCTCAACACAGTTATTCCCAGCAGCACACAATAAATTATCAAATAAATAGTAAATCACCTCGAAAACATTTTTCCATTCTCATAGACATTCATAAACATCTTAGAGACATGTCGGTGAAAGAAAATCTGAAAAAATATTTTTCTATAATTTATTCTCGAATTTAAAAGCGTGCCTGTTCATTGAATGTGCACAAACACAGCAATCAGAACATTAGGGAATAAATTAGCAAAATCATAACAAATCACATTGATAAATTCCAAGCTTCCACAGACATATGTAACAACATCTTGTGAACATATCTGGGCAAGAAAATTTTGAAAAACAAGATCTCTATACTGATTTCAAATTTGACATTTACAACATGCATCGTCACAAGCAATAGGCAACTCCGACCTAGTGATGATTTCTTCGTTATATACGACACAAGTGGCTCTGATACCACTGTAGGAAAATCCCGGTGTGAGCATCACATGCCCACGGTGCGGAAAAATAAAAATTTTTGTTCCGGGACCTTCCCGAAAGCCAGGATCCATGTGACTATATAACAAAGTCAAACCAAAAACGACCAAAGGAGACCGTCTCTAACGGTATCCACGCAGAGATCGGAGAACTTAACTGGGACAAACTCTTTGACCCGGAAATAGCTAGAACAAATTAAAGAGTGCTAGCTCTTACCTTTGTCCTTGGAGAGCTTGAGAAACGATGGAGAAGAAGATGCTTAGAGAAGAGATGAGCTTGAAATCGATGGAGAGGATGAAGAATGCTTAGGATTTTCTCAAAATCCTTTCCTCCTTCCTTAAACCAACGACCCACACCCTTCTTTTGTCTTTAGTCATTTAATATAAACATGACAAGGAAAAAGAAGAAGCTTCTTTTGGCCATCCATGTTAGCCTTATATATATATATATATATATATATAATAAAGCCATGTCTTCTCCTCCTTCATCCACGTAAATGATATATATATATATATATATATATATATATATATAAATTCTTTAATTAATTAATAACATATATATGTATGTAAATGCTGAGGCGGTCCAGTCACACTAGGGTCGATCCTACCGGCCTACCGGGTCCCGGTATGAAAAAATCACCGGAAATCTTTTTCAGCAATATCGATGTCGCGATCTCATCGGGACATATCTCGATCTTATCAGAATACATTTAGTCCGATTGCTCTCCATATATTGGATCTCTATCCAAAACTATTTTACAAATTCTCCGAGTCACTCTTATGCGTGTGACCCATTAGGTTCCCGGTTATGTTGGCCACTTAGATCAACGCTTAATCTAAGCAAGTCATGAGCGGTATCTAGCAACACATCATGACCTCCAATTGACCGGAAAGTAATTGGTTTGACGAATGAACCTATATTAATCATGAATCATATCACGAACCTTTCATAGACAATTACCGTGCAATTCGTCCTTTCACCATACTATACCCCACTTGGTTATGAGTATGGGCAAAGTGTCAACTCTTACTAGACTGACTACGTCAAATCTAGTCCAAGTGATTTCAGTTCTTGTGTAACATCCCATTACTGTTAGCAAGGGTATTTTGGTCATTGGGTTGAACTGATTGGATTTCACTGCATTCATTGACTGAGCATGTTACTGGCCTCTAATTATAGAGGAACAGGTTTATTGCATATGCATTTATCCATAGGTACATGCATTCATGATTTTCCAGCATTTTAAGTAGAAGTATGAATTGATTGAATTGTGAACTGAATTGGGTCGATGGATTGTAATTGGTGAGAAATTAAGAGTAAGTGAGCTCGAATGACGGATTTAGAATAGTTTAAGAGTGATTGGTAATTGATAGTGATTTATAGGAAATTTTCCGAAATTGGGAGAAAATACCTTGATCAAAATTTTGGAGTGATGATCGATCGATCAGATAAGATCAAATAATTGTCCAATGGCAAAGGAAATATTAGGGTTATACTGTTAGGGAATTAAAATGTTGAGCCATTGAAATTTAGAGACTGAAATTTGGACTGATGTGGAGACCTATGTCTATAAATAGATAGGTTTGAAAGTAATGGGGAAAAATTGGTCTAAGGTATTTCTTCTTCTCTTCCACGGTGATTTCGATTTCTTTCCTATTGGTGAGTTTCATCGATTCTTCCTTATGGTTTCTTCTCATTGTGCTAGCCTAACTGATTTATTGTGATTGATGAAGGTTGAGAAGGATTGGAGTGAGTTATCGTTGGTTTGAGAAAGTTTTAGGGTTTACAGCGATTCTTAGAGATTTGTGGATTTGAGCGTGATTGGTAAGTGGTTATGGTTTTAATGTTGTTATTAGTAGTTGTTTCAAGCATTTATGGAATTTATTGGGTTAGATTGAGTGGTTAGAGTGTTAATGGAGGTTTTAAATAGCATTAATGGCAGAAAATCGATTGGAGAAGAAGGTGGCGCGGTCGCACGTCGTGACGTCTGGCGTGCCTCGCCGCGGCGAATAAATTTAGTGTTCGCCACGACGGCTAATGGTAGCGCATGACAGCGCTGGAGATACGTCATGACGAGCCTTCGGCTTGCGTCATGACGAGCATGCTGAGTGGTTCAGATATCGTCATGATTTGAGCGGACGAGGTCGCGTGCAAGGATGGCAATTCGAAGGGATGATTGTTAGTATATTGGGCATAATTTATGGTATAGACCTCCGATCGAGGTGATTCTCGATTCGTTATGGACTAGGGAACGAGGTCCACAATTGAGGATAATTATGGAAATTTGAATTGATCTAATGGTATTGAATTATAGAGATTAAGGTCAATTATGGTTCATAGTGTGACCTAAATATCAATTGAGACGATTGGAGTTTTAATTGAGATTTCAATAGAGGCCTTGACCCAATGGATAGGAAATTGCTTTAGGAAATATGAATTGAGGAAATTGAACTGAATTATAGGATTGGATCAATTATCGCTGATCAATTGAGCTCGAGTTAGATTGGGATATAAGAGTTATAATTGGGTTTTAGCGTCGGGAAAATCGTGAACATGCATTGTACATCATCTCACTGAGACATATGCATTACTGAATGGTTTTATTGAACATCTAGTAATGGGACTGCATTTTACTGTTATAGAGGCGTCGTTGGATCGTCATTCCACGGACATTGCTGGAACTTCCAGCAAGAGCTCTGAAGTTACGGTGAGTAACCTAGTTGGTTTCTCAAATTCTCATCGCTTAAATGCTCAACGGAATTACTTGCCAAATGTGAAATCAGATGATTATCAAATATACATGATCGAATGGTATGCCTCTCTTGTATTGGATCGTGAAATTGCATGATTAATGAAATGTACGAAATGACATGTTTCTGTCGATGGATTGGATTATCAGATCGATCAATTATTGTATGTTATGAGAAATACAATCTTGGGCTTTCATAGCCATACATGAACCATCGAATAATGAATTATCGAACATCGCATTGCATGCATAAATGCATGATCGATAATGGAATGTGACCCAAGTTATTATTATCGAAAGAGCCTCGAGCTCGAACATCTGCATCGACCGGCCACGATTCCGAGGGAGAAATCGACGCGCCCCCATCGAACACCGATCGAGCACTTGGGTACAATACCGAATAACCGGAAAGAGTCTCATATGCATTATATACATGATCGATTGAATTGCCACATCAGGTGACGACATTGAATTGTGTGATGCCATGATTTCATCAAATTGTGATGTGATACTATAAATCGCTTCTATACTACCGTAATATTGTCATCGATACCGTATAATTATTATAAACTCATCGTAAATTGTTATATAATATTATTAATTGAATATTATTGTGTTGTCTTTGTACGCAATTTGCGTAATGCATGATTTGAGGAACCATCTATGATGGTTTCTCATCGAAGTTCGCAAACTCACCCAAAATTGCAACCTATTTTTCAGATGATAGAGTAGACCCTAGCTCGGAGATAGCCTTTTCCTACCGTATGAGCATCTTTGGCAGGAGAAGCGATGGCACATGTCAGTCGGTCGGTG
This sequence comes from Erythroxylum novogranatense, assembly GCA_029891385.1. Taxonomy (NCBI): domain Eukaryota; kingdom Viridiplantae; phylum Streptophyta; class Magnoliopsida; order Malpighiales; family Erythroxylaceae; genus Erythroxylum; species Erythroxylum novogranatense. Next base: position 44,598,540 of record CM057226.1, on the reverse strand, counting down.
GGTTGGATTTTGAGGATGACTTAGGATAGATGTCAGATCGTTTCCTTTTGGTTTTGTTCGTGGGATGATGGACTTGTCTATTCTGTCATTGGATGACCGTATCGATTGATATTATGATTTTAAGATTTAGCGGTTTCGATATCAGGTTATATTATGGTTTTAATTATTGCGATGCCACGTGGATATTATTGGGAAAATGTTCTGGTAGTACACCTTTATCGTGGGATACGTGTCAGAGCGACCTTCGGGTTTCCCGATGTGTACCTTACGGTGAAGGGGCGCTACATCTTGTCCTGGGACTCATTACTTAATATGTCAATGAAGACACTCTTCATGACATCTGTACTCTGATCAGAGATTTCCAAGTAATGACCCTGACAAGAGACCATGGGTATCATCTTCTGCTATCACAGAAGTGGTGAATCCTCTATTGACTACTCAATTACCTTCGAATACCTCAAACTGTACCCAAGCACCACCCTACGAGCGACCTCTGTAAGGCAACAAGGAATGGAGTCAAAGCATAGAATCAGTATCCAAGATATCCTTGAGTACCTCAAGTCTAAGGATACTTGCACCATTGCTATGATGAGATTATCACTGACATTAGAATAGGACATCCATGTGATGATCTCATAGCAAGTCATCCAATGTATTTACTACCTCTAGTAAGCATCCACATCTCAACCCTAAATATCTCATATTTACAGTTTTTGAGATCCACTGCTTGATCAAATCAAGGAGCTTGAGATGTGCTAGTCTTTCCGGACATTGATGTCCGGTCTCAGAATCCTATGACTAGGATAATTTAGATATCGACATAATTGCACATGATAGGAATCTTAGTAGTATGATCACATCATAATTTCCTTCATGCTATGTCATATATCAAGGACTTCATTAATTTGCTTATAGATCAATATCCATTCATAAATAATGAACATCAAATTAATGAAATATGCCTTTCTTTATTTATTCATAAAGTCTGTACACAACTTTGTGCAAAACGCGCTAAAGGCGATTGCCTTTAGCGCACTACTCTAACAATTCATGCCACTGCTTTATCCCCCCCCCCAACTAGTCTTAATGTGATGAATAAGGTTTTGGTCCATATCCCTATTCACTTAACCCTCTCCTTTTACTGTGCGTTTTGAATAAAACGCACACCATGCATTTGGAATGCAGATGCGTTGTGTGGTTAACACACAACGCAACGCATAACACCTGCATGTGTTGCTACTCTTGTTATCTATTTAGTGAATTAGTTTTTGGTTTAAGTTACTATTCACCACCCCTATGTTACTAAGCCCTTCCTCTCTTTATCACAGATGTTATGCATGGGGCTGTTCATGTGAAGCGACGTTGCTGCATTTTATTCTCTTGTTTCCTTCTTCTATTGTCTTTTTGTGTTTCCACATGCTGCATGCTTTTAAATTTTTCTTTTTCTTTATGTTCCATTTTTCTTGTCTTTTATTTTTTCTTGTTCTTGCTCCATGAAAGCAATTAAACATTAATCTTCAAAAAATGGCCCATATGTCGTGCTTTCGACTCACTTTAACTTCTTTGCTTCCAAATTATACCTAAAATTATATATGAATTAAAGTGAGTATCTTAAGCATATTCATGCCAATAATAACTAAATGTTATGGGATAATTCATAATTAGTTGAGCACCTATCACTATTTAATTAGTGAAGGAGGTATTTGTGACTACAAGTGACAACTTGAAAAAATAGTCACAAAAATTGATAGTGACCAAAATTCATTCTTTTGGTGACAACTTTAGCTTCCATTAAATGTCCATTTTCTTGTAGTTATTATTCAAGCATGTAATGGTTTAAAATGACTTTTTATAATGTTTTTGCATACGTATGTTATGAATGTGTTAAATTTCAATTTTGGTTGACATAATTCATTCATACCTTTTAATAAAATGGAAAGGCTTCATGCTAGCAAAAGGAAGAGAACAAAATCTTATTTTGTAAATGGTCTAAACATACTATTTTATGGATATCTTATAGATGGATGCTTTTAATTTTTCTAAAGAATTTAAGGTTGGATAAGATATGATCATATATCTTTAGTTAATCTTTACAAATCATAAATCATTCAAGAGGATAGGATAAGGCTGAATTAATCTAAACTTAATATTTTGAATTTGAACAATATTAGTTTATAATTGATAAATTTGATTTAAACTTAATATTTTGCATTTGACCAATATCATTTTTGCTTGATAAATTTGGTTTTTAATTTCTTAAACTAAATTTTTATGTAACTAGGTTTTTTAAACACCTTTTTATTTGTTTTGGTTGTTAACCGCTTGAAACCAAATGAAAAGAGAATTAATTAGTTAGATGATCTTATAACATTATATTACTTGTCTTTTTTAAAAGTAAGTAATAAATTCATTCAAAAAGGTGGAAATTACAAGTGATTCATGTTAAAACTCTAAAGAGTGGAGCTAATGCAAAATTCTATTATCTACAATGTCAGGTAAACCTATTAACAGCAACACTTTCTATAAATTTAATTGCATCTTAATATGATTGGAAATGAGTTATTGATTGGCAGTATGATTGGAAATGAGTTGTTGTCAACAATAACCATGATTTCTATCATTAGCTTGATGTAGAATTGCATCCAACCATATTCCTTAAACTCATTTTCCTTTCCAATTATTTTAGTGTTTCTCATCCTCCATATAATGCACTAATATAGCAAAGCCAGTTATAAAGACCTTATGATCCTCCCTACTAGTCCATCTCAAATCATTGGCCCAAATTAAGTAGTTAATCCAGCTATGATTTAGGTTTTTTAGTCTAAAGAGGTTGAGAAAAGCACATCATACCTATTTGGTATGAAAGCATTTGAAGAATATGTGATCTAATGTTTCATTCTCCTTAGAACATAAAGGGAAACTTGGATCTAGAATTTGAAACTTGATTATGTCTTTAGTTCCCAGGAATTCCAGTGCAGCTAACCATAAGATAAAAAAGAGAGCTAGTGATATACATGGTCCTCATGTTAGCTTATGAAAAGGGAACTAAACTTTAGGACTAAGTAATAATTTCTTACATAAGTGAGCAGTAAATTCATGAGACTTATGAAGTTCCCATTTGATTTCAACTTCTTTGGCTTGATTTGGAAGGTATGATGGCTAGTGTTTTACAATCAATCCAATTCTTCTACTCATGTGGAAAGGGAAATGCCAATTATTGTTTTGAATTAGTACCTGCACTTTACTATCTCCATGGATAGAACCTCTTCAAGTCGAAAAGAGTTAAGTGTTACCAAGAGGACCCAAGTCATGCCAATGATCAAACCAAAATGCAATGCTCACTCTATCATATATGTAATGTGTGATATAAGGGTGCATAAAGGACCTTATGTACAAAATCTGTTAAAAGGTGTAGGATTGAGAAGATTTATGAGTAACTGACCAAATGCTCTGTTGTCTTATGTGATACATGTGAACCCCCTTACCCACAAGCTTTCTTTATCCTAACAAATGCTCCACAATCTTTTAGCTAATAGAATCTTGTTCATTCGACTAACTAAGTTGATTCCCAACCCCACCCCCACTATGCTTGGGAAGACATATGACATTACATTTCATTTTAGCACTTATTCCCCATAAGAATTATGTCCATACCAGTTGAAGTCTTGATACTACTATCAATTCTTTAAAACTTCTTTAGGAATAGCTAAGTCTGATAACCAATAAATATGCAAATTGTTAAGAATGTACATAGCAAATTGCACTCTACCTCTAAATGATAAGAATTTGTTACTCTATTTAGAGATTTTCCTATTCATTTTATCAATAAGGGGCTTGCATTCAACTTCCTTAAGCTTATTGGTGAAGATTAGAACCTCCAAGTATGTAAGTGGTAATTGAAGATTAGTGAGTCCCATATCTTCTATCACTCTCACTGAATCATCACAACTTTATCCAGTTAGATAAGCAACACTCTTGCTTGGATTGATTGAATATGAGACCTGACACGTCTTGAAATTTCTGCATTGTTATTAAGAGTGTTCTAATAGATATAGGATCATTGGGACAAAGCATAAGCAAGTCATCATCAAAATAAAGTTAAGTGATGTAAAGACCACTACATTGTTAATGAAATCTAAAGTTTATATTATCCTCTATATGAAGCTGTGTGATTCTTCAGAGTAATTCCATAGCAATAGAAAACAAATAGGGAGAAAGTAAATCACCTTGACGAATTCATCTCATAACTTTGTAGAGTTAGGTAGGTTCTTCATTTATCATCACTGAGAAAGACACAAATGTGATAAAGGCCTGAATCCATCTAATAAACTTATAATGGTATCCAAAAACATGCAAAGAGTTGATTATGAAGCTTCATCAGTAGTGTCATATGCCTTTTTGAAGTCTATCTTGAGGTCAAAACTCTTAATATGCTTCTTGGAATTGTAATCTTTGAACAATTCTTAAGCTAATAAGATGTTGTCACTCATACTTCTTCCAAGAATGTAGGCACCTTGATTTAGGTTGATTAGGCCAAGTAAATTAGTCTTCAACCTATTAGCTAGGGTTTCTACAATTATCTTGTACACCATATTTCAACAAGTAATAGGTATGAAATCATTTAAGCCTTTAGGATTAGGAATTTTAGGAGTCAAAACTAGGTAAGTCTTGTTCATCTTTATGAGCAACTTACCACTCTTGATGAATTCCTGCGATGCATTGATCACAAGGGTTTGTAATACATTCCATTTTTCCTAAAATAATCTTGCATTGAAGCCATCAAGTCCTAGTGACTTATCAGGATGAAAGGATAATAAAACCCTTCTTATCTCTTCACTAGAGACCTTTTTAAGTTGTTCTGACTATTGAGACTAATTAATGGAACTAGACATTCTATTAAACAAGTTTTAAAAGAAGCAAGCAGTATGGGTAGTTTCACTATTAATAGCTTTAAAGTAGCTTCTGGCTATCTCTTTCATCTCTTCTTAGTCATAAACCATTGTGCCATTATTGTCTTCTAGAGACAATTTTATATCTATTTCTTCTTTCTGGAATCACACATTGAAGAAATACTTGGAATTTTTGTCTCCTTGCTAGATCCACTAAATTCTTTACTTCTGCTTCAGTTGTGAAATGTAAATATCAAGTACTTGTAGATAATTGTTAAGATCTGATTTCTCTTTCATAATAAGTGTAGCATTTATGGGTTATTTGCCATCTATTTTTGAGTCATTGATAACTCCTTCATGGCTTGTGTTTTATTTACCTTTATAGGATCAGTTGCTTTTGTAACGCTGGACTCTCTGAGCCCTTTTGTATTAGTTTGTACTTAAAGGTACTACTATATATTGATATATACATGGATGTATATGAGTTCAAAAAAATATTTGGATCCTTTCAATATATATGCCCTTATATGAACGTAGAGTTTATCGGTATGCGAAATCTTGAAAATTTCTAACATATAAGTTTCTAAGTGTGTAAAACCGAGTCCATTGGATGGATATGGCCATGGTGGTTGAGTTAAATGTGTTATAATGCCTTAGAGGTGATTAGACATGATTTATAGACTTATTAGACACTTAGAAAGCTTAATTGGAAAAGTTGATATACATAAGGGCTTATTTGCAAATTGTTACAATTTAAAGGACTTCAATGAAAAATTTCAGTTCTTGGAGGACCAATATGTAATTTTATAAAGTTATGAATTTTATAAATTTAAGGGGCTTAATTATAATTTTCAAAAGTTCAGGGACCAAAATGAAAATTAAAATTTTGGTCATTCTCAAATTTTGGGCTTAATTGTAAATTTAGGAAAAGTTTGGAGGGTATAGTGGTAATTTCATATAACCTAAGGGCAAAAAGGTAATTTGACCATGTTTGGTCAAAGAAGAGTCAACATTCTAAACCCTTTTTCCTTGTATGGTCGCGCACCTCATCATGAAAAATTAGAAACACTTTGTTTTAGTTGAAAGAAAGGAGAAGAAACGAGAAGAGAGTAGGAGAAGAACATTATTCGACCATTACCAAATTTCTACCATTTTTTTGATTCTCTAGTCCAAACCAAGGTGTTATTGTAAGTTAATTTGGGATCAAGGAACTCAAATCTATCATTAGATTTGAGAAATTCTCAAAGGATTGTAAGATATCACTAAAGGAAAGTTTAGGTAAATTTTATCTCATCTCTCTTTACATTATGATTTTTGGTTTGGTGTTAAGATATGTTGTTCTCCATGCTTGAATATGCATGAAACATGGTTTATATGAATGAAATGAGTCATGGAGAAGTCTCCTTAAGCCAAAACCGAGATGCCTTCTCTTTGGTGAAAGTTTGTGAAATTTTGAATATCTTTTGAAATTGATGATTTAAATGAATTCTATGGTGTTAATTGTGTATGTATAATGTGAATTGATGATAAAAATGAAGATGTTGTATATTGGATAAGGCTTGGTCGAAATGATGGGAGAAGAAATAGACTAATGTAATGAGTTGTATAATTAGGATAAATTACTTAAATGAAGGGAATTGGAATGAATGGAGTGGTGAAATGTGTTGTTGTTTGGAAGTGCTTGTTATATAACAAGATAGGAGCATGAATTACTATGATAAAGTCTTAAAAATATGACTTGAAATTCATGCACATTAGGTGTTTGAAAAAATGCTTAAGTGAACTTGGCTTAGGATTTAAGGATTTGTAATGATGTGCATTGGAAAGAGGCGTTCATGTTTACTTAGAGTAAACTTGATTTTTTTCTTAGATTGATGAGTAATGGCGTAATGTGCTTGGATAAAAATTTGGTTAATTATGCTTTGAAATATCAGACGCGAGCCCCTCCTTGGGCGGATTCCTCCTTTTACTCCTTAGCCTACGGGGAGTATTAGATCAAAGGCATTAAATGCCTTAGAAATGAAAAAAAAAATTATGTGAATATGAGAAGTTTAATGGTCGAATCCTATAGCTTAAAGATAGTGATATTGTGTTTTATACACTTATATGGTGGTATATGAATATGAGATACATGTTTGAGTAGTAAACACATTGTATATTTATATGTATAAAGGCTCAGAAGCTATAGATCAAAGAGCTTCGTACTGAGAATCGTTGAAGTCAAGGGAGTGTACATCTTCTTTTAAGATGAGTTAGGGAAACCATATCTCTCAAATGGGACTAGGACATCTCAAGACATGCATGATGACTTTTTTGAACTTAGGTAATGCATAGTAGAATTGAATCTCAAATGGATGCTGTTATACTTGTGTATTTAACAAATGACATTGTTTTGAATAACTCTTTACACTTGGAGTGCAAAAGATGACTTTTATTACATGAAATAATGTTTTGGAACTTACATATGCATAACTGAGTCATGACTGTTGTGTGTATGTGTTCTCTTTTGGCATTGGGCCATAGTAAGGTTCCATTTTATAGGTTGGACCGATAAATAAATGCATGTTGCCTTACTTGATTTTAGTTCTTAATATTTTTAAATAATTTTTATGATTAGTGAGGTAACTATTGACCATTTGTGTGCTAGGCACAATAAATTAAACGATCCCCACACCCTTAACGTTGGTATATAAAAGTTTAGTCCTCGTATTGTTACCTTTTTACGGGACTTGCGGGTGATTGCATACCTAAAGGTCTAGTCACCGATGAGGTTATCACCAAGGATTATGATGCTCTTGTCGATCGTAGTATGGACTCACTATAGATGAAAGTCGAACCAACACTGAGAATCAGTGGGTGTGCATATTAGTTTGGCCGACTAGTGCCAAAACACATGATTGTTTTGTCCTATTATGAGATTTGGCTTCCCGACAAGATTTGATTTATATATGTGATGATTTTCTGCTCTTCTGTACTACAACTAGAAGTTATGTTCACTGGATGAGTGACTAATAATGTAGCACCCCCATACTATAGGATATGTATCGGGACGCCCGTAGGTCATTTCGACACACACCCTACGATAAGGGTGCGCTACGAACAACCACTAACACTCCACATGGCATCAAAATCATAAAGCATTAATATGAAATCCACTAATTTTTAAAACCATAAATTTCAAATTTCATAACCTCAAAGCAGTAGAGTTACACAACTGGTATGTTCTGTACAATACTCCAAAAGAAAATCAAACAAAAGGCTAGCTAGGTCATCCTCAAAAGTGCCAAACCGACCACATGTGCCATGACTTCTCTTGCCAACTCAATCTACACGGCAGAAAAGTCCCTCCGAGCTATAAGTCTACTCTCTCGGTCTGAAAAATAATTTGCAATTTTGGGTGAGTTTATGAACTCAAAGTGAGGAACCATCATCGATGGTTCACCCAATTCATGCATATACACATACATAACATACCACGCACAATTATCTCATCAAATCACATTTAGTAGTACCACATAATTTTCATACCAATCCAAAGAATCAATTCAAATGCACATGGAATGTGTATGAGACGCTTCCAATTTATTACGTTGTTGATGGAGCGGCGCAAACTATCCCATTACATGATAAACGGTGAGCCATAGGCTCGAATCACTATGGGCTCAAGGCCCAATCACGTTGAGCTTTAAGCTCGCTATCGCTTCCGTCACAATCGCCAATTATCGATCACGCAATTATGCACGGCGCATACGTCCAAATAAAACAACACCAACATCATATCGATCCCAATTCAACATATACACATAAGTCTTGTACAAGTAATCGCAAGAAAATCACATATGACACTTCTATGTCGAATTCCTCATTCATCGGACCTTCGTCCGCAATCCGTGCACAAACAAACATAATTGTCCCTCCATTATTCTCCATGTGGTTCTAAGCGTAATAAACACTTACTAACCGAGGAACCATCTAGGTTACTCACCTAATAACTTCCGAAGCTAATGCCGGAAGTCTCTCGCAACGTCTGTGGGATGACATTCCAACCGAGCCTCTATAACAATTAAAATAAGTAAACATTACCAATCGAATAGTTAAAATATCAAACAATGCACATGGAATAAGTAAACGTGTATAATGCATGTTCATGGCATTCCGCCCTAAACCAAAATTTTCCCATTAAAAATCCGCCTAAAATTAGAAACCTATTGGCGCCGACGGCGCAATTCGGACCTCTATAGTCCCCAATTAAACAAAATAAGTGATTAAAGGCTCACATTTGGGCCACGCCAATTTCCGTCCAAAATTCCCAATTTCTCACAAAATGAAATTAATATTCTACTTAATCCGATGCCTCAAGAATCAGGTCAATCGGATGTCGGACGGAAAAGAAATTGACAAAATGAAATCACAAATTACCCATTAAATAATAATCGTAATAATAAAATAATAAAATAAATAAAAAGTCCAGCCTCGCTTGGGCGACGTCTCGCCCAGCGGGCTGACTAATCGGCAAATTGCTAGGGGCGACGGTCGCCTAGCGACGCTGTTTTTGACGCTTCGTCACTAGGATGACGCGTCGCCTAGTGACCCATGTAATTCCATTACCCTTTTTTTTTCTATTTCCCATCCGAATTTTCAACAACAATAATTTTAGCACACAAATCAGAAAATACAAACCATAGCTTGTTGGAAAGATAATGAAAAGCTCTACCATTCTCATGAAGACCATAAAAATCAATTTCACCCCTAAGGGTGTCAAATATCCCATCAAAGCTACTGTCTACACAAAACCTCTCAAACAGTGCACTACTTTGTAAATTCAGTAACTAGTCATTTCCTCAGTCAAAAATAACACACTAAATATTCTCAGTAAATTCACAATGTTATCTCCAACTTTCATGAACAACTCAAAATCAAATTTACTTACTAACTAGGTCAAACAATTCACCAAAGCATCAACCCTCTGAAATCAACCAATCTGGACAGTGATGTTTCAAACAGTAATTCTCTTAGCACAAATGTCACAAAAATCATTACCTTATATCCCTGAAAAGATAAGATCTCAAACTTCAATTTTCATGAAGAAAACAAACTCCAATTCGATTTTTAACAATTTCAAAACTGTTATGGAAGTTACTGCCATTAACAGCAATTCACAACCTAATGCAGGGTCAGTTTTTGCAAAATCATAACTCCCAACTCTGACCTCTAAAAATTACACACCATAAATCATTTTCAAGATAATGTCTTCCTCTACAACTTTACACAAGATCACTCACACCAATTCAGTCCACAAAAATTGCTAAAATTGCTCCCAAGCAGAAAGCTCACAAAATCAACACTTTCACTAGGTTTCTCCAAAAAGCATAAAACCAATCAATAGTAATCAGTTCATATCTTCCAATATACAACTCGAAAATTAGCAAGATCAGTGGCAATGGAAAGCTAACTCAATATGCCTCAACTTTTATAAAGACCATTTTTCCTAGTTCCATACCAATTAATTTAGAAAAATCAACAAAGTAATCAGGTCATAACTACGGATACTGTTCACAGGCAATAAAATAGTAACTTTCCATGCAAAATTTCGCCCTTCTAGCATTACAATTTAACAACACCTATTTCACACAAAATTGTAGCCAACATCCCAAAGTTTAATTGGGAACAAACTTCACCTCATTTGCACACCTACACAATAAGTTATGATCAAAACAGTCCAACAGGTCAAACACCAATTTTCCAGATTTCAACATTACCCTAACTCCTATCACTTCTAACATCAATAACACACACTAAGCATCCATTCCTACCTCTAATTCAACCACAAATTCATCACAACATACACTTCTATAATGACACAAAAATTGGCAGCACCTACACAAATGATCTTCCTAAGTTTTCCATTCATCTATCCTTACAAACTCAATCCAAAACCAAGCTAAAATCAATAAGAAGTATAGTCATTCATTCATCCATAACTAAGTATACATTTAAACCCATTCAAACCTTCTACTATGATGATCAAGTAAATGTATAAAGGATCTCCATGCATGCTTCTAACCACCAAAAGAAGGAAAAACAACTCTATTCTTTACCTTAATAAATTTCAAGCTCTCAAATCTCCAAGCCTTTAAACCTCCCACACTTCCTACCTTAATCAAGCTACAAAGTCTCAACACTTAGACAACACTCACGGCTCTCTCTCCTCTACACATGCATATAATCATCCTCTCAAGGCTTAAGGAAAGACTTGGCTGTGACTAGTGAAGAAGCAAGCAAGGGACAAGTGGAACTTTGATGGAAGAAGGAACTAGTCAAAGGAGGAGAACAAAAGTGAAGAGATTACAAGCTTCAGATGAGAGAAGATTTATGAGAATAATAAAGCTTTCAAGTGATCCCTTTATTGAAAACACAAGGAGAAGTCGATATGATGAGAAGAAGAGGACAAAATGCATTAAGAAAAAAAAGGGACACTTGGCTTTTGAAATGGAGAAAAGACAAAATAACTAGTTAATCTTAGTTAATTAAGCACTAATCCCAATTAAACACTAATCATGGCACTAAAATAATTCCCTAACACCATTTAGCCAATAATCTAATGCCATTAGGCAATCCTTCTCAGACATAAAGGCTCACTAATCATCGGTTAGAATTTTCCTATTCCGCAAGAACCCGAAAAATTCCGAAAAATTTCATAAATCCCTAAAATGTAAAACAATTTATATGACTCCAAATAAATTTTCAAATACAAATTTCACATAAATTTCACAAAAGATCCCAATTAGACACTTATTAGGAAATGTCATGAATGCATGTATACCATGTGCATGTGCAAAACAATCATCGCTTATAGAGGCTATATAATGTATGTTCATGCCGAGTTATAATTCAATACTTCTAACCCGTCCCAAATTACTAAAATACCTTCCCATCGGTGACGGATGTTACAATTCTCCCTCCTAATAAAAATTTCGTCCTCGAAATTCTTACCGTTGATCGAAAAGATGAGGATACTTTGTCGCTCATATGCTCCTCGGTCTCCTGTAGCTTCCTCAATGAGTGGTTCCTCCAGAGAACCTTCACCAAAGGAATACTCTTATTCCTCAACTGCTTCACCGTGTCCCGACAATCAGACGGCTCCTCTACATAACTCAAATTACTTGATACCTCAATCTCCTAAGCCAGTATCACATGTGTCTGATCCGACCGATATCTACGAGCATACTCACATGGAAGACGCCATGCAATCGAGACATCTCACTTTCGGTAAAGCTAGCACAGAGGCCAAAGGTCCTATCCTCTCGGTGATCTCATATGGACCAATGTACCTAGGGCTTAACTTACCCTTTTCCCAAATCTCAAGACACCACGCCACGGTGACACCGAAGAACACTCTATCGCCTACATTGTACTCAATGTCCCTCCTATGCTAATCCACATAGCTCTTTCTGTCTATCCCGAGCCTTTGATGCGACTCAATCGGGCCACCTTATCTACAAGATCCCGAATCACCAGACCCTCAATCATCCTCACACCCTCTTCATCCCAATACAAAGGCGATCTACACGGCCGCCCATACAAGGCCTCATATGGTGCCATCCCGATGCTACTATGATAATGATTGTTGTATGCAAACTCAATCGAGCTAAATCGATCCCATGCTCCTCCAACTCCAATACAAAAGCCCAAGCATATCCTCAACAATCTTAATCGTCCTCTCACTCGCCCATCTCTCGAGGATGAAACTGATCAAGTTCACTTAGTACCCATAGCAGCATCGCAAACTCGCTGTAACCTCGAAGCAATCTGGGATCCCCGCCGACACTATCGACATTTGGGACCCCACGCAGTCTCACTATCTCCGCCACATACCGGGCCAACCGATCCATGGTATTGTTCTCTCATCGGCAAGAAATGGGCCGATTTAGTCAATCGATCCACTATGACCCAGATAGCATCACGTCGCTTTCGGCCCTAGGCAAACCCATAATGAATCCATGGTAATTGTTCCCATTTCCACTCCGAATGGGCAACGAATGAAGCTTCTTCATTGGAGCCCGGTGCTTAGCCTTAACTCCGCCGCACGCCAAAATCTAGATACATACTCCGCTACTTGCTTTTTCATGCCAGCCACCGAAATGTTGCTTAAGAGTGTTATACATCTTGGTAGTACCAGATGCATAGATATGTGGCCATACGAGCCTCCTCCAATATCTCTCTCCTCAAGTCATACACATCAGCACACAAAGCCTTTGTCTCAACCACAAAGTCTCATCTCTCATATCAAACTCGAACTCGAATCGCCTTTTACCTTCTCAATCGGCCTCACCATAACAGATCCTTGTCACGAACTCTCCGATCCCGCCCAAAGAGCATAGGTCTCAAAGGTCAAAGTAGCCAATAAGACTCCATCCTCGCCCGAGTCAACTCAACATTCAAAGCCCTCAATCTGAATCAAATTAGGCAACCTCATTGCCTGAATCAGTGTATTAGTATGTGACTTCCTACCGTAGCATCCGCCACCACATTAGCTTTCCTGTGGTGATACTCGATAGTACGGTCATAGTCCTTCAACAACTCAAGCCATCTCCTCTGCCTCAAATTCAACTCTCTCGGCTTAGTAAATATCTCAAACTTGATAGTCGGTGAAGATTTGGAAAGTCTCACCACATGTAATGCCTCCAAATCTTCAAAGCAAACACTCTCGCAGCCTAACTCCAAATCATGAGCAGGATAGTTTACCTCGTGAGACCTCACCTATCTCGAGGCATAGGCAATGACTCTACCGTCTTTGCATCGTAACACACCCTAATCCTCGATGCGATGCATCATCAGATACCTCAAATCCTCCAATCCCAGATGGAATAGTCAACACCGGCAAGAGTCAACCGATGTTTCAGCTCCTCAAAGCTCTTTCGACACTCCTCACCCATCCGAATGGCACATTCTTCCTCGAAGTTTTGTCGAGGGCCGAGATCAATGAAAACCCTCGACAAACCTCCGTAATAACCGCCAATCCGAGGAAACTCAATCTCTCAAACATTCCTAGGAGCTTCCCACTTCAAAGACCGCCTCCACCTTACTCGGATCCACCAATACCTCTCCGGTCACTATATGTCCCAAAAATATCACTGATCCGGCCAAAATTCACATTTATCAATTTGGCATACAATCTATCTCTCCCTCATGGTCTGCAACACAATCCTCAAATGCTCACTATGCTCCTCATCTCCTCGAATACACTAAAATGTCATCAATAAACACAATAACAAACCGATCCGGTAGGGCTGAAATACCTTATTCATCAGGCCATGAAATACGCCGGCATTAGTCAACCCAAACGGCATCACTAAAACTCAAAATGCCCGTACTGCCTCAAGGCACTTTTAGGCACATCGCCTCGCAATCTTCAATCGATAGTATCCTCGACCTCGGATCCAACTTAGTGAACACTGAGCTCCCGCAACCGATCAAATAAGTCATCGATCCTAGGCGGTGGATACTTATTCTTCATCGTCACCCGATTCAATCGCTCGTAATCGATGCACACCTCAAAGTCCCATCCTTTTCTTCACAAACAAAACTGGAGCTCCCTATGGTGAAACACTAGGTCCGATAAAGCCCTTCTCCAACAACTCCCTGAATCGAGCCTTAAGCTCCCTCGGCCCACAGTGCCATCCTATATGGAGGTATAGATAGAGTCATGCACTGAACGAGGTCAATAGTGAACTCGCCTCCGATCCGGTGGCAAACCCAGAACTCATCGAGAAACACATCGAAATTTCCTAACCACGGAATATCCTCAAGCCTCTCTTCAACTCTAGTGTCAACCACATGAGCCGATATGCTTCACGACCTCCCTGCATCAATCTCGTGGCACTAAGGAAAGAGATCATCCGGCTGGTATCGCCGACTAACTCCTCTAAACATCGCTCTAGTCGACCAGAGACTCTAAAACAACCTCCTTGGTATAGCGGTCCATAATAGCCCTATGGGCGTCACCATCCATCCCCGTAATCACATCGATCTCTCTCGAGGCAACACTATAAGGTTCGCCCTCAACACCGCTGATCAATCGATCACATCCTCTGCAACCTCTCCCAATGCAATCGTAGTACCTAAAGGTGTACTCACCTCTAGCCCATACAAGAACATCTCCCGATCCCCATGCAATCTACATGCCATATGAGGTGCAATAAAGAATGTGGATCCGGGATCCAAAGAATGCAAACGCCTCAAAATCGAAATAAGGAGCATACCGACACGACATCGGGAATCTGGGCCTCACCTCGTCATGGCATATACTCGCTCGGGATCGTGGTCGATCGCCCGACCTCGGCCCGCCTAAAGGATCCTCGGCTCACCTCGGCGTCTACCTCGGCCCCTCTCAGATCGATCCACGCCGGATCCACCCACTCTACTGTCTTTGTGATCAGAGTACTACTCGGCTCGGCCACTACCAAAGCAGATCGAGCTCTCAAGGTAGTGGGCAATCCGAATCGATGATCCATGGAGCCGATTTAAGGCAAGCTCCAATAATCGCCAACACTCTCCAAAGTGCCTCTTCTCACAAAGGCTTCACAGAATGGGGAATCGCCCAAACCTTTGCCATCGCATCGCCATCGCCGGTCTGCATAAATCTCCTCTCGTCCAAAACCCGACCGTCTGGATCCTCCCAAGATCTCAAGGCCTGCTCTGGCCGCTAAAACTCTTACCAGTCGCTCGATCGTCACTAACTCTCTTCCTCTGACCCTTGACCCATCTCTCTTGCCTCTCTGTCTCACAATCGCTCCACTCACAAGAAGCAGCTCTCAACTCTATAAAGGAGCCCATATCGATCGGGCCAATCCTCGCACGGATTTCCAGATTCACCCCATCTCAAACCTCCGGCACCTACCTATCGCCTCGGTGGAAACCACAGAGAAAGATATCCCATCAACTCATTAAACCTAACCTCAGACTCACATCGCCATCCCACCTCGTCTCACCCCAAAACTCCTGATCTTCATTTCCAGATACACCTTGGGCATATAATTGTCTCTAAAAGCCCTCGGAAAATCGCCCATGTCAAGAAGCAAGGTCCGTGGTACCGCTTTAGCAGCCTTCCACCATGTATAAGCGGGCCTGCAGAAGAGATATGCGAATCGAACCTCTCATCAAAGTTCTAATCCATCCGATCAAGGACTCTCTCGACCCTTCCAACCATCCTCGGCCTCACGGGTGCATCTTTGCCATGAAGTTCATACCCCTCGCCACGCAACAAATCGTATCTCCCTCTCCGCCTCACGGGGACTCTGAAGGTATCTCCTCGATCGAGGCACCGAGGACTCTCTACTAGCTCCAACAGATCCTCGTCAATCTGGTTGATCAACTGATCACCAAATACGGATGACCTAAAACAAAACAAGAACACCGATCGGTTTACGATTTCTCACAATAATTCAAGCCTAATTATGTACTAATCCCAACAGATGCCAAACCATGCTCGATACCACCTAATGTAGCACCCCATACCATAGATATGTATCGGGACGCCAGAGGTCATTCCGACACACACCCTACGATAAGGGTGCGCTACGAACAACCACTAACACTCCACATGGCATCAAAATCATAAAGCATTAATATGAAATCCACTAATTTTTAAAACCATAAATTTCAAATTTCATAACCTCAAAGCAGTAGAGTTACACAACTGGTATGTTCTGTACAATACTCCAAAAGAAAATCAAACAAAAAGGCTAGCTAGGTCATCCCTCAAAAAGTGCCAGCTGACCGACCTATGTGCCATGACTTCTCTTGCCAACTCAATCTACACTACAGAAAAGTCTCTCCGAGCTATAAGTCTACTATCTCGGTCACGAAAAACAATTTGCAATTTTGGGTGAGTTTGCGAACTTCGGAGAGAACCATCATCGATGGTTCACCCAATTCATGCATATACACATACATAACACGATTACGCACAATTATCTCATCAAATCACATTTAGTAGTACCACATAATTTTCATACCAATCCAAAGAATCAATTCAAATGCACATGGAATGTGTATGAGACGCTTTTCCAATTTATTACGTTGTTGGACCGAGCGCTGGCTGCCCTATTAAGGCGCATTAAACGTGAGCCATAGGCTCAATCACTATAGGCTCAAGGCCCAATCACGTTGAGCTTTAAGCTCTCGCTATCGCTCCGTCACAATCGCCAATTATCGATCATGCAATTATGCATGAAGTGCATATGTCCAAATAAAATAACACCAACATCATATCGATCCCAATTCAACATATACACATAAGTCTTGTACAAGTAATCGCAAGAAAATCACATATGACACTTCTATGTCGAATTCCTTAATTCATCGGACCTTCTGTCCGCAATCCAACACAAACAAACATAATTGTCCCTCCATTATTCTCCACGGGGTTCTAAGTGCGAGAATAAACACTTACTAATCGAGGAACCATCTAGGTTACTCACCTAATAACTTCCGAAGCTAACGCGGGAAGTCTCGCAACGTCCGTGGGATGACGCTCCAAGCGAGCCTCTATAACAATTAAAATAAGTAAACATTACCAATGAATAGTTAAAAATATCAAACAATGCACATGGAATAAGTAAACGTGTATAATGCATGTTCATGGCATTCCTGCCCTAAATCAAAATTTTCCATTAAAAATCCGCCTAAAATTAGAAACCTATTACGCCGACGGTGCGCAATTAGGACCTCTATAGGTCCCCAATTAAACAAAGCAGTGATTAAAGGCTCGTTATCCGGGGCCACGTCAATTTCCGTCCAAAATTCTCAATTTCTCACAAAATGAAATTAAATATTCTACGAACCGATGCCTCAAGAATCAGGTCAATCGGATGTCGGACGGAAAAGAAATTGACAAAATGAAATCACAAATTACCAATTAAATAATAATCAGAATAATAAAAATAATAAAAGAAATAAAAATAAAAAGTCCAGCCTCATTGGGCGACGCTCGCCCAGCGGGCTGACTAAATCGCTTGTCAATTAGGCGACGCGTCGCCTCTAGCGACGCTGTTTTTTGACGCTTCCCGTCACTAGATGACGCGTCGTCTTCTAGTGACCGGCGTAATTCCATTACCCTCTTTTTTTTTCTATTTCCCATCCGAATTTCCAACAACAATAATTCTTAGCACACAAATCAGAAAAATACAAACCATAGCTTGTTGGAAAGATAATGAAAAGCTCTACCATTCTCATGAAGACCATAAAAATCAATTTCACCCCTAATGGTGTCAAATATCCCATCAAAGCTACTGTCTACACAAAACCTCTCAAACAGTGCACTACTTTGCAAATTCAGTAACTAGTCATTTCCTCAGTCAAAAATAACACACTAAATATTCTCAGTAAATTCACAATGTTATCTCCAACTTTCATGAACAACTCAAAATCAAATTTACTTACTAACTAGGTCAAACAATTCACCAAAGCATCAACCCTCTGAAATCAACCAATCTGGACAGTGATGTTTCAAACAGTAATTCTCTTAGCACAAATGTCACAAAAATCATTACCTTATATCCCTGAAAAGATAAGATCTCAAACTTCAATTTTCATGAAGAACACAAACTCCAATTCGATTTTTAACAATTTCAAAACTGTTATGGAAGTTACTGCCATTAACAGCAATTCACAACCTAATGCAGGGTCAGTTTTTGCAAAATCATAACTCCCAACTCTGACCTGTAAAAATTACACACCATAAATCATTTTCAAGATAATGTCTTTCTCTACAACTTTGCAGAAGATCACTCACACCAATTCAGTCCAAAAAAATTGCTAAAATTGCTCCCAAGCAGAAAGCTCATAAAATCAACACTTTCACTAGGTTTCTCCAAAAAGCATAAAACCAATCAATAGTAATCAGTTCATATCTTCCAATATACAACTCGAAAATTAGCAAGATCAGTGGCAATGGAAAGCTAACTCAATATGCCTCAACTTTCATAAAGACCATTTTTCCTAGTTCCATACCAATTAATTTAGAAAAATCAACAAAGTAATCAGGTCATAACTACGGATACTGTTCACAGGCAATAAAACAGTAACTTTCCATGCAAAATTTCGCCCTTCTAGCATTACAATTTAACAACACCTATTTCACACAAAATTGTAGCCAACATCCCAAAGTTTAATTGGGCACAAACTTCACCTCATTTGCACACCTACACAATAAGTTATGATCAAAACAGTCCAACAGGTCAAACACCAATTTTCCAGATTTCAACATTACCCTAACTCCTATCACTTCTAACATCAATAACACACACTAAGCATCCATTCCTACCTCTAATTCAACCACAAATTCATCACAACATACACTTCTATAATGACACAAAAATTGGCAGCACCTACACAAATGATCTTCCTAAGTTTTCCATTCATCTATCCTTACAAACTCAATCCAAAACCAAGCTAAAATCAATAAGAAGTATAGTCATTCATTCATCCATAACTAAGTATACATTTAAACCCATTCAAACCTTCTACTATGATGATCAAGTAAATGTATAAAGGATCTCCATGCATGCTTCTAACCACCAAAAGAAGGAAAAACAACTCTATTCCTTACCTTAATAAATTGCAAGCTCTCAAATCTCCAAGCCTTTAAACCTCCCACACTTCCTACCTTAATCAAGCTACAAAGTCTCAACACTTAGACAACACTCACGGCTCTCTCTCCTCTACACATGCATATAATCATCCTCTCAAGGCTTAAGGAAAGACTTGGCTGTGACTAGTGAAGAAGCAAGCAAGGGACAAGTGGAACTTTGATGGAAGAAGAAGGAACTAGTCAAAGGAGGAGAACAAAAGTGAAGAGATTACAAGCTTCGGATGAGAGAAGATTTATGAGAATAATAAAGCTTTCAAGTGATCCCTTTATTGAAAAACACAAGGAGAAGTCGTATATGATGAGAAGAAGAGGACAAAATGCATTAAGAAAAAAAAGGGACACTTGGCTTTTGAAATGGAGAAAAGACAAAATAACTAGTTAATCTTAGTTAATTAAGCACTAATCCCAATTAAACACTAATCATGGCACTAAAATAATTCCCTAACACCATTTAGCCAATAATCTAATGCCATTAGGCAATCCTTCTCAGTACATAAAGGCTCACTAATCGATCATTGAATTTTCGGTCATTCCGCAAGAACCGAAAAATTCCAGAAAAATTTCATAAATCCCTAAAATGTAAAACAATTTATGGCGACTCAAATAATTTTTCAAATACAACTTTCACATAAATTTTACAAAAGATCCCAATTAGACACTTATGCCGGAAATGTCATGAATGCATGTATACCATGTGCATGTGCAAAACAATCATCAGTTATAGAGGCTATATAATGTATGTTCATGCCGAGTTATAATTCAATACTTCTAACCCGTCCCAAATTACTAAAATACCCTTCCCATTGGTGACGGGATGTTACAAATAAGCTAGGCCTATGTGATTCCTAATCAGTATATGTTGAGTCATAGGCTAGACCTATGTGTTTCTATGTTCACCTCATAGGTGGTTATGTGTATACTAGATGTGTGAAAAACTCATCCTTAGATTATCTAGACCGTCTTAGTGTGTATTGGGTTCTGTTTGCGATATGTGTTTTTCCTACTCACTGAGTACATAGTGTACTCACCCCCTCTGCTTTCCAACCATGCAGGTTAATTTGGTAAGCTTGAAGCTCTGAGTAGATCGGGAGGTCTTTTGACATTATATGGATAGCCTCTGTTTTTTTACTTTTGTTGTATAGTGGCTTATGAACTGTTTTTAATAAGTTGATTATGTAGATATGCTTTATGATTTTGTAAATTACCCCTTGACTATCTTGTGGTTTGTAAATAACCTTATGAATGAACCTTTTGTACCATCGTTGAGATTGCTCTTGAGTGGACTTAAAAGTTTAGAAGTTGTGGTAGAGTTTTAAATGTGAATATAGAAATGCATTTAAAATTGATTTATAGGTATTTTAAATGAGTTTTGGGATTTTCAAACTATAGTCGTTATGTTGCCTAAATGTTTTCAAAGGATATTCAGTTAGCCTTACATAATCAGGTTAAGGGTACCGTAAGTATCCTTAGCTTAGGTATGCGACGATTGTCATCTGCCCGATGTGGTTTCAATTCGTGACAGCTTCACTTAGTAGTTTGATACATTTAGCTTTAATGAACTTCAAATTTTGCAAACATTGATTTTAACAAGAGCATCTGCAATAATTGAATCTAGTTATGGATGTTTTAACAAAGAATTAAAAAACTTGAATGGAGATCTCCTTATCATTAATCTTCTGTGATGTGAATACCAATTGGAGTGTGGTCTAAAAATAGCGGTTCCTCGAACACTGCATAACTCTCTGTCATTTTGGTAAGCCACCAATTATTCACTAAACATCTGTCTAGTTTTCTCTGCACTAAAGCTACTCCCTGTTGATGATTGGTTCAGGTGTAGATAGGACCCTAAAATGTGAGATCCACCAATCCCAACATAGAAGTTATATAAAACCTTAATGCCCCCTAGGATGATATTCGAATGCCATACAAAATAAACCTAAAACAAACTAAGACATTCCAACAATCCCTAGAAAATAGGGCAAATATACATCACATTTCATATATCGTTGAGTTATAAATTATACACATATACGCATTGTATTTATCAAATCCATGCCTTAAATTCAAACCCATCCTATGTTATGGTTGTTATAGGCCATTTACACAAACTACATAAATTGTCTCATAATATTGAACATAACTCAAAGCTTAAGCATAAAATCTCCCAAAATATAATATGTCCTTCTTTGGCCACTGCAGTTGTCCTAGCCTTAAACCTTTTTATCAAGACCTACACGGAAGAAAAACCACTGTGTTAAGCATATAGCTTTGTGGCAAAATAAATAAAGCAAGATACAATATGACAACTGCTTCCTACATTCATCCAACATTTACATGAAAATGAATCATAACATATCACAAACTAATCTTCGATTATTCAAATTAGAGAGTAATCCGACTATTAATTACATCATAACAGAACAAATTTCAAAACACATACAACATTTCTTGCTAATCTTTTCAGAAGTCGGTAACAGGAATTTAACAAAAGATACCTATGATTGGTATCTATAGAAACAAAAGAGACTTAAGTCTTTAAAATAAAAGAAAACTCTGTAGTGTTTAATAATAGAAGAAGTTGCAGACCCTTCTATGCATGCCTATTTCACCCACAACTAGGACTTGGAAGGTTAAAGCAAATTATATTACATTTTAGAGCCACATGTAAGAGAAATAATGCATAATATATGAGTTATTCCCTTCTGCTCAAATTGAAGTGTTTATTCATGCCCGATCATACTTAATATGCCTTATGAATATAAGTCTTTGCAATAATGCATCAATGAAATCATTTAAGTAATTACATATTATAAGCATGAGTCTCATTTACCCTAATAACTTAGTTTTCTAAATTGTAGTGATATCCAAAAGAGTTTTGGAGGAGATTCAATAGCATTTATGTAAGGAAAAATTCAAGTTTGGGCTAAAAATGGGAGTGATGGATGACTATACCCAATTTCCAACTTTTCTCAGGGCAAGTTTTTAGGTCAGTTTTTTATGGACATTGTGATAGAAAATGAGATTTCTAGGCAATATATTCTTATAAAAAATGTTACTCTATGTCTAAAGTTTCTAATGACATAAATTTAATGCAATTTGGTTCATTATTACGAGAGTTATATCCAAAATACTAAAGACTATTCTCAAACAGGGGCAGCAACCATAGCTCAACTTCAAGCCAAATTTCAAAACCCTTAAAGACATAACTCAATTTTGATTCCTTCAGGATAATTGTAGAAATATGTATGTAATTTAATCTCTAATTAAAATAATCCAATTTGGATCTTTATAGGTCAAGTTATGGATAAAATATCGACGCCTATTTAGTGGAACCACTCCATCTAATGAGGTACACACTCCAATTAACTCACTTCAGTCGTATTATGGAAAAGTAATGCCAAAGAAACATGAAAATGAACCAGAAACATCCCATTTTCATCTAGGATACTTCTCTTAACAAAACCCCTCATGTTACACTAAGAAAACCTAGCAAGATATCAAAGTTTCCATACCTTTGAAAGGAGTGTTTCAAAACCTTTATTCTTTATTCCAATTACTTACCTCCTTTGGTCTTCTTCTACATACAACATACCGATTCACTACTCATTTCCAAAAATCAAAGATGTATAAAGGAACCAAATCTGAAGTGGAGATGAGAAAAGAGATGAAATTCACACCAAAACACTACAAGAAAAGTCACGTTCTCCGACAGAATTTTCCGTCGAAGAAACGAACAATTCCGTCGGCAAAAATAATTGCCGACGAAACACGACGACAGAAGAAATCGTTGTAAACATGGCTATCGTTATTACTTACCGATGAAACAAGACCGTCGGTGTATTGTCAACGGAAAACCGACGGAAAATTATCCGTTGTTGTTATTTTACGACGGACATTAATTAAAAATTTCATCGGTGGAATTCATATATCACCGACGGAATATGTCCGTCGGTATAAATTAGGGACGAAACCACCATCGCAACGTGTTGGAAGTAAGTAATAACCTTAACGACGGAAATAAAATCCGTCGGACAATTTACCGATGGAATTATGTTTTTCGTCGGTGAAGGTTATTAAATATACTGACAAAATTCTGTATTCCGTCGGTGTTATTAAATTGGTATAAAACATTAGGTTGTACATAATTGAACATCCACACAAAGACCAGTACATCAAAGGTTTAAATAATGTCAATTATTATACAATCCAATGTACATAATTGAACGCCCACACATCAACCAGTACATCAAATGTATAAATAATGTCAATTGTTATACAATTGGATATAAACACAGCAAAGGATCCATTAATTGTTATGTTTGTACCTTAAAATAATGAGTTCGACTATCTATTGTTGTGGTGATCGTGGGTGGTCCTTTGTAGAACTTCCTTCGATTTTTCAACGGTGGTCGAATCGAGCTATCTGATAATCTCTTCTCTCATCTTCGCCATCCGCTCTCTCATCTAGCTCCATCTCGCCCCCGAGGAAAGCTCCATCTGCTCCACGAGGGTTGCTCCATCGCTCCTTGATTCGCTACTCCCGCTCCTCCTGCTCCCTCATCCGTTGTTCCTCCCGCTCCGTCTGCCCCTCTTCCAAATGAGCTATATTGTCCATTTATGTTTGTACTGTGGCCCGAAGCTCGATGACTTCATTGTTGTTTGATGGCCTTGTGGATGCTGCTGTACTAGACATGGAAGATTGGGAATAACATGAGTTCCCAAACGAACCTAGACCAAAAATCCTGCCACGACGATCCCTACCACCGACGACCTCAAAATACGTCTGAGACACGTCTATAGGCTGTTCCTCTTATGACTGTAGCTCAAGGGTTTGTTGTAATTGATCCTATAAGGTATGTGAAGTTAACATTAAGAAGAAGGACGGGAGCAGTATTTAGAAATGTATAAAACACAATAATTGGACATACATTGAGCTCTCGACAGCGGTTGTTGATGAAGGTTAAACCGTCATGCTTCTTCGTGTGAGTGTGCACAAATAACTGAAGAGGGGTAGGCTTGGTGCCCAATGACTTCTCCTATATGAGAAAGACTAAAATGTCATATGTGAACTAGAAATCGTTTAAACGTCGGCAGAGGTTCGGAAAGTTGTATGATATTCGCCTCCTGCTAGACAAAGAAAATAACTCAACACAGCCATAAGTGGCACCACACATTTAGACCATTATCATTATCCATAATACAACGAAGCTAACTATCGACAAAAATAGTGTAAAGTGTAAATACTTACAAGTCTGTCTACATGCTCTTGGTGAGTTATTGAGCCTCCTGTATGTATGGGAAGACTCTGTAGACCTAGGCCTCCATGTCTGTTGGCCGAGTTACGTCCTGAGATGGACATTGCAGCAGGTGATGCCCAATACGCCAGCCAATGACTCCAAATATCCTCCGAAATAAAGCGGGGTCGTGCACCAGCCTTGTTTATCGCTTTAATGAAGTCGCGATAATGTATACGAGCCCGCCTCTCGTAATTTGTATATGCTCCGCCCAACATAGCGCCCCGGAAAAATGCTTTCGATAAAAGAAAAAAATATGTTAGTTAAGTAAAACTAAATATATATATATATATATCTTGACATAATATATATATATTAAATAAAAACAGAAATAATTATTGTACCTTGAACTCATGAAAGTACAATTGTTTTGTAAACTAAGATGATATTCTTCCACGTATATCCATCGGGTTCAATCCTTTCCTTAAAAGTGGAGGTCATATGCCTTGAAACCATTCCAGATGGTACGAACCTAAAACAAGAAGTTATTGTAGTGTACAATGGACCGAATAGCCTAAGGCTTAATCCACTAGAAGCGATGCTTAATCCTATAGCCATACTTATTGGTCATTGATAGCGGTGATATATTTTTTACCATCATCTCCTACAGATCCAGTGGCGGGCATGTCCTCCATCCCTATTGTGGAATTGGATGATATATGAGTTGGCGTAGGGATGGTGTGGCATTAGTAGCAGCGGTGAGGGCTGTTGGAGAACGGAGGATGTGTAGGAGCAGTGAGTCGGTCTGAGTCGCAGATCGTGACGATCCACCTTCACATGGCTGCCCATGAACATCCCTCTAATCTTGGCCGCATAACCTCACGTGGTCGCTTAGGTCCCATATTAATGAATGAAATACAATATTTATCGAATTCTGTACAAATATAACAATATTAAGAGCAATTATTTACACAAGTTATTAACATATAAGCCAATGACATTGAAAATTTGCACTTAAGTTAACAACAACAAATCAACGTCAATAATTATATAATTATGACTGTGTTTACCAAATTCAAACAGATACAACAACAAACATCTTTTAATCTTTGTCGAATTATGTAATGCATGAGGAAATTATTGTTAGAGTAGTGCCCTGAAGGCAATCGCCTTTAGCGCATTTTGTACAAAGTTGTGTACATACTTTATGAATAAATAAAGAAATGCATATTTCATTAATTTGATGTTCATTATTTATGAATGGATATTGACCTATAAGCAAATTAACGAAGTCCATGATATATGACATAGCATGAAGGAAATTGTGATGTGATCATACTACTGAGATTCCTATCATGTGCAATTACGTCAGTATCTAAATTATCCCTAGTCATAGGATTACTGAGACTGGACATCGGTAATCCAGAGAGACTAGCACATCTCAAGCTCCTTGATTTGATCAAGCTGTGGATCTCAGAAGCTATAAATATGAGATATTTAGGGTTGAGATGTGGATACTTACTAGAGGTAGTAAGTACATTGGATAACCTGCTATGAGATCATCACATGGATGTC
The DNA here is from genome assembly GCA_029891385.1 of Erythroxylum novogranatense. NCBI lineage: Eukaryota > Viridiplantae > Streptophyta > Magnoliopsida > Malpighiales > Erythroxylaceae > Erythroxylum > Erythroxylum novogranatense. The sequence goes on along the minus strand of CM057226.1, from coordinate 44,572,189 downwards.
CTATTCTAATGTCAGTGATAATCTCATCATAGCAATGGTGCAAGTATCCTTAGACTTGAGGTACTCAAGGATATCTTGCATACTGATTCTGTGCTTTGACTCCATTCCTTGTTGCCTTACAGAGGTCACTCATAAGGTGGTGATTGGGTACAGCTTGAGGTATTCAAAGGTAATTGAGTAGCCAATAGAGGATTCACCACTTCTGTGATAGCAGAAGATGATACCCATGGCCTCTTGTCAGGGTCATTACTTGGAAGTCTCTGGCCGGAGCATATATATCATGAAGAATGTCTTCATTGACATATAAAGTAATGAGTCCCAGGACAAGAACTGAAATCACTTGGACTAGATTTGACGTAGTCAGCCTAGTAAGAGTTGACACTTTGCCCATACTCATAACCAAGTGGGGTATAGCATGGTGAAAGGACGAATTGCACGGTAATTGTCTATGGAAAGGTTCGTGATATGGTTCATGATGAATACATGTTCATTCGTCAAACCAATTACTTTTCGGTCAATTGGGGGTCATGATGTATTGCTAGATACCGCTCATGACTTGCTCAGATTAAGTGTTAATCTAAGTGGCCAACATAACCGGGAACCTAATGGGTCACACGCATAAGAGTGTCTCGGAGAATTCGTAAAATAGTTTTGGATAGAGATCTAATATATGGAGAGCAATGGAATTAAATGGATCCCGATGAGATCGAGATATGTCCCGATGAGATCGCGACATCGATATTGCTGAGACAGGTCTCCAGTGATTTTTCCTACGGGACCGTAGAGACCGACCCTGCATGTGTTGGACCCTTGAAGATATATATATATATATATGATTAATTAATTAAATAATTAATATATATATATATGTGTGTGTGTGTGTGTGTGTGTGTGTGTACACGTTGGTGGATGGAAGAAGCTTCCATTTCATGCTTAGTCATCAATTCATTTAATGAATAAAGACAAAAATAAAGGAGATGAGAAGAGAAGTGATCGTTGGCTTGAAAGAGGAAGAAAGGTTTTAAAAATTTAAGTGTTAAGTTTTGAGTGTGTGGTCGTGGGTTTTGGAGAAAACCTATGGTTTAAGAGAAATTGTTTTTCTCTCATCATCGACCTTCTTCATCTCCTCCAAGCTTCTTCTTCATACTTCTCATCCTCTTATTCATCGTTGATTCCAAGCTCTCCAAGGACAAAGGTAAGAGCTAGCACTCTTTAATTTGTTCTAACTATTCCCGGGTCAAAGGGTTTGTCCCGGTTAGGTTCTCCGATCTCTACGTGGATACCGTTAGAGACGGTCTCCTTTGGCCGTTATGGTTTGAGTTTGTTGTATAGACACATGGATCCTGGCTTTTAGGAAGGTCCTGGAATAAAAATTTTTGTTTTCCGCACAGTGGGCATGTGATGCTCACACCGGAATTTTCCTACAATTATTTCGTCAGATTCCATGTGACATGAGAGTCGGTAAAAGTAAATGAGCCCCCGACATCTGGATTTCTGATAAGCGTCCTAGCACGTTCAAATGAAGCTCGGGAAACCGTCAGACTTCCCCCACCGGTGAAGGGCTTTGGACACCTTTTCTCAATAACGTTTTGGCAATAGCCATACTTGATGTGGAAATTGTAAACATGTCGCTGCTCTTGGTGTGGAAGACGAGTTGTCCAAATGAACTACTACAAGGGGGAATAGTTACACCTAAAACAGGGAAGAACATATGTTCACATTTGATTATGTGCGATTAGACCACCATCACACAAAGCGAAACTGGATATGGTAACATACGTGATTGTCCAGACCCAGTATGAGGAATTGATGAATCTTTCACAATAACTGATTTGCCATATCGTTCATATGTCGTCGTGTCATGGCTCTGGCCAGCTCTAGCACTCATTTCTTCGTTGAGAATACAGGAAGCTTAGAGCAACATGAAGTGCAAACCATCAAATAACTATTATGTCATGGGCACTTCAACTAAGGAAATGAAATGTACAGAATTGAAACAGAGATGTAATAATCATAGGAAACACCTTCAAGTAGAAGATCAGTCATGGATGGCAAACGAATTTGAATGTTTTTTGCAACACTATTCCCTGCATTGGTGATTCCCTGGGACAGGACAAATTTGCCACATTCCTCCCAACGGTAAGAATTATTACCGTCGGGAACCATTCGCCACATCGACATCCCTTAAATCTGAATTGCAATGATTAAAAGCAATATTGTTTTGACCCCAGAAAATAGACTATTATAAACATAAATCAATTGCTATCAGAACTTAAATGTAAATTACAATCATCTTCCTCGTCGGAAGAATAAGAATCAAACGTTTCCTCTTGTTCAGACCCATTGTTACCCTCATCAGACTCTGCATCTAAAATATCAACATAAGCGTTAGAAGGATCGTGCAAAGGTTCCGTCTCGTCACACGTTGCTGTTTCATTGATAAAAGCCACATCTTCTTGAAACGCTTCACTGTCAGTTCTCTGCTCTTCGTTTCTATGGGATTCAAATACTCCCCTAGGTTTAACTTTGCACACCGCCAACCAATCATGTTTATCACGTTGTAAGCTTGGAAAAGGGACATAACAGACCTATCTTGCTTGCATAGCCAAGATGAAAGGTTCAAATTGTCTCAATCATCTGTGGACGTTGATTTCAACCACATTGTATCGGCTATGCACTTTTGTTCCAACGTTTGGTGTCGGGTCATACCACTCACATTTAAATATCACACATCGCTTAATTGGCAACGCAAGGTACTCAACTTCAAGTATTTCAATTATTTTCCCATAATAGTCCATCAATTCTCCCTGTATCGAAACACCACTGTTTATACTTTCCATGCTATGTCCATGCGACTTTGTATGGTATTTATATCCATTCACGAAATAAACCGGATACGAGTAAACAGTTCGCAGAGGTCCCTTTGCAAGATCAGAAATAAACTTGTTCTGTATTGGATTTTCGGCTGCCTATGTAACAGGAAGTAGCAAAGGAAAGAGTACAATGTCATCGAAACATTTCAACATGGTAGGTAACAATAGGAATAGTTTAAAGTGAGAACTTACATATCGCGCGAACCATCGAGGAAAATGTTGTCCAACTTCGTTATTCATGTCATTCAATGGGTGTCATTGAAATGCTTCCATGCCAGTGCATCTAATGGGTGACGCATAACTCTATCTTCTTGATCGTGTTCAACATGCCATCTCATGTGACATGCAGTCACATCAGATGCATAAAGTCTCTGCAGTCTCGGAGTTAGCGGGAAATAATACATCCGCTTCCATGGAACTAATTTTTGTTTCATTGCATGCTTTCTTGACTTAAACCTCGATTGACCACAAAATTTGCACTCATCTAAGTTCACATCATCTCCCCAGTACAACATACACCCCAAGCGACAGCAATCAATTTTTTCCACTGGCAAACCAGACCCCGAATCAGTTTCTTCTTATTGTAAAAACTGTCAACCATTGAATGATCAGAGGGTAGTGATTCAGTATACCACTCCAAAATGTTATCAAAACTACGATCCGATATGTTTCCTTCACTCTTTACGTTCAAAATTTGCGCAATTGAAGACAATTGCGTCATTTTCTACCAACCGGGCCACAATTCTCGGTCAGCAGACTGGAGTAAGTGAAAAAAATTTTGTGCTTCTGCGTTTGGTTCTTCTTCAACATTTACCCTATTTGTCCCAAAGGTAAAACCGACCCCATCAACGACCATTTTCCTGTACGAGTTTTCAGTTCCATAAACTAAATTCCCGCACGTCCCAACCTCCCCTTCATACTCATTTTCGTTGTCAGACATTTGTGGTTCATTCCCCCTTGAGCTGCTACAAATTAACGGTTCGCCATGTCGTGTCCACTCAAAATAATTGGGCACAAATCCTTTTCTTAGCAAGTGCAACTTAACTTCATCAAGAGTGAGGAAAAATTTGTGCTTGCACTTGCTACATGGACATCTGATCTTTTGTCCATCCATATATACAGGTTGAGAGCATGCATAATGAATAAAATTGTCAACTCCATGAATTCAGGATTAATGAAGCCATCAGCGGTTAATTGTCTATACATCCAAGCTCTATCCCCGAAGCTCATAGCTGGGATACTATTAATTTCAACCCGTCAATCCATTGTCAGTATCATTCGTGTATGCCACATATAAAAAGGTAGGTCAGTATCATTAATTGTTATACGGGGATCCTGCTGAAAATTCGGCATCATTTCCCCTATCACATAATCATCCCCCTCTTACACATAAGAGAGCCCCCTACATGTGAAAATACACTTCTATATTTGACAAGTAAAGTCAACTCACAACTGATCTCTAAACTACATGTCCATACATTGCATTGTAAACAACTCATGTTACGTATTAAGAATTAAACATTAAACAGAAATCAATTCACAACCATACACAATTTTCTTATTACGTCAAATTATATTACCAATTATGCTTAAAGTTACCACAATTGAAGTTAAAGTATAGTTGTCATTTCAATACTAGCGTAGGCGTCTGTAGTTCACGTTCCTCGAAAGTATAAATACTGGGGAGAATAGAGTTCCTACAACCAACAAAATCAAATTGTGTCTTATCATATTGAGGGGTCCTAGCATTTGTCACAAAAGTTCATACGATTGATTCTAATGAAGGAGGAATAAGGCAATTATAAAATAAGTAGTAGTGATTTTGCTATACTCGATGACTAAAGACATAATTGGTTATCATAATATATTCTTTATTTTGAATATTTCTTTAAAACCTCTGAGATAGAGTAAAGTTGGCTCTTCACATATTATTTCTTGAATTATGTCAAAGTATGTCAACATACTTATGGGATGATTTCTTAGAATATAATAAAAACAATAATTGGCAAAAGTTTTAGAGGGCTATATAATTAAATTATTAGTTACTCTTAAGTGTAATCTGAATTGTAAAGAGATTAATTGCTTTTGATGGAAAATAATACACTAAAAGAAGTTAGACATATTTCTTTATTTTCGATCAAGCTCTCACCTCGCCCTCATGAGCTCGATGTCTGATTCTTTTTCATTTTTACATAATATAGTTTTATTATTATTATTTTGAAATTATATATGGGTTATTATTATTATTATTATTATTATTATTATTATTATTATTATTATTATTATTATTATTATTATTATTATTATTATTATTATTATTATTATTATTATTATTATTATTATTATTATTATCATCCTTTGGTATGATAATAATAATATAAACTTGTATATAAAATGTCAAAATAAATTATTTTAATTAATTAAATTTATTTTAATCTCTTATATAATATTCATTAATAGATTATTAATTAAATAAAATAAAACATTTTAAAATTAACTTTTATCTAAAACTTAATATTTCATTATATTATATTAAATAAAATTAATTTCATAACAATAATTTAAATTTATATAATTTGAAGATAATTTAATAATATATATTTTGTTAATGAATCACTAATAATGTATATTATATAAACTTAAAAATAAATTATTTTAATTTATTTAATTTATTATAATCTCTTATATAATATTTATTAATTAATTATTAATTAAATAAAATAAAATTTTATCTAAAACTTAAAAATTATTTTATCTATTAATAAATATTTATTAATAAATTGTTATTAATAAATAAATTTTATTTTATCTAAAACCATCCAACAAGTGCGTGAGCAGCGAGCACTTGTGGGATGGTTTGTAATTGAATTCACACAATTTCAGCATAAATTCAACTTACAAAGAGGCAATGAATTGAACTCATACGGGAATTCAAACCATAGAATTGAATAACAATACTGTTTTTAAAATATTTCCGTCGCTATTTAACGATTTCCTTGTAGTTGATTTGTTCAATTCTTATTATATAATGATCCAATACTTTTAAATCTTTAGATCTTTAAATCTCTTATCTTATCGATTTAATTTATGTCCAGTTTTTAAAATATTATCCAATATTACCATTCCTATTTAATCAATTCCTACAAATCAAGATCGATTCTCATTCTCAAATCTTTGTTACTTATCACCAAACAAAGCTTTACTCTTGAGGACTCCTTTTGGTAAATAATAATTAAAGAATCATAATAAAAAGGAATAGAAATTAAAAATAAGAAATAGAATATGAATGAAATTATTGATTATGCCTATTTAGTATATAATCATTAAGAATGAGATTAATTAAGTTAAAATCATGCTAGTATTTGATATGAATATTAGGAACAATAATGAGAAACTTTTACTCATATTTAGTTATTATATGATCTATATATAATTTTTATCAACATATTTTATATTTATAAGTAATTAATCCAAATAATTTTCAATGTTGTATAAAATTATTAATTTTAAATAATTATAAATATATTCCATTATAAGCAATAAATTAAAAACCTTGCGGGCATTAAGCTTATTCATCCAAACAGGGCATTAAGCTTATTCATCCTTCATGTATTTCATCAAACACCTTGCGGGCAAAACCAACTCAACCCTATCTACACACAAATCCTTATATTCTAGCCAACATAAACATCCAAAACTTTCACACAAGATCAATCAAACATCAGTTCCCAAACGAAATGCCAAAAATTACTCCAGAAACACATCCAAATCAACCCAACCCACGACTTTCTTACCTTCGGATCCACCAGAGGAGAGGCACCCGTCGATGTCACCAGAGAAGACGCACGTTCTCGTCGCTGGAGTAGCAGCAGCTGGTCGGACGTGGGTTGAAGACGAGCTCGCCGGAGGAGAGGAGAGAAAGATAAGAGATAAGCAGCATCTGGGAGAGAAGAGAGGGAGGGCGGCCGCAGGTCGATTTAATTTAATTTTACCGATGGAATGATCCGTCGGTATAATTAAAAAAACCGTCGCAAAATTAAGCATTCTAACCTAGTTTCCGATGACGTTTTCCAATATAGCGATAGCGTTATTCCGTCGGTGAAACATTTCTGGCCGACAAGTTTGCCGACCGAAATTATAGTTCCGTCCCTATTTACAGACGGAATGGTTTCCATCGGCATAGTTCCATCGCTAAAAGTTCCCCAGAAATTTTCCCTCCCACTTTGGCAACGGATTTCTTGACCGTCGAAAATCCTCTTCCTTTAACCGACGGATTAGTGTGTTCCGTCGCCATTATCAGACGCTATATGGTCCGTCGGTATATTTCCGTCACTATTTGATGATTTCCTAGTAGTGAAACATGAAATTAACATACCTTAACTTCAAAGGCACAAAGGGATTTAACAAGATGGTGGATGAAGAGAATGAAGCTCCATCTTCTGCAGGTTTTTGTGCTTGTCAACCCTCCCCTTCTTCATCTGCATGTTTAGACAAAGGTATAGATGAATGACATGTCATTTTCCCCATGGCTAAGTGTTATGGTGTGGGACATATGACAAATGGCTCTATCCTATTAGTTTTTACTTTTCACCTATATTAATAACAAAAATGACCACACCTTTGTATTTTTCTATGAAATTGCATTTCATCTGAATACATGTAGCAATTTAATCCATGATTAATGTATCTTCATGCATGTTTAACACAATTAAAACAAATTATTGAAAAACCCTACAATTCCGTCAATACCGATTGTGTCTCAAACTAAAAGCTCACTTTCCTAATCGTTAACACCTATTATATATACTTTGATGGACAAGAAACATTCCTACTAGGGTATAGTTTGGGGCATCAAAAGTTAGCTCAGTTAACTCCTTTGTGTTTGCATAATTTTTCTTCTTCTCCCCATAGATTTAGCTGGAGAAAGAAGATAGTTGAAGTCTCCTATAAGCATCTAGGAAATTGTAATGCTCAAGCCAAGATACTTGTATTGCCAGAGTATTTTCACTAGAGGTATTTGTTTATTTATGAGTTTTTAGACTTCTTTGTCCAAGATAGACACAAATCCTTCCTTATAAGAAAAATCTAGTTGTACTTAAATTTCTGCACAGGAACCTTATGGGTATCATAAGACCGATATCTTCTCAACATAGAAACATGAAACACATCGTGCAACTTGGCCATTTCTTTAGGAAGAGCTAACTAATAAGCTACTGGTTCAATTTTCTTAAGAATCTCATAGGGACCATCCGATGTATCATTGAGACTTAATATCTTTCCTTTTTAAATCAGTATAAGATTTCTGCCTATCACTTACAGCTTTTAATCTTTGTTAGATAATTTGAACTTTCTCTTTAGTATCTTCTACAATATCAAGTCTGATCATCTTGTTTTCACTTAATTCAATCCAATAAACTAGAGTCTTGCACTTCCTACCATATAAGGCTTCATAAGACATAATGCTGATACTAGTCTGATAATTGTTGTTATAAGCAAACTCCATAAGAGAAAGATATTTATCCCAATTTTTGAGAATTCTAATACACAACCTCGAAGCATATCTTTTAATACTTAAAATAACTCGTTTAAATTGTCCATTTGTTTGGGGGTGAAAAGTGGTACTAAACCTAATTCGAGTACCCATAGCCTTTTGTAGACTTTTCCATAATCTCAAAGTAAATCGAGGGTGACGATCAAAAATATTAGACAAAGGTACCCTATGCAATCTCATTATCTCATTTATATATATATATCTGCAAGCTTATCTAACAAATATTCAGGATGAACAGGCACAAAATGAGCAAACTTGGTGAACTTATCCACAATCACCCATACAACTTCATGCTTCCTTTGAGTGAGAGGAAGCCCATTGATAACATCCATAGTAATGTCATCCCATTTTCTTTGAGGAATCGAAATATGATGTAATAAACCAGATAGAACCTGGTACTCAACCTTAACCTATTAACATGTCAAACATTTGGACAGATAATCTATAGCATCATGTTTCATACCATACCATTAGTAATGTTACTTCAAATCTTGATACATTTTATTTCCATCAGGGTGCATTATTAAAACAATATTATGGGCCTTAAACAATAGCTTTTTCTTAAATTCATCACTAGCTAGTATATATAATCGATATTTTAATACAGATCACCATCTCCTTTCACATAAAATTCAAGTTGTTTGCCTTCCTGAGTTGCCAAAATAAGTTGTTGCAACTTATCATCAACTTTCTAAGCATCACAGATCTCTTGTCTCAAGGTAGGCCTAGCTTTATTAAAGTCCCATCAGATGTTAATCCCCACTCACCTTGCTACATTGACAATGTCAAAATGGTCTTTCAACTTAAGGCATCAGTCATGACATTAGTCTTACCAGGATGATAATCCACAATACAATTATAATCTTTAAATAATTAAAGCCAACACTGTTGTCTCAGATTAAGTTCTTTCTAAGTAAGGAACTATTTTAGACTTTTATTATAACATATCACTCCAATAGAGCCTATTCCCGAACATACCAGAGGATATTTGAGAAAATACTCTACAAAAGTGACACATAAGGAAAATGAAGAAAACTTACTCTTAGACATTGAACATATCATAAGCATTCAAAACATTCATTTAACAGAGCTTATTCTAAAATTTCCATCTATATTGACATTTCACCTATGAAAAATATAGTTTAGGGAAAGCTCAGCTTTCCTTATTCAAATATTTAATAAGGACATATACTGAAAGTAGTTAATGGTCCATACATCATTTCTTCTCATTTCTTTCATACGCATAAAAGGTCACATATGTCATTATAATAAAAAAATCCAACATATACATTACACATTAGTTTAGAGTTTAATCTTAGCACAGAAAGGTGTATCATAATATAGTATGCTAATGCAAAAGACTCTAAATAGACTCTGCAGATTCAGTTGATCTAACATTTGAGTTATTTTCATCCCTAAAATGTAAGTACTAAACTTCTATTATATCATTTTGGTAGCTAGAGCTCCCTCGAACCTGAAAAATAATGTTACAATTTTGATGAGTTTACAAACTTTGTGAGTGAACCATCATTGATGCACTTACAAAAGTTATATCACAATTATTACATTTTAACAAATATATCATATAAGCCAGTGTTGCATATCACGTCATATTCTCCATTGTCTTCAGATGTATTTCACTATTTCAAACTAGTTCAATTAATCATTTCAATTCAGTTTTATTATATATGTAGGGATGCAAATGTAAATGCACATACGTTTTCATTCTCATTTTGTTTTGTTATGATAAAGTGTCTATTAACGCAATTTTTGTCCTGTACCCCTTGTAGGTACCGAGTTTATAGCTGGCCCATACCCCTTGTGCATACCAAGTCTATGTTATCAGAGCCTGAGGATCTTTTTGATACTTCTGAGCTCAAGGCTCTTTCTTGCACATTAGTCACTCTAATCACAACTCCTTTATCTGATCATGCATTTTAATATGGTGAGATGCATCATATCATATGTTATGCTTTCATTACTTTTCATTTATGCGCTCAAGCCATATAACTGACTCCTTGGACCTAAGTCCAACATTTATCAATCAATTGCATATGCATGTCATATTAAACATACAATTCATATGAAAGCACATATATGCAAGTTTGCATCTAAGTTGACACACAGTACACTCCAGAAATGCTATTATCTTGATGTCCCAGCAACGTCTGGATGTTGACAATCACTTTGCACGTCTATCTTCATGTAATGCATACACACATAGGTCATAAATTACTAAGTTGTTTATTTATGTAATTATACAATCATGCACACACATACACACACACACACACACACATATATATATATATTCTATCGTCATGTAATGCATACACACATAGGTCATAAATTACTAAGTTGTTTATTGATGTAATTATACAATCATGCACACACACACACACACACACACACACACACACACACACATATATATATATATATATATATATATATATATATATATATATATATATATATATATAACATTCCTCTTAATTCAAATTTTTTTTTGAATGGAGCACTTCTCTCCATTTTCAGAATATTCTGTGAAGCACTTCTCTTCACCTATTGATGCACTTCTCATCAACCTGCAATGATTATGTGAAGCATTTCTCTTCACCAATTTATCGTTGATGCACTTCTCACCAACATACAATCATTGGAGCACGTCTCTCCAAAAACATCTTGGTGCACTTCTCACCAATTTTCAAAAAAGAGTTTCTTCATCAACCAACTCCACCATATTTGCTTGCTCCTTTTTTAATCTGCAATCTTTCTGTAGGTGTCCAAATCTTTTACAATTGAAACATTGAACTTTTCTCTTATGCCAACAATCTATCTCTTCATGCCCCGGTTTCTTGCAATGATCACATTGAGAAATTTTACCTTTTCCTTTTGACGATTTGGCAAGAAGAGCTCTTTCATTGATTTGCTCAATTTCAACTTTCCGCATAGCCCTTCTTTGCTCCTATGCCTGCAAAGCATTAAGCAATTCGGATAAAGTTAAATCATTAATATCTCGTGAATCTTCAAGAGATGAAAGTTTCACCTCAAACTTTTCGGGCAAACTTATGAAAATCTTTTCTACAATTTTGCTCTCGGATAGATCCTCCCCCAATAACCGTATTTTGTTCACCAAAGTCATCAATCGATCAGAATATTCTTGTATGCTCTCGTGTTCTTCCATGCTCAAAGCTGCAAAATCTCTTTTGAGGTTTAAAACTTGCATCTTTTTCATTCTTTCATTGCCTTGATATAATTCTTTCAACATATCCCAAGCGCTTTTAAACTGTTTCACAAGTCATAATTCTGTAAAAGCGATTCAAACCGCAGAGAAAATAATAGATAACACTCTTGGGCCTTTTTTGCTTCTTCTTCATGAGCTCTTATTTGATTTAACGTTGGATTATTTCCCAAGGATGGTAATTCCCTTTCTTCTTTCACCCATTGCCATAAGCTGAGGCCTCTTAAATGAGCTTTCATCTTGACAACCCATACTTGATAGTTTTCACCATTGAAATTTGGGGGTAGGAGAGTAGCTAAATTGCTAGTAGCCATTGGAAGATTTATATATATATATATATATATATATATATATATATATATATATATACCATGCTTTAATGCATGCTCAACTGACTTTCTGGGAATATATTCTTATGCATAGATCTAGAATATTCAATTCCACATTTTATCCATTATGAGTTGACTTTTAAAATTAGCACTAACTTGGTATCATAAACCCTTACATATGTTACCATATCCAATGTAAATCAATCTCTCCACTAACAAAATAATGTGTGCTTATATACCCTAAGACCATTCAAACATTACGACTTGTATACTATTATTTTACAATCAGGTTTATACTTTCAAGTAAGCTTGATTTACTCCAAATTCATCAACCACACATTACACTTCTCCTTGTACATTTTTATGATCAAATAGCCTTTTATATCACACAAAATTGTTACTTTAAATCTAAAAACTACTCCATGTTCTTTAATGCTCATTCATCTATACTTTATACACATTACATATGTCCTTAAGATCATATTTGCAATAAAAGAACCATTTATTCCTTCAACACATAATTTGCAATTTTGAATACAACTCCATCAAAATAGTCCATTCTTTAGTTTATGTCATCAATTAACTACATATCTTTATCATGCTCTTAACTAATTAATCAAGAAACAATCTAAGCTCATTCCTAGCCTTAAGTCTAAATACACTAATATAAATTGAATTTTTAGTTGGTTCGATATGTACACAAAGCTTAAAGTAAAGTTCTAGAGTTTGTCATCAACATCACTAATGTGTGTAACTTTACTTCCTTCAATACTTCACGAATTTTACAAGTTTAGACATATCACTAACACCTAAAATTTTCCAAATTTCATGTCCTTTAAAATTATTTCATTTTAAGTTAATTTAACTTCCATATTGATTATACCTAGGCTCACAAAATTCTACTCACTTTTTTTTCTTTACCATTCACTTTTTACAATCACACCTACAACCCTAAATTTTCTAGATTTGAATGAATTCCTCATCAATTATACTTCAAATCCCAACTTAAATCATCCATACAACAGCCCATATGCTATTGTTTTCACACATCCAAAAATAGGACAAAAAACTAACCAATTCATTCTTCATTCATTTTTTTCTAGCATATCATTAACACCAACAACCCATTCAATCCATCCCTAATTAGCCATAATAAAATTCTACTAACATATACCACAATAGGTTAGTGTTTCACTTACTTAATTAGCTTGAATGCCACCTCAAATGTCAAGCTTGCTTAGCCTCACTTGCATGCAAAAACAATTTCAAGAACATTGAGGGGGTATGATGGGTTTGGCCATGACTAGAAGAAAAAGACAACAATATGTGTAACAAATTTCTGCATCTATGCTATCTTTATCATGGGTTTTGCATGGGTTTTAGGGTGGTGATGTACAGAACTAAGTCAAAAATTCAAAGGTGTGAGTTAGGCCATGACAAAAGAAAATGACCATGGAATGTATAAGTCATATGGCGTAGGATGAGTGTTCTTTTTTTTTAAAGGACACTTGTCATGTATTAAAGTAAGATACATGTCTCCTCTTTCTATGGTACACATGTCCTTTATGACTACTATATGTCACTTAATTCTCTAAGTCATATGTCACTCATTTGATAGGCTTAGTCATCCCAAATCTTTACACGTCAACTTCATTTTGCAACTTTCATACCCCGAAACATGTCAATTAAATGCACATAAAATCTTTGTCACTTTGTTTTCATATTTCTGGGTCATGATTCATATGTGTATGCTAATATTTTGCATGTAAATGAAACCATAAAATCATATCCTAAATGCACTAAATTGATTCTATAATGATTTAACTCATGTTACTATGTATATTATGCCTAAATGAAAGCTTCTAACACTCTAACCCTCAGTAGTTTTAGAGACTAACTATTACATTTATGATTAGTGAAAATCTTGCATTTTTCACTATACAAGTAGTGCTGCCAAATTTTCAAAACAAACACTACTGTCGCAATCTCAAGATCATGCATGGGGTAGTTCTATTCGTGTGGATTTAGTTTCCTAGAGGCATATACAACCAGCTTACCATCCTGCGTCAAAACACAACCCAAACCATTTCTAGATACCTTACTAACCATAACATATTCTTTACCAGAAATGGGTTGAGCCAATACAGGAGCTTTAGTAAGCATTCTTTTTAGTTGATCAAAACAAATTTGACATCTAGCAGACCATTTATATTTCACTCCTTTTTGTAGTAATTTAGTCAAAAGGATTGCTGTCACTGAAAACCCCTTCACAAACTGACGATAGTAACCAGCCAAACCCATAAAACTTCTTACTTCCATCATATTTTGTGGTGACTTCCAGTTAATAATTGTTTCAATTTTACTAGGATCATCTTTAATTCCTTGAGAAGAGACAACTTGTCCAAGAAATGATACTTCCTGAAGCCAGAAATCACATTTGCTTAGCTTGACATATAATTATTTTTCCTACAGGGTTTGTAACATAATCCGTAGATGCTGAGCATGGTCGTGCTCATTCTTGGAATAGACTAGGATATCATCCATGAATACCATAACAAACTGGTCTAAATAGGGCCTTAACACTCTATTCATAAAATCCATAAATACAGTTAGAGCATTAGTTAGCCTAAATGGCATTACCAAGAATTCATAATGTCCATAATGGTCTTCAGAACCTCCACATCCTTTACCCGAAGTTGAGAATACCCTAACCGCAGATCTATCTTTGAAAATACCTCTGTATCTTTTAATGGATCAAATAGATTTTCTATCCTTGGCAACGGATACTTATTCTTCATTGTGACCCTGTTCAATTGTTTATAATCAATGCACATCCGGAGAGTACCATCTTTCTTCTTAACAAATATAACCGGCCCTAAAGTTAGACACTAGGTGGAATAAACCCCTTTTCTAGTAGATACTGTAACTAAAATTTTAACTCCTTTAATTTAGTCTGTATGATGCTCTAGATATAGGAGCAGTGTCCGACATAATCTTAATAAATAGCTCCACTTCCCTTTCAGTAGGAAGCCCGAATAGTTCTTCAGGAAAAGTATTCAAAAATTCGCTCACCACTATAATGTCTTGTAGTTTAACACTCTCCACCTTAGAATCAAGTACAAAATCCAAATGAGCTTCACAACCCTTCCCAAGGAACCTTCGGTCCTACATAGTAGATATCACATTAGCCAGAGGACTAGTGCGGATGCCAATAATATTATTTCAGGTTGATCGGGCTTCATAAGAATAAAATTCTTAGCACTACAATCAACCACTACCTGATCCTTAGACAACCAATCCATAACCAAATCAAATTGAATTCATGAAAAGGATATTCAATTAGATCCGCTACATACTCACTATCTTAGATCAAAGCAGGACAGCTTTTTAAAACATGGTTAACCAACACATTACTACCCAAAGGGTTGGTTACCTGAATATCATAATCTAATAGATCGACAAGCATCTCTTTATCAGGAATTTTTCTAACATAGATATAAGAATATGTAGATCTAGGATCAATCAAAGCATGCATTTCAGAGTTAAAGAGCGAAATAGTACCAGCAACAACCTCAAGAGTGTCTTGGTCCTCACGAGCTTTCAAACCATAGGCTTGAGGTATAAAAGAAGGTACACTAGGTAGATCAAGAGTGTCTTGGTCCTCCACATCCCCTGCTATGTCCTTTATTCCTTATAGATGCATGAGAAACCTCTCTACTAGCTTGTGATGCTTGAGATTGTTTCATAGGATAATTTGCAACCAAACGATCAGTGCTGCAACATTAAAAACATGCACCTGTAGTCCTCCTATAAGTACCCCAATGGTCTTTGGAGTAAAGAGGACACTCTGGTGTGCCAGAACCTTAGCCCACAGAGGAACCCCTATTAGAATCAATCGATGTGGAAAAGTCTTATCACCTTCCTCTAGTTATAAATATTTGAGTGAATTCTTGTACAATGACCTTCATAACTTCTCTTACCCGAGGATTGCCCTCCTCTAGTAAAACCTCTTTGCTAAGATTTTTCTCTCTTAACCATCTTGTTTTGCTATTTTAATGGCAACTTGCACCAATTGATGATATCTCACTTGTTACAGGAGAGTGAATGCTACAAGTTGCTCTTTAATTGAGTTGTTCAAACCATCCTCAAATTGATGACATTGAAAATCCTCGGTAAGTATAGGTCAAGTGTATATTTGCTAAGTCGATTGAATTCTTTGTCGTACTTAGAAATAGACAAATTTCTTTGCTTTAGATTCAAGAACTGCTTCCACCTCTCCTTTTTATAGAATTTCATTATATATTTCTCTTTAAACTCTTGGGAAAAGAAATCCTAAGTTAGAGGCTCATATAGTAGAGGATATCTCAGGACAAATTTCCACCATTCATAGGTCGCTTCTTAAAGAAGAGAGATAATATAATGCACCATCTGTTCAGGTGGGAAGCTAATTTCATCCAACACCCTTTTCACTTTTTTCTAACCAAAATTAGTCTTTTCATATTCATCCAGAGATGTTCCAGTGAATTTTTTAGCTTCATACTTTGACAACTGATCAATCGGAGCCTTAGGTGCAGTCATTCAGTGTAGTAAAATCATAATATCTTGCAACAACTTAAATAAAGCTTCCCCGAGTTGGAGGTAGAGGAGGAGATGGTGCTTCAGCTTCATTTCAATTTACCTTAGAGGGTACAGATATAGATGGACGAGATCGTGCAGGATTATTGCTTTCAGTAACCTTATCAATAGCCACATGATATCTTTCCATACTTAAATATATAACCAAATCATGGGACAAACCGCATTAGGACAAACAAAACTCTTATATCCATGTACAAGCAATATTTAAGTGCTAGTTGAAAATAAACCTAAAACAAACCAAGACATTCTAACAACCCCCAGAAAATAAGACAAATATACATCACATTTCTTATGAACATTTACATGCAAATTAATCATGACATATCACAAAGCAATATTTGATTATTCAAATTAGAGATTAATCTGACTATTAATTACATTAGGATAGAACCAATATCAAAACACATATAACATTGCCTACTAATCTTTTCAGAAGTGGGTAATGAGAACGAAATAAAAGATACCTATGATTGGTATCTACAGAATCAGAAGAGACTTAAGTCTCTAAAATAGAAAATACCATAGTGTTTAAGAACAAAAATAGCTACAAAGCCTTCTAGACATACCTATTTGTTGGAGTTATGTAAATATAGTGCTTTGGAAAGAAAGTGTATTTACATGTAACTTTATCTTCTTCGGTTACAGTTTTATAATGAAAATATTTGTTATTAATAAAACAAAAGAGTTTGGTTTTATCTGTGTGAGCATTATATATCTGGTCAAAAGGTACCAAGATTCTTTTGTAAGTAATATACATAGAGATGTATGGGAAACATGTATATTATTAGAATCTGAATTAATTGATTTACAATTGAATAATCAAGTTGGTCACTTGATTATGGTTTAGACTGTAGCGTTGCGATTTATCTCCATATAAGTAAAGGATTTTACTTAAAGGGAATGATGAGTTTCATATCATGATAGTAGTAAACTATCGATAATGACACTATTAAATGAATTTAGAATCAAGTATGTTTTCAAGAATAAAGTGGGTCGTTACTTTAATCTTAAAACATACAACTTAAGCATTCGCTTATTATGAATCATAATCTTGATGAGTGGTGAACTCATATATATTTCATTATAATTCTTGATATGATCATAATAGATTTTTACAGAGTATTTATCTTGTGTTTGCATGTTGGAATTATTAATTGAAACATGTATTAGGGAACATTCACTCAAATAAAGAGTTTATAGTGCTGTCATTACTTCTAGATGTTTTAAGGGAATTTGGTGATTAAACTGGCGCCAGTAGTTTGATGGACTAGCTACCCATAAAGTCTTGACACCAAGATGAGATCTTGTGTGTTAATCACCATATAATGTAAAACGGGAGATCTAGAAGGAAAAACTAACATAAGGAAAAAAAACGGTAATTTTACCCTTTGTTGTGCGGATGGCTATAATAAGGTTCTAAATAGGGTTTGCAATTGGACATAAAATATGTATTCTCATAATATTTAATAATTCAAGAGTTCAACTAATTGTCTTTAGTGGAATGACATTTAGTTAATAAGCTAGAATTAATTTAATGAGATTGAATTAATTGGCTTATTGAATTATCAAAGTCCAATAAGATTCTCCAGTTGGCTTTAAGGAAGGTTATCAAGCAAAGTAAGAAATATAAATGGAGGTTTTAGAAGCCCATAATTGAATATTGAGCTTGGTCTAATTAATGGATAATTAGAAGCCCAAATGTACATTTAGAAATGGGCTAGATTTTGGTTTAATGTAATTAATTAGATTAATTATATTAAAACAATTTTTTAAAGGAGAAGTAGCAATTTTGGTTTTGTTAGGTGAAATGTGAAGCTACACATTTGACATTAAAATGCTAAAATAAAGATGGTCTTTATTATGGTTTATCATCATTAAATGGAGTTATGAACTTACCATTAAATGGTTTAATGGTTGTCTTTTAATGTTAGCATGTAACCTATTTGCATTCATTAGATTAAAGATGAAAGATGTACATTAGATGGATCATCTTTGTTCTTTCTTCTTGCCAAAACCGAAATTGGTTATTCAATTTTAGGTTATAGTCTTTTCATATAGCCATTTTAAAGATAAATGAAGAGAGTCTCATTTATTGGCAATTTTATGATTGATTAATGCAAGAAGTGACGCATTGGATGCCTCTCTCTTCTTCCATTCATGCATAACCGAAATTTGAGTGTAACAAAGACATCTTGCATGTTCTTGAGACCTTCTCTCCTTTCATGCAAGGTAGAATAAAAAATACCAATTGAAAGAGTTTCATTTTTTGTTCTTCTTCATCTAAGAAAATCTCCTCCAAACATTTCTTCTCCTTTCCCACCAAAGGATTTTGTTAACCTAATTGTCTTTGAAGAACAAGTGGTAAATCTAATTGGTTGAGGATACAAAAACAAGGAGAAAGTAGATTGCTAAAGGAAAAGATTCAAAGGAAAAGGATTTGGATACAAAAAGAAGGAGATGATAGCGTAGCGAGGATTTAAAGTTGTAGTAAAGGAGTCGGTAATACTTTTAATCTTGTTTATGTTTTATTATCCTTATACCATATCATGTATGGATTAGCATGATGATTTGTATTTTTGCTTCCACTGCAAGTAATGATTTCTTAAAAGTTTTCAAATCTATCGTTTCTCCAAATATAGCATGCTTTGTTTTTTCGATCCAACACTATTTACCCATAACTAGGACTTGGAACGTTAAAGCAAATCATACTATATTTCAGAGTCACATGTAAAAGAAATAATGCTCAAATTGAGGTGTTCATTCATGCCTGATCAAACTTAATATGCCTTATAAATATAATTCTTTGTAATAATGCATCAATGAAAGCATTTAAATAATTGCACATTATAAGTATGAGTCTCATTTACCTTAATAACTTAGTTTTCTAAAATGCAGTGATATCCAAAAGACTTTTGGAGGAGATTCAGTAGCATTTGGGTAAGGAAAAATTCATGTTTAGGCTAAAAATATGAGTGATGGATGTTGTACCCAATTTCCAACTTTTCTTAGGACAGGTTTTTAGGTTAGTTTTGTATGGACATAGTGGCATAGAAAATGAGGTTTTCAGGCAATATATTCTTCTAAAAAATGTTCCTCTATGTCTTAAGTTTCTAATGACATAAATTTAATGCAATTTGGTTCATTATTTTGAGAGTTATACCCAGAAAACTAAAGACTATTCTCAAACAGGGACAACAACCAGAACTCAACTTCAAGCTAAATTTCAAAACCCTTAAAGACATAACTCAAATTTTATTCCTTCATAAAAATTGTATAAATATGTATTTAGTTTAATCTTCAATTAAAATAATCCCATTTGTATAGCTATAGGTGAAGATAATGATAAAATACCTATGCCTATTCAGTGGAACTACTCCATCTAACAAGGTACACACTCCAATTAACTCACTTCAGTCATATTATGCGAAAATAATGCCAAAGACACATGAAAATGAACCATAAACATCCCATTTTTATCTAGGATACTTCTCTTAACAAAATCCCTCATCTTACACTCATAAAGCCCATCAAGATATCAAAGCTTCCATACCTTTGAAAGGAATGTTTCAAAACCCTTATTCTTTACTCCAATTGCTTGCCTTCTTTGGTCTTCTTATCTTCTACACAAAACATACCCATTCACTACTCATTTCCAATAATCAAAGATGTATAACAGAACCCTAGCTGAAGAGGAGATGAGAAAAGAGCTAAATTTCACACTAAAACATGCAATTAACTTAACTTCAAAATCATAAAGGGATTTAACAAGATGGTGGATGGATAGAGAGAAGCTCAATCTTTTGTAAGTTTTTGTGTTTACCGACCCTCTCCTTCTTCATTACATGTTTAGACAAAGGTACAGATGGATGACATGCCATTTGCCACAAGGTTAAATGTTATAGTGCACATATGACATATGGCTCCATCCTATTGGTTTCTACTTTTCCCCTTTCATTAATAAAAAAATAAACCTTTGTATTATTCTATGAAATATCTTTCCATATGAATACATTTAGAATTTTAGTCTATGATTATTGTATCTTTATGCATGTACAACATAATTAACACAAATTATTGAAATACCCCTACAATTTCATTAATACCGATTATGTCTCAAACTAAAAACTCACTTTCCTTAATACCCATTACATATACTTTGATGGACAAGAAAAATTCCTACTAGGGTATAGTTTGGGGCCTCACAAGTTAGCTCAGTTAACTCCTTTGTGTTTGCATAATTTGTGCTTCTTCTCCCTATAGATTTAGTTGGAGAAAGAAGACAGTTGAAGTCTCCTATAAGCATCCAGGAAATTGTAATGCTCGAGCCAATAGTGTGTAACTCCCTCCACAAACTAGCCCTTTGAAATTCCCAGTTGTGTGCATATATAACTGTAATTGCTAATGGCATTTTTTGTGCTTTCATAATGAGTTCACAATGGACAAGTTGTTTAGTGCAAAGCCAGTAGGATAATGTTAGATAAGCAGGATCCAATGCAGCCATGATTCTACCATTTGGGTGCTTCGAATGATAAGTTAGAGCTTGCCATTTGCTGCTATAAAATTCAAACCTCCCTAAAAAACCTCTTCTTTTATTTCAGTTTCCACTAAACCAATAAAAACCAAATGATTAGCTCCTAGGTAGTCCTTTAGAGCAAATTGTTTATTAGGACAATTAAGTCCTCTCACGTTCCATATTGTGTAATTCATGAGGGAAGTTTTGGTTTGTTTTTCCTTTTGGATCTTTTGTTACTCGACCTCATTACATACCATTGATCTAGTTTCTTCTTAGTAACTTCTGTCTCACTGCTGAGCTCAGTTATCACTTGATTATTAGCAAATGAAGTTTTTTCTCCATCAGCTTGGTCTGGTATTTCAATCAAACATTGACTATTTTGTGTTTCTTCAATCCCACACATTTTCTACTGTATTGTGAGTTTGTGTAAGAGGTAACTTCTAGTTGTTGATCATCTTGGGGGATTGGTAAGTTTATATCCGATGAAACTTCTAATTGATCATTTACATCTGGATTTGTGCCAACCTTCACAACTATCTCAGTAGTTTCATGCAAACCCTAATCTTCATTTTTTGCATCTAGTATGTCTCCTTATTGTATTCTATCTTGGTTTTGTTTATTATATTTCGGTCGTGAAAGCTAATTGTTAAGTAGATTGTATCAATGTTATTATATCATTGTATAAATTGAAAAAATGATGGTCATATCACTAAAATTATGGACAAGGTCAATGGTGTTGATCAAGGGCTGCTTTTTTAATTTTATTTATGTTTTTAAATTTAGTAATTTTTTTCAGTTTTAGTATTTAGTTTTGTTTTAATTTCTTCCAATTTTCATAAATTCAAAATTTATGAAAGCCATAAAAGTGAGTTTTATTTTCTGTTTCTATTTTTATTTTATTTATTATCAACTAAATATATATTATTTAATTATTTAATGTACTAATTATTAATAATAATTACAAATGATATAATTTATATTATATTTAATTAATTACATTAATTATTAATTAAATATTCAATAATTTATATAATTTTGTAACTAAATTGAAAACTTAATTTAATAAATATTAATAAATATAATTAAATATAAAATATATTCAAATATATTAATTTTAAAATAAATTTTTATTTAATAATTAAATTATATTTAAAATAAATATTAATTTATAAATAAAAATAAAAATATTATTTTAATAAAATAAATAATTTATTATTAATAGGTTGAAATAAATTTAATTAGTTAAAAATTATCTTTAAGTTTTATTTATTATGTAGTTATCATTAGTAACAAAATATAACTAAATTGGCAATAATAATCAAACATAATTTTTTAAAAAGAAAAACAAAAACTAGGAACAAAAGAAAAAAACTAAAAACTATAATAAAAAATTTAAGTTGAGTCAAACTGGATCCTAAATTAACCCATAAGATATTTAAGACAAATTAGTGAGACAACTGTTATACAATCTGGCAAATGTGTTGGATCATAATTGGGAGCAACTAAAAACTGGGCGTGCCTAGCCAAAGATGCAGCACAAGCTTTCGCGAAATGTTAGGTCAAAAGGCACCTAATCTGGCCTAAGACGACGTGTACTCCACAACAAATGCAAGTTGCAAAAGCTTCGTTTTATAGAAACAATTTTCAATTGGCGATGCATGATTTCGCATTATCTTTGTTATTGGATTAAGTGGCTGCTAATGCTTTATTAATTATATACATAATTAGGGCTTTTTCTAGTGGTCCAAATTTCATCAAAAACTGTTCCATCTTTTGCCGCAGATTCCTTCTTAATTTGTTTCTTAAAGTTTCAACATAAATGTTGGTAAAACAACACTTCAAAATATAATTAACAGTTCAAAGAACTGAGGAGTCTACTTCGGATTATATTATTCAATAGCATTTGAATATTAATAGCCAACGTGGGATTCAATGTGCACTGCTTCTTTTACCACAGAATGTTGTATCCAAGTAACTAGGCTGTAAGGCAACAATGATATATTAATTTGTGTTCATTAACAATGGCATGTGAATCCATGTGAAGACTGTCTTTTCTGTTGCTAAAACTCTTGGATCCTTTTGAGTGTCCAGAAAACATCCTTTTTGAACATTAAGTAGATATTGACCTGAAACTTTGTGCTCAGTGCCTTAACTTTCTCTTATATTAAATAGAAAAGCATCAGAACTCCTCTTCGAGCAATTCACTTTCTTCCTTAGTTATTTGCTCACGATAATGATTCATTATATTCTTTAATCTTTATGCATACATTAGTGCATTATATATTCACTATGGAAAGAAAGAAACCAGAAAAATATTCAGAAATGAACAGATGGAAATGTTGTAACTATTCTGTCAATGCACACTCTTCTGGAGAAATTATCCTAGTAAAAGGTTTCAATACAAACATAAGTAAAGACATGCCTACAATATAGAATCTTCCACTAGTTTACTAGATTAATGGTTGGTTCAAGGCTGTTTATGAACTCCTTTTTTTGTATTGGATGATTTTGGTTCCGACCTGCAAAGGTGTTTAATTTCCAATACAATTCTTTTTCATCTTCCCAAAAAAAAATTAATGCATAAACGACTAGCAAAAATATATATAGGTGATGGCGTGTTTGCTGCGATGTGCTCGGCTGAGGGATCAGAGAGAAAACTTTAAAAATCATGGAAAATTTCACATGAAAATCAGGTATCGGATTGATATCCATTCACTTAAAATGGCAGTGCATACATGTACTTCCTGGCATTAGGAGCTTCTGTAGTGCCGTCTTCAATGATTGAATTTCAATAACACGGGTCATTCCTTGTAGTTCACAAGTTACTAATACTCTCAATCGAGATTCTGAGAATACCAAAGAGTAAAAGAAAACTTCTTTTCCACTTCCCTACCTTTTCCCAAGGACAGAAAGACATGCTTTCATCGGTACAAGCTAAATCTAGTAAAGGATAAGAACAATTATTATACATATCACATAAGCACATAGAGTTCCTGATAACAAAACTTTATGCATAATTTTAAAAAAAAAAAAGAAGACATGTAAGTGATTCTTGAAATCGTCTCCTTTAATTTTCTGAAGCGACCTGAAGGTTTCAAACATGGATAATGCAGGCAATATAGACCAGAAACATCTACCAGTTAAGCAAATGATATGATGGTCTAAGCTATTGGGTTATCCTTCTTTTCGTCTTTTCCTAACTAATGTAATTATATTAGATTCTCTTGAAATACACTCTCAACAATCAATTTAAGAAGAGAAATAAAAAGAAATTTCATAATAGGAAAAAGATTGCTCAAATTTAGATGTTAATTTAAGTTGTTTTAAAATTTTAATAAACTCTAAACTTTTATAAGAAAATGATCTCCAGTTAGGCAGATATATGTTCTGTAAGACGACTATTAAAGCATATTAATTTGGAGATTTATAACGATACACTATTGCTCTATAAGATGTTTAAGATAAAAATTTAGAAAAAATATCAACAGAAGTATTCACACATTGGATATCTAGTAATGATACTTAAGAACATTAAGAAACTTCCAAGGCAAAATGTGTAGCCACTCAAATCAATGGGATGATGATGCTTTAGGCTGCAAACTGACGCTTGAAGACTATTGTATACGATGAGAAGTTGTGTAAAGATTTTGCGAAGAATGGAGCATTATCAGTCTATTCCTGCTTGCATTATTGTTTACTAATGATATCTGTATATGTGTGTGTGTGCATATATATATCTATGTATTCGTATTCATGTAACTCTTTTACTCTAATTTCTTCAGACATCAAGAAACCAGATTCACTATGGAGATCCTACGAGATACGGTACCCTGAATTTTAAACAACCAACATGAGATTGAAGTATCCGAGTTCAAGAAAGACAATTTACTGAAAGTGGTCATGGTTTTCATCAAATCTCAATTAGCCTCATTAAAGTTCTCTAAAGAAGAAGATGAAGAAGGAAAGAAACTTACACTAACAAGAAACACAGTGATAGCATAACAGGAAATTTACAACATAAAAACACGGTGATAAGTCTTATTTATTTCTTACCTAACTTGGCTCTCTCTCTCTCTCTCTCTCTCTCTCTCTCTTTCTCTCTCTCAAGTCCCAACCATCACCATTATAAACTAGCTAGCTAGATGTATCATGAATCTGCCTCTTCTTCATTCTTAATGTTGTCCTAATCCATATTAATGTTCTCATGTGCGCATCATTTTGATTCCGATTGCTACCTAATAAGGTGGTCTTCCATGAGTCCAACCTCCATATCCCTCATGGCTAAGTTGTGCCCCATTAGGCACCAAATTTGGAGGCAAATTGTACATTGGCATGGATGTTGCCGGATCTCCCATTCCCGCAGCGCCACCATTACCACCAACACTAAGCTGACCTTGCCCAGCTCCACTACCACCTTCTTCTTCCTCCTCCAGTGGCAATCTCTCATAAGTGGCATTTGAAAATGTTGCTGCAATCAGCATTACTGATCCAGAGGCCACAAGAGATCCCACTACACTACCACCCACCACCTGCCCTTGACCCCCCGACAGATATATAGTTAACCCAGTCGCTCCTGGAGGCGCAGGTCCAGGCAAGAAAGCTCCGGTCAGCGACAAAATTTCAAACCTACCGTGAAGTGCCATGACAGCTCCAGGAGCAGAAGGTTGCTTAAGGGTTACATTGGTAACCATACCACTCCCACTTATCACGCATAACCCTCTTTGCCTCTTCCTTGCAAAGCAAGCTAAGCTCTCAACTATATCAGACCCATTAGCTATTTCCATTACATGACTTTTGAGGGCATTAGGGCTATCTCTGGTGACAAAAATGGGAGGTTTAGGTTTATTCTTGGAACCCTGTGGTCGGCCCCTTGGCCGGCGAGCTGGGATTTCTATAGCACCTTCTTTAGGCTCATCGCTGTGTTCTCTCTCCTCTTCTTGCTCTTCTTCTCTTCCAATACCACTCTCTGTTGCTTCTCTATTACTGTTGGAGATGGATATACCTAGATCTGGCTTCTTCAGTGGAGATGATGAGCTTGTCGAGGTATCCATTCCCTGAAGACCCACTTGTCCCGTCCACCACGGGTTCGCCATGGTTGTCAACAGTCAGAAAGTAGATGATTAATAAGCAACGGCGGCCTGGAAGAACAGAACTTTCTCTCCTGAGTAGTATGGGAAATTTTAGATAAACTGATTCTTTACATAGACTACACACATCAATCCGACAAAAGGGTTGATTTTGGATGAAACTAAGAATGTATGCAAGGATATGATCTATAGCGGAAACAGAAAGAGAGAACAGACTAAGTAAATGGACTTCCGTTGCAAAAGAAAAGAAGCCGAAGAAAAGCAGCGAGAGTAATATTATTATTCAAGTATAAAGGAGAATGAAAGTTTTGAAACCTAGCTTGGAGTTATTGGAGCAAGATCGAAAAGTAAATTGGAAGAGATGGTCACTTTTCAAAGTCCTGCGTATTATTGAGGTTTATATCTGTGCATAATTATATACGAAGGGATGTTTATGGAGTTTGGCTTTGATTTAGGGTGTGTGCTTCTTGTAATTTTACCGTATCACGTAGCCCCCTTGTTCTACATGTCCTTTCTCTCTTTTTCTCATTTGTCTATAATATCGAATACAGGATTATATATAATGAGATTCATACGCATATATAAAGAAATAAATTGCGAGTTTATATTGTAAAATATCCAAATATTTGTCAACATCTTGAATTAACAAACAACTTCCTCCTTTTTTCAAGTGCATAGGTTATTTATTTATCTCATAGTTTTCTTAGGACATGTACAAAACAATATTAATTTGAGAATTTAATAATAAGTATAGTTTCATTCTTGGGTGTGGCTTAAACTAACCTGAATACCAAACAAAACTAAATTATAAACTCTTAAATAGCACTTTTACTTTTATATAAAATTAATATTTTAAAAATGTGGTTAAATTGTTATAAATTATTTTGTAGAATGTATTACCATGTTAAAAATCTTTTTTTTTGTTCCAAAACTATCCACAATAGTCTATTTTATACGAATATTTTCCTTTCTCTTATTTTATTAATTTTGGCTACTCATTATAATATTACTTTTTATATAAAAGATTAGATTAAACATAGAAAAATTATGCTAGAAATGTTCTAAAATTTCTTGCTAACATCCAAATGATGTTTCTTTTAAAACAATTTAGAATATATGATCAATCTACAGTTACGTTATAGCCTTTTCATAATGTTAATGACATGAGTTTCATGTGATTAACATTAAAATCTGTTTGCAGATTGAGTTTTAAAGACATTACAAATATATGAAGTTATATCATAAGAACTTTGGTTATAAAATTCTTTAAATGTTGTAAATAGTTTTTGAAAAGTATGGATGTTATTTAAATATCCATCAACTTGTTATTTCTCTATAAAGAATATCTAAACCAACCCAAATCATCCAAACCATTAAACCCAATGATTTAGATTTATTAAAAAAAATTCAAACCATGATTTGGTTTCTACTTTCAATATAAACCAATACAACTTCCCAGTACTCGCATTTAAATGTTGTTTTATTTCGCGTTTTACCAACAAAAGCTAAGTTGAGCTTTTTGGTTTACTTAAACTCTAGGTAATTATTTCATTAACTTCATAATATGATGCATGAAAACTTTGAAATGTATTCGTTGTGGTTATACAATGTTTTAAAAAGTAACTTTCCCTATTTTATGACATATATACTTTAAGTACATACATACATTAGAACCTCTTCAAATTGATACGGTTAATTAATAAACTCTCTAAGATAATATTTTCTCCGGTATCGACTTGAGTCAGTTCTAAATTTAACAAATTTCAGTAAGATAATAAGATAATATATTTTAAAATATCATTATGTAAATATAGGGTCCCATTAATATCATAAATTAATAATTATATAAACTTACACAAATATAATCAAGACAATTTAGTAAAATATGATTTTAGTATTGTTTGTACTTTGACTAACTTTCAAATGAAACTTTTTTCAAGCCACAACTACAAATCTTTTTGAGTGTATATCGAATGATCTCTTATACTCACATAATTCTTTGCATATTTGATTCGTCATTGTTAATTTCGTGATACCTTTTAGATAAGGAGTCATTGTTGGGTGTGGTTTCAAGAAATTTTATATCTTGTTTATAAAATATTTTCTATTTCCATCATATGTATATATGTACATTGAATATTTTAGTAAAATACAATGAATAATACTTAATTATTAAGAAACAATGAAAATTGTTTATTAGTTTTCATTAATATTATATACAATGAATCTATGTTTTAGATTTATTCAATTGATATGAAACATAAATTTTCTAAGATACAATACTTTTGATGTAATCAAAATTTTACGTTTAATTTATTTATTTATGTATTTTTCTAATTTTCATCTCTTACGTTCCTATTTTTATACTTATGTTCAATTATTAAAATTATATGTTACTTTCAAAATCATTAAATTTGAAATTATTCATTAATTAGATTTTAAAATAATTCATATATACATATTCATTGACATATTCTTGTATGTTTCTCATATTATTTTAATCAGCTTTAATATTAACATATCTATACATTCAGTTTCTACATTTCCTCGTTTGATCCTTCGTACATAAATTGTCCTTGACACTCCCTCCCCATGAATAGAACACTACAAGAAAAATGAAGTTTAGTGATAGAAATTACCGACGAAATTTGTACATATTCCGTCGGTAAGCTTATTTAACGATGAAATTTATTGATGGAAAAAGTCGTCGGAGATATAGCTGTCGGTAAATTTACCGACATAAATTTTATATACCGTTGGTAAATTTACCGACGAAATTACCGACAGTTATTTTATTCGATCGGTAAATTTTTCGAAAAAGAAGATTTTTCTGTCAGAAAATTACCAACGGGATTTTTTTCCATCAGTAATTACCTACGGAATTTTTTTTCCGTCGATAAATCTAATATATGTTATCAACGAAATTTTTTTCTTCAGTAAATTTGCTGAAAACTATTTTTTAAAATTTACCTGCAATGTGTTTAATTTCTCTAGAAGCCACCATGGAGAGAACTTCATTATTTCAAGTAAAAAAATTAAAATAATGAAATTCATTTTGAAAAAGAACTGAAAATAAAGAACTGAAATTATTTTTTCAAAAACAGACATTTCATCAAACACGTTATATGCATCATAAATTTATTACAGCATTACAACTAAAATCACATCTTATCCCTTCTATCACTAACAATTATACCTTAAAGTTGTTTTTCAATCACAAAAAACACAAATAAAAAAGTAATAAATACCCAAATTAACTTTCATCCAATATATGGAAAAGCACATTGGTTCTGCCGGATTTAGGCTGAACGGTGCGTTTCCATTGAAATCCATCGTCTTCTTCATACGTGGCGAATATGGCTTGAGTATACCAGTAAAACAAGGAAGGCTAGTCGGGGTGATGTCCCAATTAGCCCCTCCGACGCTCAAGTAAGCTTCTGGTGAAGATGGGATTGATGAATTCAGAGAAAACGACTTAGGTTATGATCGCATACCTGAATTATGGGAGAATAATACCTTATATCTGTAGTAATCAGTTTAGGTCTTATTACGTGTCTGCGTGGGAGATCTCCTTCGCTAATGGTAGGGAGTAAAGTGGGCTTTGGCCAGAGGCGATCTTCGATGAGCAGGTCGATCGTTGCGGGTCGTCTTGATTGGGTCCGAGCCCGGAATGGCCGACCCGACCATAAGCCCCCCTACTCCTCGAGTCTGAGCGAAGAGAAGGGTCGGAGGAGTACGTAGAGGCTTTATAGCTCGATCATAGGACGACTCGGGGTTGGGTCGATCGGTTGAGCCTTGAGATATAGCTCGTCTGTTGATCAGCTGAATGGAATAATTGATTGGTCGGGCAATGTCGTTGTAGCCCGGTCATTTGGCAGCCCGGGTGATTTCGATTGGTCGGATGCCGACTGGTTGCGCGTTACTGCTCGTACTGGGGTTGGTCGGCTGATCGTTCCAAATGGTCGTCTTCGACTATTATTGCGAGCCCACTCGGGCTAAAACAAGCCGGGCGGTCGTCATCAGCAGGGGCGTGAAGGCAATTGAAGCATTTATTAGTGGACGACGCATGCTGTCTGACAGCTTTTAGAATCTGAAACGTATCGTCTTTGTAACCGTTACCCAGCTGTCCCGTACGTCCTTTCAACTGTTCGCGCCCTTTCGGATTTCGAGTAACCCTAATTTGCCTCCGTTCAGATCGTGCCACGTGTCCTGGGGTAGCTCGGATGTTCTTCACGCGTCGGGCTTTGGCTAGATCGTAGTTCGAACGTTGTCTCTATAAATATCAGAGTCGACAGACGGTTTGCTTTTTCTTCACGCTTATTTCATTCTTGCCGTCTTCTTGCTTTCCTCTGTTTTCTCCCTGTTCTTGCTTCTGTTCTTTCTTATTCTCATTTCCAGAAGTTGTTTTAGGCGTTGCTCGAGTTTCCGATTTCCTACCATTGAATAGGTACGTCCCCTTCCCTCATTCTCATCTTCTAGATTCCTCTTAAAAAACATGTCATCTAGCGGTTCTCGGGTGAGGTTTCTCCAGTGGTTCTGGCGACGGAGGTCGTCGTCGGAGGTTATGGTGAGGTGGCGGCGGTGTCAAGGTTAAGGGATGTTGAAGAGATTACAACAAGGAAGCGGAAGGGCGGGCCGATGGTGAAGGAGCGCCAAGGGTAAATCAAAGATGTCTGCGGCGAGAGTCGCGGTCCATCCTTAGGAACAGTATCCCTCGAGTTGGGAGCCCAGGTTGGCTTCGAGGATGAAGGAATTGCAAGCGGCAGAGGTGGGTGGATTGCCGTCTCTGAATATTTCTTTTCGATCGGAGGCTTGAGGATCGCCAGTGCGTGCCGATCGTGGATGAAGTGTGTCTGATTTTCAATTGCGGCTAGTCGGATCCTCAAAATGGGTGACGTTTCATTAATGGACTCGTCTTTGTTGTGCCACCAATTTGGTATCGCCTCGGTTAACATCCTGCGCCATTTTTAAGGATGAGTCGAGTCCGAAGCTCTGGGGGTGGCATCCCTTCCCTGATGTACAAGGATGCCCGGTATCGCCCAGCCGGGACGTCCGATAAAATTACCGGCTGGCGGACAAAATACTTCTTTGTGAAGCCCTCGGGGTCTTCTTTCGTGTCCCAGCCGTGGAGGTATCCCCAAGCCGAGCGGTGGAATGACTCGGCAAGCCTATCGCTTTCTAGGGAAGAGCGAGAGGTAGTGGGCCGTATAAAGGAGCTCGGCCCGTATAACTTTGCTCGGCTCATCTCGGGGTATGGCGGGGGGGCCTCTGCCAACTCTCTTCTGATTGACCCCCCGCCGCGAGTTGGTGGGCTAGGAGAGGGAACTGCCCCGCCTGGTTGACCTCTCGTGGTTGATTTATCTTCTTTGTTCGTAGGTTTTGGATTCAGTTTCTAACCTGTTTCCCTTGTTTGTGCAGCTATGGCCAGGGTTAACACATTCCCCGGCGCCCCCAAGTCCATCAAGGGTAAGCGTCAGGTCGCAGGGCCTTCGGGAGGCCGAGGTCGGGGAGACAGACGAGAGGCCAGTTCGATGGTCGCTCGGCCAATCGCTTCGGACATGGCGTATTTCTCTGGCCGTCTCGAACCATTGGCGGCGCATCTTTGTAGTAGCCTCGCTGATCGAGCATTGTTGTAGTCGAAGAGAGAGAAGGAGGTCGAGCGGCCTCTGAAGAGGAGGAGGGCATGAGTCGACGACCAATCTCCCGTTCCCGGTGGCCGACCGATCTCTTTGCCCTTTGGCGGCTAATTGTCCTTCGGTGGTCGACCAATCTCCCCGTCCTTCAAGCCAACTCAAAGGAAAGGAGATAGCGGGTGACGTCGGGTTGTGGGAGTCTCGATCAAGCTGCCGAGGATTCCACAACTCTCGATATCGGCGTTGTCCGTCACATCTTGAAAAGGATTACTCCTCCGGACGGGAGAAATTTGACCAGAGGGCAATAAGGAAATGGGGTCCCTACTCCTGCGTACTTGCTCGAGGAGCTCGATGATGTCATTCGAGACGGTGCGGCGTTTGGGCGTTACGGACCGTGAGGTTCGGGACTTTCGAGAGCGAGATCTGAGCCTGAAGGGCGAGCTTTGAAGGTAGAGGAGAGGGACCTCTAAAAGCTCAAAATTCTTCTTTAGAGGAGGAGAAGAAGATTCTGGAGGAGGCGGTATTTTGAAGGCCCAAGTTGACACGGGGAGGAAGAGATCGCACTTGCGAGCTCGGCTCACAAAGGAGGAGCTCAAAGGTAAAGGCGATGGCGGAGAGGACCAAGCTATCTCGAGGAGTATGCGCTTTCTTGAGGCGGTGGGAGTCGGAGAGAGTGCTAAAGGAGAAAGCCCTCGAGATCATGCCAAGGCCCTCCAAGATCATGCCTGCACCGAGGATACGCTAAGGAGGTACAAGCCTCGGTGAAGGAACAAAGGTCGAGGCGATCCTGCGATGGCAGAGGCGGTTCTTGCGGGACGAGTGTTTGGAGTATTCCTGCGACTGGCCCTCATGATCTTGAAGAATTGTTATGACACTGCATTCTGAGGGTCGGACGGTCCTTCGTTTGATCGTTCACGAGCCGTTGCTTCTGCCGCTCTTGACCTTTCTTTGGAGGAAGTGAAGGAGAGGGTCGCGGAAGACCGGGGATCTGTCCCGATTGAGGAGCTGGACCTTAACTCGGTCGAGGAGGACGAGCTTCCTCATGATGATGCTTCGCCCCGCTTGACTCTTCCGCTTTGATTCGGGGCTTCCCTGTATTCCCCGGTATTCTCCTTTCTCCTCCTCATTCGCCCCCTTCTCTCCAATTGTAGAGCTCACCTGGTCGGGCTTGTGACCAGGACAGAGAGAAATCAATGAACTTTACCTTTGCTTCATTCGTTGTCTTTTTTCCATGTTTATGCTCTTTACTTTCTATGTATGTTGAGTTTTGGTAGAGTAACTCGTAGTCGACCGGTTTCGAACCGATCGACCGCAGTCGATTTGTATCGATGCCGAGCGAGGGTCCCAAGGCACTAGACTTGGCGACCCAACCGATCGTAGTTGATCAATGTAAAATGCCGGGCGATGGCGATGACGAGGGTCCCAAGGATCTTGTCTCGGCGACCCGACCGACCGTAGTCGATCTATGTAAAATGCCAGGCGATGGCGATGGCGAGGGTCCCGAGGATCTTATCTCGGCGACCCGACCGACCGTAGTCGATCTATGTAAAATGCCAGGCGATGGTGATGGCGAGGGTCCCGAGGATCTTATCTCGGCGACCCGACCGACCGCAGTCGATCTATGTAAAATGCCGGGCGATGGCGATGGCGAGGGTCCCGATGATCTTGTCTCGGTGACCCGACCGACCGCAGTCGATCTATGTAAAATGCCGGGCGATGGCGATGGCGAGGGTCCCGAGGATCTTGTCTCGGCGACCCGACCGACCGTAGTCTATCTATGTAAAATGTCAGGCGATGGCGATGGCGAGGGTCTCGAGGATCTTGTCTCGGCGACCCGACCGACCGTAGTCGATCTATGTAAAATGTCGGGCGATGATTGATTGGACTTTCTACTCTTTGCCACATGTGATATAACTCTTTTTTGCCAAGAAATCTGTAACTCCTTTATTAATGATAACGAGGGAGTGGGCCGTTAAAAAACCTGTCTGGCAGGGACAGGAAAAAGGTACCCACATGTGTACAAAAAAGGATAATAAGGAAAGATTGACAAAAAATAAAACTTATCTATTGGTAGAAAGCCTTCAAATTCTGGGAGTTCCAAGGCCTCGGTAGAATCTTCTCTTTCTCATCACTGAGGATGTAAGAACCATGCCCGACTTGCTTAACCACTCGATAGGGTCCTTCCCACATCATCTCGAGCTTTTACGGATGTTTTCCACCACCTCGGCTTTTCATAGGACGTACCCACCTACCTTTACATCGCTCGGCTTGACCCTTCTGTTATAGAACTTAGTCGCCTTTTGCCTGATGGCTTCTGAGCGAGCGGCTGCCCTTTCTCTATCTTCGCTAAGGAGAACGAGCTCTGCTCTGCGGGCTTCATCATTCCGCTCTTCTGCGTAGCCCGACACCCTCTGATTGTGCAATGTCGCTTCATGGAACTGTGGCTTACGCCGAAGGTCATTCTCAAGCAGGGTCTCCCTGTGGCTCCGTTCGGTGTGGTTCTATATGCCCACAATACTTCGTCTATTTCTTCTACCCAGGTCTTTCGGCCGTCCAGGCGCTTCTTGAGGGCGTTCATTATCTTCTTGTTGGTGTTCTCCGCGAGACCGTTACTTTGGGGATGGGCTACCGAAGTCAACCGTAGCTCGATCTTTAGTCGGTCGCAGAAATCTCTAAACTTGCAGTTGTCGAACTCGCCGACCGTTGTCGATAACCAACACCATAGGCATCCCGGCGGCATAGTATATTCTTCTTTATGAAGTTTTCCATCTTCCCTCGGTGATTGTAGCGGACAGACTCGCTTCTACCCACTTAGTGAAATACTCCACTGCCACAATCAGGAATTTCTTTTGTCCGGGACCGAGAGGGAAAGGCCCCAATATGTCCATTCCCCACTGGGCGAAGGGGATAGGATGGCTCACGATTTGCATACGCGCTCGGTCAATTTGGTGAGACAGTCATTTTTTCTGGCGAGCCTCACATCGGTTGACCTTTTCCTGATAATCTCTTCTCATTTTTGGCCAGTAGTACCCCTGTCTGATCAATCGGTGAGCCAACATTCTGCCCCCTACGTGATTTCCGCACATCCTTTCATGGACTTCAGCCATTGCCTGTTCGGCTTCTTCCTCATTCAAACATTGAAGTGCGGTCGAAGATCGCTTATCTGAGCGCCATTAACTCATCGTGTACTCGGCGGCCTTTATCCTTAGTTTCTTGGCTTCCGTCGTCTTACGGTTGTTTCCTTCTAAAAGGTCTTGTGTAATTGCTTCGTCCAATTCGACCGACCAAGACTTACGTTAAGAATTTCCTCGATTTTACGAATCTTTGGGCGATCTAGTCGTTCGACTGAACATTATTTATGGCATCACGATCGGAAGCCATTTTGAGAGCGCATCCGCTTTAGCATTTTGAGCTCGTTCTATTCTTTGATTGAGTCTTTGCTCGAACTTGCTCAACTCTGTTTACTAACTCTAGATACTTGACCATGTTGGTCCCTTGGCCTCATCTCGCTTTCGGTGACTTGGCCGACCACTACTTGGCTGTCGCTATATATCTTGAGTGCTTTACCTCCATCTCCTTGTCGAGTTGGAGGCGGCTATCGAGCCTCATATTACGCCTCGTTGTTGGAGGCTTTGAATTCTAAGCCGAAGGCGTACTCCACCTTTTCTTCCAAATGCGGGCTGATCAGCACCACTCCCGCTCCGCACCCCTCGACATTGGACGATCCGTCAACAAACAAATTCCAGGCGAGAAATTGCTCGTCCTTCGAGTTCGGCTGGCTCATCTCTACGATGAAATCTGCCAACACCTGCGCTTTAATGGTCGTCCGGGGCTTGTATTGTAAATCGAACTCTCCCAGTTCTACAGCCCACTTTATCAGTCGACCCGAAGTTTCGAGCTTTTGAATGCACTGTCTGAGTGGTTGGTCGGTCCATACCTCAATAGTATGACTTTGGAAGCAAGGCCTCAGCTTTCTGGCTGCCATTATCAAGGAGAGGGCGAGCTTCTCTATGGGCGTATATCGCGTTTCTGGCCCGGTCAACACTTTGCTGACATAGTAGACGGGATGCTATTCGCTTCCTTCCGATCGGATGAGTACCGTGCTGATCGACCCCTCCGTAGCCGCCAAGTATAAGATCAGATTCTCCCCTTCTACCGGGCTTTGCAGTATAGGCGGGCTGGACAAGTATTGCTTTAACTGTTGGAGAGCTTTCTCGCACTCATCCGGCCATTGGAACTGGGTCATGTTCGCTTTCCTTAGGACTTTGAAAAATGGAAGGCACTTGTCTCATAGTCTGGAGATGAACCTGCTCAGCGAAACTATCCGACCGGTCAGTATCTGAACATCTTTTAGGCATTGCGGAGAAGGCATCTTTATGATGGCCTCAATCTTCTCTGGGTTAGTTTGATTCCCACGAGTGATCATAAACCCTGTGAATTTTTTGAGGCGACCCCAAACACGCATTTTCGGGTTTAGCTTCATCGGAATTTATTCAAGGTCCGAAGACTTCCTTGAGATCTTGTACATGTTCGTGGCCGTCTTACTCTTGACCACCATATCATCCACATAAGCTTCCACATCCAAATATCTGTTCTTTAAAGACTTCGTGACGAGTCGTTGATAGGTCGCCTGACGCGTTTTTTCAGGCCGAAAGGCATTACTTGGTAGTAAAAAGTGCCTTGGTCGGTTACGAAGGCGGTCTTTTCTTCGTCTTCCAGGCTCATTTGGATATGATGATAGCCCGAGAAAGCATCCAAGAAGCTGAGCAGTTCATGCCCTGAAGTGGAGTCTACTAATTGATCGATCTTAGGCAATGGGAAGCTGTCCTTTGGACACGCTTTGTTTAGGTCGGTGAAATCTATGCACATTCTCCACTTCCCGTTCTTCTTTTTTACTAACACCACATTGGCGAGCCACTCAGGGTACTTGACTTCTCGGATGAACCCGGCCTCCAGCAACTTTGCTACTTCCTTCTCGATCACCCCCTGTCGCTCTTTGCTGTGACATCGCTTCTTTTGTCTGATTGGCTTATAGTCGTGCCAAATGCCGAGGGAGTGAGATGTGACTGATCGAGAAATTCCAGGCATGTCGCTCGGTACCCAGGCGAAGACCGACTTATTTTCAACCAGACAATCTGTGATTTCTTTAACTAGGTCCCCCTGCAGCTCAGAGCCTAGGTTTGTAAACTTAGAAGGGTCGGCTTCGTCCAGCACGACTCTCTGCGTTTTTTCCACCGGGTTCATCCTTTCCGTCTCTTCTTCGGCTCTCACATCCAGAGAGCTCGTCAGTACTACCGCCCCATCTAATGTCTTCGTCTCTGCCAAGTAGCATTCCCTAGCAATTTTCTGCTGACCCCTGACAACACCAACTCCGTGGGGTGTCGAAAACTTCATGACTTGGTAATAGGTGGAGACGACCGATCTAAGGGCATTTTGAGTAGCCCGGCCGATTATCGCGTTGTACGCCCCATGGAATTTCACGACCAGGAACTCAGCGTCCCTTTCTACTTGACATGGCTTCACCGAACTTCACTTTCAAATTTACCGGCGAATGGGTGGTGACGCCGGTCACTCCTTTGATGGGGTCGTCAGTAGGTAATAGCGCTCTTCGGTACCCTCATTTGCTTGAAGGCTTCATAGTATAACAAGTCGACCGAAATGCCGTTGTCGATCATTACCCGCTTGACCTCGATCCGTCCATGTTCGATTTACCACGAGGGCATCGTCATGAGGGCAACTTATTCCATTGAGGTCGGACTCATCAAATGATATCATCCGTCGCTCTCCTCGGCTTTTTGGTGGATGAGTCCTTGTCGAATTGTTTAGCATATCTTTCCTTGCCTTAGTGGTGGATCCCCTGCTGTATTTCCACCGAATATCGTCGACATGACCCCAAAGGTCGTTCCTCTTGTTGCCCGGTGTTTCCATCGTTTCTTTCCCTTGATTGCCCTCTCTCTTCTCGTTGATTATCTGTATTCGTGTTTTGCCTTCCCCCGTCATTTCTGTCATTTCGCCTCCAGGGCGGTCGCCTATTGTTTGACCGACTTGTTCTGCGCTGATTGTCCCGGTCGGCATTCTGCCCCTGCTTCACAAACCGGCCTAACCTTCCCCTTTGTATGAGGAATTCAATCTCTTTTTTCAACTGCCAGCAATCTTCCGTGTCATGGCCGACCTCTTTGTGGAAACGGCAATACACATTAGTGTTCCTGTCCTTGTAGGGGGTCTTCATTTTTTCAGGCTCTCGGATAGTTTCTCCATCCGCTATCATAGCCGCCAAGACTTCCGCGTATCGTTTGTTAAGCGGGGTGAAGTCTTGTTGATTCCAATGCCGACCGCTCGGCTTTCTTCAGGTCGACTGATCCCTCTGTCTTTTGTGAGACTCATCGATTCTACCACTCGGCCCGCGATCATCTGCTCGGCGTTTTGTATTCTTTAACACTTCTTCGAGCTGAATGTATTTGTCTGCCCGGCATCTGATCTCCTGAATAGATCGGGGCTGGTCGAGGGCTAGCGACTTCTTGAACTCCTCGTCCCTCGTATTGCTCATAAGTGCGGCCAAGATAGACGAAAGCGGTGAGATCGAGTACCTCATTGCCGTTGTTGAACCGAGTGATGAACTCTCGCAAACTCTCACTCCTTCCTTGGGTGAGCTGCATCACCTCTAAAGCCGTCTTCTACGGTCGCTTACTAGTGGCGAATTGATTCAGGAAGGGCGACCTGAAATCCTCGAAGCATGTGATGATGACCGGGGGTAAGCTGTTGAACCATCGCCGAGCTCCCTCTTGGAAGGCCGTGCAGAAAGCCTTACACTTTGGATAGCGTCCGAACACAGTGTAGGCTCATCATCGATGGAAGTGTTGCATGTAGTCAAAAGGTTGGTCTTCCGGTGTATTTCTCCGGTCGGTATCTTTGTGCCGGGTCTTTGGGAGGCTATCCAAGATGTCCAGAGTGAAGGGAGAGTTGATCTTGCGCCGTCAGGCGATCCGGAATGAGCTTCGTAGCCATGTGAGTCCGATCATCCGCGAGTTTTTAGGGCTTCATACGGGCGATGATCGGTTGTCAAACTGATTTGTCGGGCGGCTTGCCGCACGGACGGCGATTGTTGTGCCGGTTGTGGCTGTAGTATTTGGCGAATCAACAAATCGGCTGCTTCCTCAATCGCTTTTCGGTTTAGGACGGAGTGCACAGCCGGAATAGGTTCTATACCCGATCGGTGTTGAAGATTCGGGTGTGTACTGGTGCGACGTTATCCTCCACACCACGCCTGTTCTTCTGTTCAAGGTTTGAGGTTGTTGTTGATCGTTAGGATCAAGATTCGTGTGGGAGGCATGCAGCGGTGGCGGATAATTGCGGCATTACCGCAAACCTAAACGTCAGATCGCTGGGGCCGCGACAATGGCTACATCAGATCGTCGCCGCCTTTGGCTAATCGTAATGGTTCGGGCGTGGTTCCGGAAGTTGGCCCCCACGGTGGGCGCCAATTGGTTCTGCCGGATTTAGCTTGAACGGTGCGTTTCCATTGAAATCCATCGTCTTCTTCCTTCTGTGACGAATATGGCGTGAGTATACCTGTAAAACAAGGAAGGCTAGTCGGGGGTGATGTCCCAATTAGCCCCTCCGACGCTCAAGTAAGCTTCTGGTGAAGATGGGATTGATGAATTCAGAGAAAACGACTTAGGTTATGATCGCATACCTGAATTATGGGAGAATAATACCTTATATACGAAGTAGTAATCAGGTTTAGGTCTTGTTACGTATCTGCATGGGAGATCTCCTTCTGCTAATGG
Organism: Erythroxylum novogranatense; assembly: GCA_029891385.1. Classification (NCBI taxonomy): domain Eukaryota; kingdom Viridiplantae; phylum Streptophyta; class Magnoliopsida; order Malpighiales; family Erythroxylaceae; genus Erythroxylum; species Erythroxylum novogranatense. The sequence goes on along the minus strand of CM057226.1, from coordinate 44,532,534 downwards.
GCCGGGGAGTAAAGTGGGCTTTGGCCTTAGAGCTGATCTTCGATGAAAGGGCCGATCGGCCTACGGGTCGTCTTGATTGAGTCCGAGCCCGGAATGGCCGACCCGACCACACATAACAGTAATTGCAAAAATATCTCCAGCGAAGGACATGATGACAATGGCCGGAGAAGACAATGCCAACGAGCAGAAAAGTAGTCCACAATAGAGAAATGGGCTCCAAGAAAACCAAAGAGGAGATAGAGAAAGAAGGAAAAAAAAGAAAGGAAGAAGAAGACAGAGGTGGGAGGGAGATGTCGGGTGAGTTTAATTTAAAAAAAATTTATCGACGAAAATTTATGTAGGTATACTAAAAAAAAAAATTCCACCAATAATTCCCACCTTTTTACCGATGATAATCTTATTCCGTCGCTAAAGTTCATCGTAAAATTTGACGGGATGATTTTCCTCTATATTTAGCGACAGATATTAGTACTGTCGCTAATTAATAAAATTTTCCGTCAATTTTACCAACATAAATGAATTTTCTGTCCGTAATTTGCAACGATATATTTTTTTTTGCTAATTTTTCATTGCTAATTCTTCCATCCCTCTATATTTAGTGACGGATATCAGTACCGTAGCTAATTAATAATTTTTTTCTTCAATTTTACCAACAGAATTGGACTTTCCGCTGGTAATTTGCAACGGTATATTTTTCGTCATTAATTTTCCGTCACTAATTGTTGCTTTCCTCCATATTTAGCGACTAATATTAGTATCGTCACTAAACAAAAATTTTTCCATCAATTTTATCAACGAAAATAGATTTTCCATATGTAATTTACAACAGTATATTTTTCATTGCTAATTCATCCTTTTCTTGTAGTGGGAGGTCATGGAATTGAATTTTCACTTGAAATGAAATAAGATTAAGGTATACCTAAAAGATGGTTGCTGTGTAATCTAAAATCAGTTTATTCAGGGCCCGTTTGGTTCCACTTCTGTTTTTCTGTTGCTGTTTTTAGTTTTTGTTTCCTGTTTTTGGTTTCTGTTTTTTTCTTAAACAAATGAAAACCTGTTTGGTTGAGATTTAACAGGTTTTCATTTGTAATATAAAAACTGAAAATAAAAATATATTTGGTTGAAATTTCTAATAAACTTATTATTATTATTATTATTATTATTATTATTATTAAGTTATTCTTATTATTATTAATTTATTATTATTATTGCTATTATTATTATTATTATTTATTGTTAATAATAATATTATTAATTATTATTATTAATTATTGTTATAAAATTTTACTTATAATAATAATAATAATTATTATTATTATAATTATTATTATTATTATTTATTGTTAATAATATTATTATTAATTATTATTAATTATTGTTATAAATTTTCTACTTACTATTATTATTATTATTATTATTATTATTATTATTATTAATTGTTAATAATAATAATAATATTAATTATTATTAATTATTGTTATAAAATTTCTACTTACTATTATTATTGTTATTATTAAACTCATTATTATTATTATTATTATTATTTATTGTTAATAATAATAATACTATTAATTATTGTTATAAATTTTCTACTTACTTTTTATTATTATTAAATTCATCATCATCATCATCATCATCATTATTATTATTATTATTGTTATTATTATTAAGTTATTCTTATTCTTATTAATTTTGTTATGATTATTTTTATTATTTTATTGTTAATAATAATAATAATTATTATTATTATTAATTATTGTTATAAATTTTCTACTTAAAATTTTAATACTATTAATATTATTATTTTATTATTAATTTTATTATACGAAATTAATTATCTTATTATTATTGATTATTAATTATTATTATAAAATTTATTATTATTATTATTATTATTATTATTATTATTATTATTTCGAGATAGAAACCGGGATTATATTGGTTTTTGTCAAGAAAACATGTTGTCAAAATTCAGAGAAACGATATTTTTTTATTTTTATAAATCTGTTGTGGTTTTTTTATTTTCAGAAATAAAAAATCGCAATAGATTAAACTAAACACGTTTTATTTACCTGTTTTTTTATTACAAAAATGACAACAAAAAAATAGAAACAAACAGTCCCTCGGTAAACTCTATATATATATATATATATATATACGCGAGTGTTGGTGAGTGCGAGACATGAGAAGCTGGAGGTTTCCTCGAAAATTACGGCTTTTAGGTCTGGGCCCTTGTGCTCGTGAGATTGTAGGGTGCACGTCCTCCTCGTATTTCCCGACATGTATTAAGGGATGCTTGTGAATATAATTTTTTAACAAGAAAATGTTTTAAAAAGTGACAGTAATAGTATTTCAAGAGCTTTAGGCCTTCCTGTCCTTTTCCCATTATTCGTATAATTACTTGCTTTGACTCCATTTTATTTCATGCAGAAGGCAATCAAGATTTCGCATTTCAGTTTTATAAGTTTTCCCGATGCTGAGAGACTTGTGCTTAGTTTTCTCTAGTGCTTGCAAATTATATTTTCATGCAATTAGGTCCTTATACTTTAAGGCCAAACTTCAACCCATAGGTGATATTCAGGTCGATTTATGATCCTATAAACTTTTAAATTAAACATGATTTTCTTAACACAATTCATTAATTTTGTTGAAGCAGTATAGGATTGCATAAATCTTTTGGATTCAACATAAGCCTATTGTTCTGGGATACTGACGGAGCTAGCACGGGCATGAGCATATGTTTGAAGACTTTGTTATGTCGAAGAGTTAAGGAGTGTTCCACTAAATTTGAATCTTAACAAAAGGGATTTTTTTTTTACTCTCCTCCATCTCTAAATAGCTTGGGGTCAACGAATCACTCAAACTCTAAAAGTTTCAATGCTCCGAGGAAAGCCTGTTTCCTCAATCTCAAAGAAGTAGAAATAAACCCTACACCTCCCCGATTAAGCAAAGCGCAGGAACCAATTCTTTTCTGATCATAGTACAAACTATTCTTCTTCTCTAGATGAGTTATAAAGAGTGCTCTTTACTAATCTCTCTTGAACATTATGTTAACTAGTGTTAGGATATAAGTGTTGTAATGCTGTCTTTTTCAAACAAAGATTGATAAAGGTTTGTTATTTTGCATATGATATGAAATGCAGAAAGTAAAGAAGACCAAAATTTTTACTTGGTTTGATAGTCTCAATGCTATCTACATCCATGATTTTCACTTTATGTGGTTTCAACTAGTAAGAAGATGAAAAATAGTTTACAGAGTTTGAGTGTTTTTCCCTAAAAATACTTGTAAGAGTGTTTAACTCTCCTAGTACTCACTAGTAAGTACCATAGCACACTCTCAAACCTTTTTTTCACTCTAACTCTTACACTCTCTAATAATTGAATATAATCTATGAAAGATGAATGATGAATCCTCTATATATGTCCTGTTATCTTCCTAATGCTTATGATATGCTCTTTTATGTTCTATTAAATGCAGAGACTTTTGGGTGAGGTTGCATAAACAAGATAATGGTCATGTGCTTCTTACGTGAGTCACTTAATCTTTCTGTTGTGCGTTTTGTATTGTCTAAAGCTACTTTTAATTGTTTCAGCTTCTGAAGTATGCAAATGATTGTGCATTGAGTAGTGAAGTCTCTGTCTTATGTTTTGATATGTGTAAGTCACGTGGGTGTGTCTTAATGCTGCGTATGGTTACTGTCTCTTATATACAGAGATGGAACGAAACAAAAATTTGAAGACATAATAGAACAAAAATTAGAGACAGCGAGGTGTTTGATTGTGATGGACAAAACAGATAAAATTGTTTTCGTCTTGAGGATAGAAATGTATTTAGTTGCAGTTAACAAAACATAAAAAACAGTGTTCATGACTAAATAAACCCTGCAGTATAATATGGTTGAAAATATGTAATTCATTGATTATTTTAAAAGGAATTATTTGTATTAGTAAAAAAGTTAACAAATAACAATAACAATAACAAGAAGAAATTAATTTCAGATATAATAATAATAATAATAATAATAATAATAATAATAATAATAATAATAATAATAATAATAATAATAATAATAATAGAAGAAGAAGAAGAAGAGGAAGAAAATTAATAATAATAAGAAATTTAATAATCACAATAATAAGAAGAAAATTAAATATGTATAATAATGATAATAAAAATAATAATAAGAAAATTAATTTTGTATAATAATAATAATAAGTACAAAATTTATAATAATAATTAATAATAATAATAGCAATAATTAATAATAATAATAACAATAATAATAATAATAAGATAATTAATTTGATATAATAAAATTAATAAAATTAAAATATTAAAATAATAATAAGTAGAAAATTTATAACAATAATTAATAATAATAATAACAATAATGAATAATAATGAATAATGAATAATAATAATAATAATGATGATGATGATGATGATGATGATGATGATGATATGTTGATGATGATGATGATGGTGATGATAGTGATGATAATGATAATAATAGGTACAAAATTTATAATAATAATAATAATAATAATAATAATAATAATAATAATAATAATAAGTAGAAAATTTATAACCCTTGGGGGATGGGTATTTCTGGAAGTTGCTTATGTATTTTATTTCGAAGACAGGGATAAAAAATTTTTTCCTTCGGTTTTGGAAGAAACAAAAAATTTATGTTTTTGTCATCCTTAGGTAGAACAAAAATAAGTTGGGTCAGCAACTAAACATTACGAGGCACAGGATTTTTGTGTTTTGTTATCTGTCTCTATCAACAGAGATAGTAACCATTCGCTACGTAAGTCTTTGTCTCATTTTTGTTTCTGACAGACAAGAACCTTCGAGAGTTTCTCTTCCTTTCTCTCTTCGATGTCACACCTTCTGCTCTTCAATTTTTCATCTTTCACTTTTGAGTTTGTTGTTTATGAGTGTAGATTGGTGAATTATAGGTGATATCCATCACATTATTCCCTCCTACTCCACCAATCTTCACTTTGATTACAACTCTGAGAGTGATTTTGAGAATCTGAAACCCTAGTTTTTGCCACCCTTGTGAGATCGAATGAAAAAGGCTTCGATGTCAAGGGACTTCACTAATTTGTAAGTAATCCTTACAGAAAATGAATTTCTTTTGAGTTAATACCTTAGTCCCGAAATCTAATGGATTTCTTTCTCCTGTGATTCTCTCCAGGTTGAAGGTCCCCTTTGCAATTTGGTCTCTGACAAAATGTAATCGCATATCTATGTGCTTGGATCTCTCATGGAGCACGGGATCTCTACTCATGTACAAAGCACTCGGACTATCTATGTAAATGACTGGCTTTGTGATGTCTTTGTTGATTTCTTTTAGTATACCTGATAGCCAAGTTAGCTCGTTTACCCCTTCAGTGATTGCATAATACTTTACTTCTGTGGTAGATAGGCTTACTACTGATTGCTATTGTGATTTCTAGCTGATTGTGTTTACAGATAATGTGAAAACATATGCTGAAATTGACTTTTTTGAGTCCTTATCTGCTGCATAATCTACATCCACATAACTACATAAAGACAAGTAATTGCATTTAGTTAGTTCTGCTTTAGAGAAACATAGTCCGTAGTTAAATATTCCAGATATGTATCTGAGAACACCCTTCAGCCCTTGCCAGTGTTCTAAACCTGGATTGGCCATGAATTTACTTAGGATACTAATGGCATAAGCTAGATGATAAGCCCCGTTTCTGAAGCCCAACAATCATTCCGAAGTCAATAAATGGGAGCATAACACCCTGTAGGGTTATTTCAATTAAGCCTCATTAGTCATCATCAGTTCGTCTTCATTCTCATAAAATCCCAATAATTTTCCTCTCAATTTATTCAATGGCGTGCCCATACAAACCAATCACTATACTTGAACTCGTTTATCTTATTTGTGAACAAAATTTGGAAATCTTCAAACAAAAATTTTAATTTGGTTTCTTCAAAGAAATAATAGCTCTAAGCCTCTATTTTGTTTTGAAGCAAGAATCACCTCAATCGGAGCTCTATAGCTCAAGATATGCTCAAAATTCCAAAGCGTGCTTATACCTCAATCATGCTCTCTAAACTGACCTCTCACTTTCTTACAATCAAAATTTTTCAATAAAACTCCAAAAGATGCCAATTTTCATGGAGAGATAAATTCATATCTTAGGAATCTATCGCTTCAAGAATCACTCAATTTGGAGGTCGGACGAAGGAGTTATGGTTAAGAGACTCCAATATGTTTATGTCCTTATTCCAACTGAACATGTTCTGGCGCGATTGTCATAACTTTCATCACAAATGTTATTAATTTCGTTCTTGGACCATTTGAAATTATACTTCTAGATCTACAACTTTCATAAAGACCACAAAGTTAGATTCTGCATCTAAAATGGTCAAAATCTCAATTTACTGAAGCTGACCCGTGAATGTCCGTTTAATAGACATCCATGTCCTTTTAACAGACATTGTCGAGGTTGGGAGTCCATTTTGGTCGCGAAGGTCCGTTTAACGGACATCCATGTCCGTTTAATGGACATACAATGGCTTAGGAGCCCTTTTTCACCCGAGAAGGTCCGTTAAAGTCCTCCTAACAGACATAGGGGTTCCCAAAACCCCTCTAAAGCCTCTCCAATGCTTCCTACATCCAACCTAGCATCATATTCACTCATAATCTTCCCAATTTCACTTCTTCTAATGCAATAACACTCTTAAAACATTCAATTACAAATTTGGGTGCATCAAACTTCCAAAATTCAATTCAATTTACTCATCACAAACACAAACTCTCATCATTTACCATGATTGTCATGTTTAAACTTCCTATGCAGCATTATCACTTATAATGCCCATTTCCGTCAACCCCGATACCCAAATTTTGCATACCTTATAGCGTCGGAAAGCTAAGAGGATAAGTTAAAACTTTCCAGTAGACATCTATATCTAGTTCTATCTAGATTATTCCAGATTTTCCCTAGAGTCAGTTCATAAAATTAACCCTTATGAAAATACTTGAAGTTTATTCCAATTTTACTTCCTCTATTACACATCATTCATAACAATTCGCTACCAATTGGAATTTTTCAAACTCTCAACTTGACAATTCATAAATGCAATGCACATCAAATGGCTCGAGGGTTTCGTGGAACAAAACGGAGAAACCGAAGTTTACACCGTGAACAAAAGGAGTCCATTTTTTGGAGCTCGTGGGCCATAAGCGGGCAGCCGGGAGAAGGCTTTACGTTGATGTACACGTGACTACAAAACGGTTCCTCTCTCGCCAAACAAAACACATAAGCAATGCTCAAAATCATTTTATCAAAATGAAATGCTTTCATACTTTTCATATTCTTTTTCTTCTTTCCATTCAAATCAAAATGACATGACACAATTCAATGGTATAAAATTATCATATTTCACAATGCATTTTTGCATATTCACAACAATTCAAATCCAATCCATGAAGCATATACACACATATGAGCAAATTCTTTAAATCATTTGAAAACAGTATATGCACATTTTCGAAATACTAGAAACCATTTTATTCTCTTGATTTGTAAAAAAGCTTTATTGGCTCATTATTCAAATATAAACATGAAACCCACCTCATTTTGCTTACACATTCAACCTCAATGTTCCCTTCCTCTTGCTCTTGGATAGGCTTCTCTTGTCTTTCTAAAACAAACCAAAATTCTCATTCAATTCCAATTCAAATGAAAATCCCCCAATTTTCACAAAATCCCTAAAACTTCAAAATCACAACCAATGAAATTAACACAAATCAAACTCAAATTTAACCTACCCATAGTCCATTTAGGTTAGAAAACTCAAAACCTAGCTTAGAAATCCTAAATCAAAATAGGTCTCTCAAATCATCTTCTTTTAACACAACACCCATTCTCTCTCTAATCCCTTCATCCTCAATACAAGTCATTTCTCTAATAAAGCAAGAAGAAAAGATGAACTTACCTTAATAAAACTTGATTTCCTCTTCTTTCTTCTTCTTTCTTCCTTTTTCTCTCTTCTTCCACGATTTTCTCCTTCTTCTCTTCTTTCTCTACGACTCTCTCTCTCTTATATCCTCTCAATTTCGTGCTTCCTTCTTATTTCAAGAAAACATTTTAGTTGTCTTTCCCATTTTGCCCCTCATTAACCTTGTCCTTCCCATTTTGCCCTCCTTTGGTCTTTAAAACTAACATCTTATACTTCTAACTTCTTAACTAATGATCATGGGACAATTGAAGGAATTTGCTAACATTTCCTTCTAGAAAAATGTTCCTCGTTGTCTTAAGTTTCTAATGACACCAAAATCATTCAATTTAGTTCAAAAATCAAGCAGTTATGTCCCAAACATTTTCGAATTATCCTTATACTGAAACAATATTTCGTGCTCATCTTCCATCCAAAAATTAAAACTCTTAGAGTCTGAATTAAAACTCAATTTCATCAGATAATTTGTAGGCCTATTTCTCTAGTTTAATCCAAATTAAGAATCATCTCATTTGGATAACTAGAGAAAAAGTTATAGCTAAAACACCAAAGAATGTGCAATGAACATGTTCCAACTACATTTTCCAGCTTATGACTTCTAACATTTCACAAACAATTTTTCTAACTTCCAAGAAAAGTTTGGGGTCCAACACTAAATCAGGCCTTGTGCATAGTATAAGGTACATAATACTTCCAACACCTACATCATAGGGCTAGTAAGCCATTGCTTTCTTTTCATTCTCAGTCTTAAGTCTCTTGTCAGATATCATTTGTAAGTGAGATCTTAGGGGTATAGAACTAGGTTTAACTTGTTCTATGATGAATTGAGATAATATATTTTTGATATAATTCCTTTGAACAAGCCAAAGTTTCCGTTCCCTTTTATTTCTAATTATTTGCATTCCTAGAAGCTTTTGAGCTTCTCCCAATTCTTTCATTTCGAAATGAATGCATAGATCAAACTTCACTTTTTGAATTCTATTAAGATCCTTCCCTATAATGATAAGGTCACCTACATAGACTAACATAAACACTACTTTAGTCATTCCTAGATCCTTAAAGTATAGGCAATAATCATATGAACTTTTAATGAAGTCTATACTAGCAACAACCTCATGAAATTTCTTGTTCCATTGTCTAGGTGCTTGTTTTAGGCCATATAGGGATTTTTGTAATAGACAAACATAATCTAGCTTATTTTTGTCCTCAAATCAGATTGGTTGCTTCATGTAGATTGTCTCCTCAAGCTTTCCATATAGGAAGGTTGTCTTGACATCTATTTGATGGGTTTCCCAGTCATATACTGTAGCTAAAACTAAAATAAGCCTAATTGTTTTGAGTTTGACTACTAGAGAGAATATCTCCTTGTAGTCAATTCCTTCCTTCTATCTAAACCCATTAGCTACAAGCCTAGCCTTCTAAATCGTAGGTTCTGCTTCTATCACTCCTTCTTTTAATTTGAACATCCATGTGTTCTCAACTAGTTTAGCTTTTGGAGGTTTAGGGATTAAAGTCTAAGTCATGTTCTTCATCAGTGAAAAATATTCTTTCTCATAAGTTGTTTTCCACTGTTTTGCATCTTTACTTCTCATGGCTTCTTCATAGGTTTATAGGGTCCTATTTTCTATAGTTTCAGCCATAAAGCATGCAAATTCAACCAAGTCTAGGTCAGTGTACCTCCTATTATGGATTCTCTGTCTTGGTTGCCTGTCCTTTGTGAGTTAATAATCTTGTATGTTTCCTTGTTCATTAGTTGAAGTTGTGTTTGATTTTTCTTCTTCAACCACCCCTTCAATCCCTTCTATCCCTTGTTCATGATGTGTAATGCCTTGTATAGGCTCCACATCAAGGAGTTGAGTAATGCCATCTTCATTAGTTTCTGGTGGCACATAGAAATGGACTGATTGGTTCAATGACCTTAAGTTCTCCTAAATTTTCCTTTAGAAGTATGAATTTGAGGAGCTCTTATTCAGTAGAGGGAATTCATCTTCCTTGAAGATGGCATCTCTGTTTATGATAGTTTTATAGCCTCCCTTTTGGAGTACTAAGATCTTGTATCCCTTAACCCCCTCTGCATAGCTTAGGAAAACTCCCTTGATTGCTCTAGGTTCCAATTTTCCTTCTTTCTAATGTGCATAAGCTGCATATCCAAAAGTCCTGAGGTGAGTAAGGTTAGGTTTCTTACTTTTCCAAACTTCTTGTGGAGTCTTACAATCATTAGCAGACGTGGGGAGCCTATTAATTAGATAGGTTGTAACCCTAATGGCTTCTCCCCATAGAGAATGTGAGCAAGCCAAAGAGAGTAGTATGCACTTGGTCTTTTTTAAGAGAGTCCTATTGAGTCTCTCAGTTACACACTTCTGCTAAGGTTTAGCTCTCACTATTTTGTGCTTTAGGATGCCTTTCTTGCTGCAATACTCCTCAAACTCTTTATTGCAATATTCTAATTCATTGTCAGTCCTTAGGCATCTTAACTTCTTCCCAGTTTGATCTTCCATAAGTATATGTCATCTTAAGAAATTTTCCAGTGCTTTATCTTTCCTCTTCATTGGATAAACCCAACATTTTCTGGATTTGTCATCAATAATAGCCATGAAGTATAGATTCCCTCCTGCTGTAGGTACTTGAGCTGGCCCCTAGAGATCACTATGAGCATATCCATGATCTCTATGGCCCTCTGTGCTCCTTTCTAAAAACTGAATCTGTGATGCTTTCTAAGCACACAAGACTCACAAAATTCTAGTTTCTGTAGGTTTTGATTAGGGATTAATCCTTATTTAGAGAGGTGGAACAAGCTTTTGTTCCCTGCATGACCTAACCTTGCATGCCATTACTTGGTTGGTTCATCATTTCCCTTCTCAGTAACTTGATTAACTTTAGTTGAGCCTATAATATATTACAACCCACCCTTTTCAATTCCTCTAATAATGACTTTACCATCCTTTAGGGTTTCTTTAAGTCTGTCTTTTGATCTGATCTTTAACCATTGCTTATCAAATAAGTTTTCAGAAATCAGATTTCTCCTTATTCTAGGCACAAATCTGACATTACTGAGGATCCTTCTCTTTTCATCAAACATATTAATGGAGGCACTTCCAATCCCCTCGATCCCTACTGAGGATCCTTCTCTTTCCATCAAACATGTTAATGGAGACATTTTCAATCCCCTCGATTCCTTTCTGCCCAGAATCTATCATTTTAACCTTAGTACTGATTGGTTCAAGTGAAGTGAACCAGTCTCTATGTGGTGTCACATGCATTGTACAACTTGAGTAAAAAATCCATTCTCTACTAAGGTCTTCAATGTCCTCATTAATAGCCAGAATCTCATCACCACTTGAGTCTTCTGGTTTTCCTACATTTCCTGCATCTCCACTTTCTGCAGCTTTGTCCCTTTTCTTCTTTCTACAGTCCTTTGTAGAGTGTCCCCCCTTATCATAGTAAAAGCACTTCTTTCCTTTTCCCTTTTTTTTTCTTTTCATCACCTTCCTTGGTGTGCTTATCCCTTCTGCCACTTTCCTTTTTTGCTATTTTTCTTATAAGACTTTTTGTCATCACTATTTTTTACAAACATTACTTCTGCCTCTTTCTTGAAAGGATTAACATCCATTATTTCTTCCATTAGTGAGTCTAACACCCTCTTAACAGTGAGGGATTCTCCACTAGCATGCTTAATTACCTTTTTGAATGCATTGAATTCAGAAGGCAAGGCCTTTAGAATTACTACAACTTGATGCTCCTCAAATATCTTTTCATTTGTAGCTTCTAAGTCTTGAACTAACTTAAAGAAATAGTCTAAGTTATCATCTAAAGAGATAGGCGTATTAATCTTATAGTTAGCAAGATTGTGGAGAAGTGTCATCTAGTTAGGAAGACGTTTCTTTGCATAAAGTTCATCAATTTTGATCTATAACTTCTATTCAGTATTACAATTATGCACTTTTCTTATCACTGTTGGTGATAAGTGAAGCATAAACTTGCAAAGTGCAAGTCTTTACATCTTGAGTCTTTTTACTAGATCAGTCTCAAGATCATACTGATCTTCAATAGCCCCATAACAATTATAGGACTCAAGAAGAGCTTGCATCTGGAGTTTCCAGATGGTAAAGTCTTCTTTTCCAGTAAATACATCTATTTCTTTTCCTACCATTGTGACTGTAGTTTAAAGAAATAAAAGACTTTTATATAGACAATTCTTGATGATTTTTTAATCTTTGAATGGCCAAGAAATGGCCCAGGAGGTTTCGAAATGCTCTGATACCACTTTTGTTAGGATATAAGTGTTGTACTCCTGTCTTTTTTAAAAAAACTGATAAAGATTTGTCATTTTGCAGATGATATGAAATGTAGAAAGTAAAGAAGACTAAGATTTTTACTTGGTTCGATAGCCTCAATGCTATCTACATCCAAGGTTCCCACTTTTTGTGGTTTCAACTAGTAAGAAGAAGATGAAAAATAGTTTATAAAATTTGAGTGTTTTTCCCTAAAAACACTTGCAAGAGTCTTTAACTCTCCTAGTACTCACTGGTAAGTACCCTAGCACACTCTTAATCATTTTTTTTCACTCTAAATTGTACACTCTTTGATAATTGAATACAATATATGAAAGATGAATGATGAAGTCTTTGTGTATGTCCTGTTATCTTCCTGATGCTTGTGATCGGCTCTTTTTATATTGTATTGAATGCAGAGGCTTTTGGGTGAGGTTGCATAAACAAGACAATGGTTATGTGCTTCCTATATGAGTCACTTAATCCTTCTACTGTGCATTTTGTATTGTCTGAAGCTACGTTTAATTGTTTTAACTTCTGAAGTATGTAAACGATTGTGTATTGATTAGTGAAGTTTCTGTCTTATGTTTTGACAAGTGTGAGTCATGTGGGTGTGTCTTAAGTCTTTGTCTCATTCTTGTATCTGACAGACAAGAACCTTTGAGAGTTTCTCTTCCTTTCTCTCTTCGATGTCACACCTTCTTCTCTTCAATTTTTCATCTTTCACTTGTTAGTTTGTTGTTTCTGAGTGTAGATTGGTCGATTATAGGTGATATACATCACAACTAGCATTGGTCCAACCTTGTCTTCCCTATGCTTTTACAGTTTTACATTACTATACATACGGGGTACTCTTCAGGTCCCTTTTAACAGTTTAAGACAGACAAAATACAAAAAGAAAAAAAACATTGTCTATTCTAATGTAGTACAATATACGCCAATTTCATATTAGAGATTTGGCTCGATCTCTCCATCATAAAATAGTAAGGGTAAACATTCATGAACAACTAGCTGACTAAAGAAGGGTTCATGATTGAAGACCGTTTCGTTTTTCACCCAGATTTTCAAATTTAGCATCAAGAACAATAAATCAGTGCACTACAGTGAATTACCAATTTTATGATTAGTAAATTTTATTAATACAAATAGTTCCAAACAAGAAGAATACACACACACACACACACACACACACCCTCTACAGATATTAGGTATCTGCCTAATGTCTTATGTTTGACTCCCTAAATAACTAGCATGCATATCAACAAAGTATGATACAACTGATCAGCAAGTTTATGTTTGCAATGATGCTTGTTATAAAATAATTTTCCGATAATCATCTTTTTTTTTCCTAATATGATCTAGTAATTCTCTACTGTAACTTGACAACTGGATTATTTTGAATCTCAATAAGTTGTTCTAATTAAAGACAAAAATGAATAACAATCCGTACCAATGATTATCAACCTTTAATGTAAACTCACCTAAGAATTTTTAGTAGTGAATAAATTATCAATTTTACTAAATAATTTTTTGTCCCGACTTAAGAAAATAGGCTAAATTAATTAGTTTAATATATTTCTTTTAAAGAGGTCTTACATAGTCATACGATCATATTAATAGTATAAAATTATTAAATTTATAAATGCATAAATAATTAGGTATGATATTTTATTTAAGATATAACTCTATTCCAACCTTTTTCTTAAAACTTAAATCTAGTTGGATCTCAATACTATTTTTATTCTATAAGTTATCGAGTAAAATTTTAATTGTAATAATACATTATGATGTGTTAAAGATGTAATTTTGGAAAACAAACTAATCTTATTTGGCATTCTTGAAACAAACATAAAGGTTGAAAAGTTTGAAAGATGAGCTCAATTTTTTTAGCAAATTAAGTGGGGTTTCATATCAAACCACTCTCACCATTATAATAATAGAATACTGGTTTGATTTAATTCATCTTTCACATAAGTCAATAAGCTTTACTAGTTGATTCATTTAAAATGTCATTCACAGGTTTGTCTAGGTCCTTTTATTATTTCGATCATAAATACAAGAAATCTAGGATTACAAAGGAGTCTTCTTTGGAATGATTTAGAAAGACTACATATGGGATTCCAAACAAATTAGTTAATTGGTGATTTTAATTATACGCTCACTATAGATGAGGTTGAGGTGATGAGAGTCAGCAGACATCTTTCAGGGAATGAGCTCAGTTTTACCAATACTTCTCAAACAAGCAAATTGGAGATTTTTTTCATAAGGAAAAAACTTGATAGAGTTGGCTAAACAAATTTTCTCTAAGCTTTGCTTAATTTGGACATCGTGTGTTTAGACCATTCAACTATATAAATCAAGGGTATGATTACCTTTAACCTCCAGTCAGGGGTAAGGATTGTATACTACTATTGGGTGGAGACATGGATTCATGCATCATATCCACTATAAAATAGAGGAAGTTTTAGAATCTAAATTCCAAGCCCATAACATCCCAAAAGACAAAATCTCAAATGCACGCATAAACAGATTATATGAACATGGTATAATAGTACATCTACCTTTTTTATTCTCCTCCTTTCTTTATTTTTCTCCTTGTTTGGGTTGTTGCAAATGTTGGACCCCATCTCCGAGGCCCAACATTCAAAAGCACACAAGCATAGAAGACCTAAAACTGACAACATACTGACCACAATTTTGGGGACTTTCAATAGGAACTACAGATTGGCTTCTTAAGGACATTTTTTCCTCATATTCTAACGATTCTAACGCCACTGAAAACGCTCAATTTGGATTAGAAATGAGGAAGTTATGACCAAAATATTGTCTTAAAAGAAACAGACCGAGAATGCTATATCCGACTTCATGACAGAAATTGAAAATCTTAAAGGTAAAATTTCAGCTCGGCTCCTTCATGCAACTTGTAGATCTATGTCTCTAGTTTAATTTAAAACAAGAATCGACTCGATCGGAGCCCTATAGCTCAATATATTTCGAAATCATTGAAGTATATTCAGACTTTAACGACTGACCATCACACTTTGTTTCAATCCACTTTTTATAATTTAAAAGCAATACTGATAAATCAAGTATAAAAAGATAGAAAATTTTCTTAAGAGTCTATCGCTTCAAAAATCAGCTTAATCGGAGGTCGGACTAAAAAGTTATGGCCAAATGAAGAGAGGGAGGTCGGTCGGCCGCAAGTCGACCCCAAAGGTCGCGCGGCAGACGCGGGAGCTCGTCCGCGTGGGCTGCGCGCGGGCTGGCGAGCGGGAGCTCGCTCGCGAGGACACGCGTGGGCGAGCGATCGGCCACGCGATCCGACCTCCAAACTTCAAACCTTCATATCTTTTGACTCCGAGCTCCAAATCAGACGCGGTTTGAGGCGTTGGAAAGCTAAAAGATAGCTCTACCATTTTTAAGAAGGACCTAATAGCAAGCTCGGCTTTTAAAGGGATCAAAAGTTTACTCCAAGACCGATCGACTAGCTCTTCACAAACAGTACCAAAACTTGTAACCTTCATAACTTTTGATCCTGAACTCCAAATTTTACAAACTTAGTGGCTATAGAAAGGTGAGAGAACGTCCTACAACTTTCATGAAGACCACCGACCCAACTTCTAACTCTACAAGGGTCAAAAATGGCCTTAAAGCTCTTTGCTAAAATCTGCCATTTAGACAGCACCTGCACTTAATTCTAACAACTCTTAGCAACCAAATAACACACTCTAAAATAGCTCATACTACATCAAGGAAAGCTCTACAGCTCGCCTAACACCCTCAAGGAGTCTAAATGATCTTATACAACCTATAACAACCCAGAATTTGTTTGAATGCACAATAAATCCAAATTTGACCACATCAGCCCAGAAGTTCAACAGCTCACACACCTTAGCAAATTTCCAGCGAGCTATCACAATACAAACCCAACAGCAACTCAAAAATTAAAAAGACCCATACATATACCCTTTTCAAGGTCAAGCACAGATCACAAATCAACAAATTCACTTGATGAAGAGAGTACTGGAGCTCTCAATCTCTTTATCAATCATTCAAGAGTTCAATCATAAATTTAATTACTTATCGGCATATTCATCAAGAATCAAGTACAAAATACAAAATATGAGATGCTCAATGCTTAATATGCTTATAAAGTTATTCCAAAAGCTAGTTACTAACTTAATACAAAAAATGTCTAAAGTCTTGGAGTTATGCCCGATGCCTTGCAAGGTTCCGCGATCAACTAGAATTTGCACCTGAGAAGGGAGAATGGGGTGAGCAAAACACGACTCAGTGGCTAACACCTTTATAGCCATCGAGTAATGAGCCATACAACACATAAAGAATCCGAAACATTAGCAATCTATCATGTAAAGTCCAAATAGCTCAACTTCATCACATAAATCATAAATTAACCAAAATCATCACATAAAGCATAACATGATATCTTTTATCAATTTAAAACACATATTATGCATCATAAACACCAAAATGATGAAATTCACACAATTGGCTCGAGAGTTCCATAAACATGACGGAAACTGAAGTTTACCGTAAACACGACGAGTCCATTTTTGGATCTCGTGGGCCTCAAGCGGACAGCCGGGAAAAGGCTATGGGGTCAATGTGCACGTAACTTAACGAAATAGGTTCTCTCTCGCTCAATCACAATAAATTTATGCTCACATATTCAAACACAAGAATAGCATTTTATGCTTCTTTCATTGTATCGAATCATCATAGTTTCATTCTTTTCGTTCAAATCAAAGGAATACACTTTCAATATACACACAATTTAACAAAGATAGCACACATAGGGTATTTACCCATTACACAACAACTATAAAAATGTTACCCACCTAACGTCGGAATCCGAATTCAAGATTGCCCTTCCTCCTTGTCTTGAGTGGGGTTTTCTTGATTTCCTTCAATTAAATCACACTCCATTTAATAAACATATTCTAAAAGAAAGGCATAGCATTTATGAATCAAGCAAAGGTAAAAATAAAATTTAAACCTAACCTACCCATAAGTCATCTATGCCAGAAAACCAAAACCCTAACTTAGAAATCCTAGAATCCCTTTGATTTCACCTTCTCTTCTTTCTTTCTTCAAACCCTAACTTCCATTTCATCCCATTTTTGAACCTATTTCAAACAAGGATGTAACCTACCTTCAACAAGTAGTTTCTCTTCTTTTTCCTCTTCTTCCTTCCTCCCTTCAAGCTTCCTACGACTCTCCCTTTTTCCTCTTGGCCGAATCCCCTTTCTCCTTGGTTCATTTTTTTTTTGGCTTCTCTTCCTTTTCTTTTCTCTACGACACTTACTTCTTCTCCTCTTAATTCATTTAACTCATTTATCTCTCAACATAAGTCCTCCTCCAATACTACGTAGTTTTAAGCTCTCCCTTTTCCTCTTACAATGCTTTTGGGCTCTCCTCCTTCTACTTATCCCATTAACCTCTAAAGCCCATTCTTTCTCACATGCCCTTATTTTTGTCTCATATGGCTCTACACATCCAAGCCCTCTTCCAATTAATCCAATTAATTCTAACCCGTCACTTTAACTTCAAAATTTCCAATTCCTAATCATACTAACTAATTTCAAGACTCAACAAATACATATATATATATACACACATAATTAAAACAATTAAAGCAAAAATAAAAAATAAGTCAGGTAAATCAATAAATCAATAAATAATTAATTAAATAAAGGAAAAAATTTTCGAGTCCCAATAATTCTCCCCTCCTAAAAGAATTTCATCCTCGAAATCCTTACCTGAGTCCATGAAGAGGTATGGGTACTTCTCCTTCAGGGCTTCTAAAGGCTCCCAAGTTGCCTCTTCCGTCGAATGGTTCCTCCACAAGACCTTAACCAGCTTTACAATCTTATTCCTTAACAACTTTTCCTTTGAATCTAATATCTCCACTAGTTGCTCCTCATAAGTCAAATCCTCTCTCAACTGAACCTCTTAAGGTTGAACTATATGTGAAGGATCCGATCTGTACTTCCTCAACATCGATACATGGAATACATTATGAATCTTAGATAACTCCAATGGCAAATCTAACTTATAAGCCAAAGGCCCAATCTTCTCAATGATCTCATATGGGCCTATGTACCTCGGGCTAAGGTTGCCCTTCTTGCCAAACCTCAAAACACCTTTCCATGGAGAAGCTCTAAGAAACACCTTTTCTCCCACTTCAAATTCCATCTCTTTCCTATGGGCATCCGTGTAGCTCTTCATCCTATCCTGAGTTGCTTTAAGCCTCTGCTTCACCACTTTGATTTTATCGACCGTATCCTGTACCAACTCAGGTCCTACAAGCTTCCTTTCACCTTCCTCATCCCAACAAATAGGAGTTTTGCATCTGCAACCATACAAAGCCTCGTAAGGTGCCATCTGAATTCCCGAGTAATAGGAATTATTGTAAGCAAATTCAATCAAAGGTAGGTGATCATCCCACGAACCTTTGAAATCCAATGCACAAGCTCTCAACATTGCCTTCAAAGTCCGTATCGTCCTCTCCGATTGTCCATCAGTCTGCGGATGGAAAGCCGTACTAAAATGCAATCTAGTCCCCAGAGCCTCCTGCAAACTTTCCCAAAATCTGGAGGTAAACCTAGGATCCCTATCAGAAACTATCGAGCTTGGAATCCCATGAAGTCTGATTACCTCATCCACATACTTCTTAGCCAAAACATTCAAAGAATCTGTCTGTCTAATTGGCAAGAAGTGTGCTGACTTGGTCAACCTATCAACAATCACCCATATAGCATCATGCTTCTTACTAGTCCTCGGTAATCCCATAAGAAAATCCATGGTAATCTTCTCCCATTTCCATTCCGGAATCGGTAAAGCATTAAGTTTGCCTGAAGGTGCTTGGTGTTCAGCTTTAACTTGCTGACACACTAAACATCTTTTAGCATACTCTGCCACATCTTTCCTCATTCCCTTCCACCAAAAATACTCTTTCAAATCCCGATACATCTTAGAACTCCCCGGGTGCATTGCTTAAGGAGCATTATGCGTCTCATCAAGAATCTCATCCTTCAGCTCTAACACATCTGGAACACACAATCTGTTATCCAATACCATCAATCCATCTTCCTTTACCTCTACTTTAGAAGGTTTTCCATTCTTTACCTTTTCTCTAAGCTTGTTCAAATACTCATCCCGTTCCTGCAATTCTTTAACCTTTTCCCTCAATACTGGTCTCACTCTAAAATTTGCCAAGATACAATCAGGTTCAACTTGTCTCAACGTCACATCAAGTTTGGCTAATTCCTTCAGCAAGGGAAGATACACCGTTTCCACATATGCCATAGTGGACTTCCTACTCAAAGCATCTGCTACCACATTAGCTTTCCCCGAATGGTAGTCTATCATCAAGTCATAATCCTTTAACAATTCTAACCATCGCCTCTGTCTCAAATTCAGCTCTTTCTGGGTCAACAAGTACTTAAGACTCTTATGGTCTGTAAATACCCTAATAGTAACTCCATACAAGTAATGTCTCCAAATCTTCAATGCGAATATTATAGCAGTCAATTCCAAGTTGTGGATAGGATAGTTCATCTCATAAGGCTTTAATTGCCTAGAAGCATAGGCAATCACTTTCTCTCCTTGCATCAATACACACCCTAAACCCTTCCTAGAAGCGTCACTGTATACAACATATCCATCATCACCATAAGGTAACGTCAAAATCGGTACTGAAGTAAGCCTATTCTTCAATTCCTCAAAACGGCCCTGGCACTCTTCAGTCCACTCAAATTTTTGATTCTTTCTCGTCAATTTGGAAAGTGGAGCAGCTATCATAGAAAAGCCCTCCACAAACCTCCTGTAATATCCGACTAGGCGCAAGAAGCTTCTCACTTCAGCTACATTCTTAGGTGCTTCCCATTTAACCACAACTTCTATCTTTTGTGGATCCACATGCATTCCACACTCTGAAATCACATGCCCAAGAAATATTACTTCTCTTAACCAAAATTCGCATTTATCGAATTTGGCATACAACTCATTCTTTCTCAATGTCTCCAAGGCAACCCTCAAATGATTCTCATGCTCTTCATCACTCTTAGAATAGACCAATATATCATCAATAAAGACAATGATAAATTGGTTTAAGAAAGACTTGAAGACTCTATTCATCAAATCCATAAAGACTGCAGGAGCATTCGTTAACCCGAAAGGCATAACCAAAAACTCAAAGTGGCCATACCGAGTCCTGAAAGCAGTCTTTGACACATCGGTCTCCTTAATCCTTAACTGATGGTAACCTGATCTCAAATCTATCTTGGAAAAGACTCTCGCCCCTTACAATTGGTCAAATAAATCATTTATGCGTGGGAGCGGATATCTATTCTTAATGGTGGCATGATTTAGCTTCCTATAATCCACACACATCCTAAACGACCCATCTTTTTTCTTCACAAAAAGAACCAGAGCTCCCCAAGGCGAAGAGCTCGGCCTAATGTAACCCTTCTCTAAAAGATCCTCCAATTGCTCCTTAAGCTCCTTCAATTCCGCCGGAGCCATTCAGTAAGGTGGAATTGAAATCGGCGCAGTACCTGGAAGAAGCTCAACGGGAAACTCAATTTTCCTAGACGGCGGTAGTCCTGGCAATTCCTCGGGAAAGACGTCTGGGAATTCCCTGACTACAGGAATGTCTTCCAACCTCCCTCTATCTGCCTTCGTGTCTAACACATAGGCCAAAAATGCTTCACACCCCTTACTCACCATTCTCTCTGCTGTCATAGCCGAAACAATCCGAGGCGGACTGACTTTTCTATCTCCTATGAACACCACTTTTCGGCCATCCTCTAGCTCGAATTCCACTGTCTTTTGCTTGCAGTCTAAGTTGGCATGATACTTCTCTAATGTATCCATACCTAAGATCACATCCAATCCTCCCATCTTCAAGGGCATCAAGTCCACCACAAATTTTCCTCCACTAATCCCTATCTCACACTCTCTATACACTTGACTGATAATAATATACTGGCCGATCGGAGTACTCACCATCAAAGGAGTATCCAATGGGCTCAACTTCCTCCTAGGCACAGTCTTACAACCTATTCACATGTTCTCTTATTATAATCGAGCTTTTGCTTCTAACAGACATCACTTCTTCAATCACCTTCATTTTCAAATCCTCTTTTATGATAGGTTGAGAAGGATTATACTATCTTGTCTCTGCTCAACTGGCTTTTCTTTTGTTGAACATCAGGTGAAGTGTTCTTTTTATGACTGGTTTTCAACTTCTTACTTTCTTCTACCAATCTAGAAGGAGGTTGTTATTGAGGTTTCTTCTTCTCAAACACTAACTTCCTCTTAATTTCTGTTTCTTTAGTCAATTTTGCTGGCTGTTCTTGCAAAATTGAGAGCAAAGATCTAGTAGCTTGTGGTACTTTCTCAGTCTTTTCTTAATCTTCACCAAGAATTAAACCTTTCCCTTTCTTCTATTCTTTTTTATGCAAGGTTAATAGTCTTAGCCAAATGGTAAGAGGCGAGCATGTGGAAGCTATAAAACCTTGAGGTCTTGTGTTGAATCACGAGAGGATTCCTGACCAAGAGGGCGAGTACCAATTATGTGGCCATGAGGTATGCGAAGGGCACGTGGGTCCGCCATCGGTACCAAATCGGTAGATAAAATCCTGCACCCAACATAAAAGGCGCCTTTTATGTTGGGTCCGGATTTGGCACCGATGGCACTCCATCACTGCACTTCGCATACCCCCGCGGCCCACATAATTGGTACTGTCCTCTTTGGTCAGGGGAATCCCTCTCCAGGATTCGAACACAAGACCTCAAGGTTTTATAGCTTCCACATGCTCGCTTCTTACCATTTGGCTAAGTAATGTAGCCATAACCTATGTGATTAGAACATCCTTTATAATAAGGCTCAGTAAGGCACTAAGCAAATTCATTTACTCAAAATCATTACATCTTATCTAGAGATGTATTTATGTCAATTTTCCAATTAATAACATTCACTAATGATACTTGAATTCCTATTAATTCTAGTCTATCCTTGTTCCTACCCATGATTGGGGTATCCCCTCATGATCGTTACAGAAACCTATTTTTTTCAGGCCACTATCACGCCCTGCACTTTCTTCCTCTCATTATCAAACACATTATCATTACTTTTACTCCA
This sequence comes from Erythroxylum novogranatense, assembly GCA_029891385.1. Taxonomy (NCBI): domain Eukaryota; kingdom Viridiplantae; phylum Streptophyta; class Magnoliopsida; order Malpighiales; family Erythroxylaceae; genus Erythroxylum; species Erythroxylum novogranatense. The sequence goes on along the minus strand of CM057226.1, from coordinate 44,510,087 downwards.
ATTTTCTAGAATTTATCTCTTTTGAGGCTACCTTATTCTGAAATCAATCAACTACCATATCGAGTACATCAATTCTTCTCATTTGATTCGTCATCCTTGTCTTTATCTCATTCCTACATAGAATCCTCTCTTATATGCATTACTATCTTTCTCCTTACTATACATCATTCATTTCTTATTAAGTTATTTATGACTATTTCATTCCCCTTTTTCTCTTTCCTCATTTCCATCTCATTTTTCTATTGTCTTTTAATATATATATATTTGCAATCCATTCAGAGTTATAGATGCACATTCATCCTGAAATTCCGATCTTAATTTCCACTAATAATTTCTCACGGAGGATCATAACTCTTGTCACATTAATCAACAACTAGTTCAATTCCAAGTTCCTTTTTTTAAGATCATACCGATTTCTGTTTTCATTACATTCTACTTGTACACTTTAATCTCATCATTTCTACTTATATCACTATTCTCCTCAACCAATCCATGACAGTGTATTCACATTTGTATCACATCCAAGGACATCTCACCACATTGCAATTTTGATGTTGTATTCAATAATACATCCACTAATACAGATATGTTGATTTATGATTTATCACCTTTACCCATATACTATTTCTCATTTCTAAATATCCACAAGCTTTATTTTCTCACATTGTGATATATCATCTTCTATCAGCTTAAACACTTACCACATGTGTAACATCCCATCACCAATGGGAAGGCTAAAATAGTAAATTTGGATCGGGTTGTGATTTTGTACATGTATTTCGGCATACATGCATAAAATGGCCTCTATACAGATATGAAAAGTAATTTTTTGCAAATGCACAAGATTGTACATGCACTCGTGGCAATTCCCGGCTTTTGTGTCTTTGTCAAAAATGTGAATTTGTGTGTTTGAAAAAAATTGAATTGGAGTGATTTATGTGTATTCTGCATAAAATTGCAAAGTGGGTACCGATGAGATTTTCGGTACTGAAAATGACTGTCTAATTGACACTCCAATTAAAGACATGATTTAGGAATTTTGTTTTAGCATGAGCCATTGAAATTTGGAGGGATTTATGAAAGTCAAAGTGAATGAATTGATTGAATTGGGAATGGATAGGCATGAAAGTGAGTGATTATGAAAGAATTGAATCTCAATTCAGTCCCTAAGAGCCTGAATTTCTGAATTGAAGTAGTAAAGTTATAAGAATTTGTATAAGGGCAAATTGGGCAAGATATTTAAGATTGTAAGGCTTAAGGTTAAGGGAAGGGACAAAATGGACTTTTCATAATTAGTAAGGCTATAACAAGGGAAATTAGGGTTTGTGAATGGGAAAGAGAGGAGGAACCGTGGAAGAAGAAGAGGAAGAGAAGAAGAAAATGGTTTTTGACGAAATCACGAAGAGTCTACGGATTTTGAAAGCCAAATCAAGTAAGTTTAAGCCTCTTTCCTCTTGATTAGTTGACTGATTCTTGTTTTGAGTGTTAAAAGTTATAGAATGGGTGATTTACATGTTTGGTTTTTAGGGTTATCGTGTATGGATGAATTTTGATTGTTTTGTGAACGATATTGGTTTTAAATGAGTTGAAAATGGAATATAAGTGATGTTTAAGTGTTTAGATGATTTATGTTTTGAAAAATGGGAGGAATTGGATTGAAATTGTTGAGAAATCAGGTTTCAGGAGGCTTACGGGACTCGCACGTCGCGACGCACGAAGGCGTGCACATGCGGTGCAGGCAAACGTGCACGTAGAGGCGTAGGCGATAATACACGCTGCGGTGCACACTTGTGCCCTCGCCGTGGCGAGCTCAACCTTCGCCACAACGAGCTTTCTCACGCCGCGACGAGCTACTGTTCCTGGACAAGTTATGTTTTGGTTCTTAAACCATAACTTTTTGTATCGATATTCAAATGAGATAATTTCGGATTTGTTATGAACTAGAGACAAGGGTCTATACGTTTATGAAAAAGGAAAGTGTTGAATCAGTCTTTGAAAGTTCTCAATTTTGGATGGAAGTGTAGTGTAAATTGTGGTTTCGACAAAAAGTTAGTTCGTATCTATTTGGAGAATAATTTTTGGATTTTTCTGAAACAAAGTGAATAATTTTAGTGTCTATTGAGTTCTGATATTGAGGAAAGACTATGATGGGGATTTTTGGGATAGTGCCGGAATGTCACGAAAGTGTATAGTACATATCTTTAAATTTCTACATGTGCATTATAGCTGAATTGGACGATGTGTTAAATAAATGTGTTTTGACTTGTGATAGGCGATTTGGAACGCCACCACCGACGTTCTTGAGATTTCGAGCCTTGAAGTCAGTGAGTGACCTAGAGCGGTTGTAACATCCGTTATGTCAAGAAGTGGTATTATAGTAATACTGGACCGATCGATAGGTTGTCAGATTTACCGATCGAGCATGCTATTGGCCTCTAATTATAGAGGAACAGTTCTCTGATATGCATAGTCATTTATTCATAGTACATGCATTTATGATTTTCGGTATTTCATTGTGAATTGAATTGACCGAATTGTGGTATGTGAATTGATCGACTTCAGAACCGGCGAACCGAAAATATGATTGAGTGAGAAATTAGAGTTCTTGGGTTCAAATGACTGATTTAGAGCATTTGTGAGTGATTGGAAATTTATAGAGGCTTATAGAAAATTTCGAAATTGGAGAAATCGCCTTGATAGGAAATACTTGGGCGATCGATCGATTGATTGTATAATCTTGAAAGAAGCGTCTAATGGTGATGGAAAATTAGGATTTTCTTGATAAGAAATAAATATGTTGAGTCATTGAAATTTAGAGACCTGAAATTTGGTCGATTTGGAGACCTATGCCTATAAATAGCTAGGTTTGGAAATTTTGGGATTTCATCCCAAGTGAAGAACACAAGCTTCTTCTTTCTCCCTCCTCGGTGAGTCTTCGATCCCTTCCCATTGGTATGAGTTTTTGATTGTTTTCTTACTGGATCTTCTCCTTATGCAAAGCTAATTGAGAAGGATTTGGAGAGTGTTAATCGGTGATTGGGGAAGATTTTAGGGTTTACAGAAGTTGTGGATCGATTCATCGATTGGTAAGTTTTTATTGGCTTTAATGTTGTTATTACTGGTTATTTGAGCAGTTATGGCATTTATGGGGTTAGATTGAGTGGTTAGGGTGTTTAATGGAGGTTATTAATAGCTCTAATGGCGGAAAATCGTTCGGAGAAGACGATCTGGTCTTCTTGACGTCGCGACGAGCATAGAAGTGGTAGGGCTTCGTCGCGACAAATAAATTGAATTTAAATAAATGTGTTAGTCGCATGAGCTTATGTAGATGACGCGACGAGTGGAAAAAATTGGTGCGTCATGGCGAGCCTTTGGCGTCTTGCCATGGCAGTGAATGGGAGTGTTCGCCATTAACGATTTATACATCGCGCTGACGACGACGGCTATGCGTCACGGCGAAGGGCGAGGTCGCGACGAGGATGGATTTTCCGATTGGATGATTCTTTGAGTTATTGGGCATATCCTTTGTTGTGGACCTCCAATCGAGGTAATTCCATTCGTTATGAAATAGGAAAAAAGGTCTACAAATTGTGAATAATTATGGAATTAGATTTGATTTAATTGGTGCTGAATTGTAGAGATTGAGGTCAATTGTGATTCATAGTGTGACCTAAGTGTCACAAATTGAGATTATTGGAGTTTTAATTGGAGATTGCAATAGAGGTTTTGACCCAATGGATAGGAAATTGTTATAGGAAGTATGAATATAGGAAATTGGACTGGATCATAGGACTGGATCAATTATTGTCGAGCAATTGAGTAAGAAAGTGGAATTGGGCTTAAGGTATCGAAATTGGGATTTAGCACCGGAAAATCGTGAGCACGCATTGTACATCATTTGCACTGAGACATATGCATTACTGTACTGTTTAATTGGGCAATTAGTAATGGGTTGTACTTTACTGTTATAGTGGCACCGTTGGATCATCGTTCCACGGACATTGCTGGGACTTCCAGGCAATAGCTCGGAAGTTACAGGTGAGTAACCTAGTTGGTTTCTCAAATTCTTGATTGTCTAAATGCTCACTGTATGAATTACTGAAATGAATGTGATTGAATTGTATGCTTTTACTGTACTGAACGGGACTGCTACATGACACTGTAAATTGCATGATTATTGAAATATACATGATCGAATAGTATGTTCTCATTGTATTGAATCGACTATCAGATGACCTTTGAAATGTATGAGTGAATCAGATTATTATCAATTATATGTGACCGATTAGCATACGACATCTTGTATTGGATTGAATTCTCGAGTGACACTGGAATCGATATCTTCGGGCTTTGTAGCCATACTGCGTAAATTATCAATCCTTGAATCAATTATCTTGAATCGCACCGCATGCATAAATGCATGATCAGATAATGGACGTGTCCCAAGTTGCTATTATCCTTTGAAAAGAGCCTCGAGCTCAACATCGATTGTGGGCTTAGCCCGAGGGAGAAATCTCGACGCGCCCCCACCGAACACCGATCGAGCACTTGGGCACGATAATCGAATAAGCTGGAAAGAGTCTCATATGCATTGCATACTATATTGAATGTCCGAAATGGTAGTATGATTACCGTGAATGACCGTGGATCGCTTCATCGCAAATTATTGTGAATGAATGGTGAATTGTGGCAATGACTAATTGTGTGTTGACATGATTTACTGTAAACTGCTGCATAATACTGCGAACCGTGATGTGACATTGTAAATTGTTATGTATGATTACCATAGACTGTTAATAGACTACTGTGAACTGTGAGGCCATACCGTAATCTACGGTATGGTACTGTAGTTGGTTATCACTGTGAATTGTATATATATCAGAATCGTTTATCATCAAATCTGTTATATAGTGCTGTACAATGTTATACGATACTGTTAATTGACTACTACTGTACTGTGCTATACGCGATACGCGTAATGCATGATTTGAGTGAACCATCGATGATGATTTCTCATTGAGTTCGCAAACTTACCCAACATTGCAACTATTTTTCAGGGATGGAAGAGTACCCCGTCAGACAAACGGAGTATGTCTTTGATTGAGTCTGAGACTAGGGTGGGATGGATCAAGCGTCTGCATAAGTGTCTTTCCGAGTTGTGTGTGTAAATGAATAATTCCGCGTTTTCTACTAAATTGAACTGCTATTTTATAGGGCCCCAGAGTGATAATTGTATAACTAAAATGTGATTACTGAAATTGTGTTTTGAGTGAATGTATTCGTTTTAAAGGGGACCCAACTGTTTATTGAATTGTGCATTTCTGATTGATTCTAAAGCGTTAAATAAATTGTGTATTGAGTTTTGTACTGAAATTGACTGCTGTAGCCTACCATTCTCGTGTGGCGTGGACTCGGATATCACCCACGATATCGGGTTCGGGTCCTGCGGGGTTGGGATGTTACAACAATTCTCCAATTATTAAGTGTTATAATTCAGTAATTTTAAATTCTCTAGAGAATAATGGTGGGACAGTGTTGATTGTGAACTCCGGACAGAAGGTCCGAAGTATTGGAGTGATATGATATAGAAGTGTTATGGGTATGTAAAATTGTGATTGTGTTTTTAATGCGACAAATTGTGAATAAATTATCCGATTGTGATAATTTGGAAATGATTGTAATATAGGAATACGTGAATAAAGTGATTGAATTGTGGCATAAATGAATACGTGAATAAAGTGATTGAATTGTGGCATAAATGAATACGTGAATAAAGTGATTGAATTGTGGCATAAATAAATACGTGAATAAAGTGATTGAATTGTTGCACATGCCGTTCATACATGATTGGAAAATCAGTTAATGACAGTTGTGACCAGAGCAGCCACTGATCAGAGCTTTTAACTCAACGTTATATTTAGGCCTCGAGCCCTACAGTGATTCAGAGCCTATGCTCAACGATTAATGAGCCCTTAATGGGACAGTTTCAGAGCCTCTGACTCAACGATTAATGAGCCCTTAATGGGACAGTTTCAGAGCCTCTGGCTCAACGATTAATGTGCCCTTATAGGGACAGTTCAGGCGCTCGGTCACAACACTGAAATAAATTGAAAAAGTGTTACATGCTGCATTTGATTTGATATGTTTGATTGAATGACAGGCAAAATGTCATATACTGATGTGATAACAATCATGGGGTACATCTAATTGTAAAATGTATGACAAATTGTGATATGCCTAGTGTTGTATGAAAAATTAGGACTGTTAGCGTTGTATGAAATATTAGGGCTGTTGACCAGAGTTGCCACCGATCAAAGCTTTTAGCTCAACATGTGTAAATGAGCTTCGAGCTCATGAGTGATTCAGAGCCTCCGGCTCAACGTATAATGAGCCCTGTATCCATCATTGGATAAGGGACAGATATTAATGAGCCCTTCAATGGGACAATTTAGGCACTCGTTCACAGTAAAATGATAATAAATGGTAAGTGAGTGAAATATGTATGTATCAAAAATGGGATGTATGAATGTGGATTTCTGTAAATGTGTAAATGGGCAATTTTGTGAAAGTGTATTATGAGATAAGGCTAGATGTATGTGATTTGTAAAATGAGATCAAATAGACAGCAATGTGAATATAGGTTATGAATTGATTTTGTTACATGATTGAGCGGACCATCGATGATGGTCACTCATTGAGTTCGCAAAACTCACCCAAAATTTGCAATTATTTTTCATGACTCAGAAGAATACCCCGTTAGACAATGGGTGTATAGTGATCGCTTGAGAGTGATAGAAGAGGACGGGATCAGTTGCATCTGCATTAGTGTGAGGACCTTGGTGTTATATTATAGTGTATTTATAAGAGGACCCTCGTGGTCATCACACTATTTACCAGTCATGTTTTGTAAGATTTGTTTTCCGCAACATATATATATAACGTAAGTGTATGTATGTTTCAAAAAAAATTTATACTTTGATTTGACTGAATGATGTTTCACGCCACCCTCGCAGGGCACCGACTCGGATATCACCATCGATGTCAGGTCTGAGTCTTACGGGAGTGGGGTGTTACAATATGCTCATGCGTGTGACTCATACTCATGCGACTCAGGCTAGGGATCAATTGCTACGGCTTGCTATGACTTGACTTAAATGCATGTAACTTGACACATATTTCAGAATGCCCACATAAGATAGTACAACCTGGCTCTGATACCACATATGTAGCACCCCACTCCCGCAATGACCCGAATCTGACATTGTGGGTGATATCTGAGTCCGTGCCCCACAAAGGTGGTGTGCTAAAGCACTCAATCATTCAGGAGTCGGTATAAAACTTTTTCTTTTGAACCAAAAACACAATATGTGGAAATCTATAACCAATTTAGGCCCTTTCACAAATACAATACACTTTATTCATAATGCCTTTAAATTACAACATAAATCATTTGTACAATAGTTTTAGAATATACAATTTTATACAAAATAGGAAAAATATAAATGCAGATTCAAACTGATCTCGACCTCTATCCTTCACTTGTATGCTGTAGGTATACTCCCGATGGCCTAACGGGGTATTCTTCTAATCCTGAAAAATAATTACAAATTTTGGGTGAGTTTTGCGAACTCAATGAGTGACCATCATCGATGGCTCACCCAATCACATAACACATAATTCACATCATTTCACATTTTGCACTTCACATTCAACACAATTTAATCACTCATATAATGCATATGCAGTGCATATGAGACTCACTTTCCATTTGTTATTTTGTTGTGACAGAGTGCCTAAATTGTCCCATATAGGGCTCATTGATAACTGTTCCATATAGGGTTTATTGATAACTGTCCCATATAAGGCTCATGGATAACTATCCCATTTAGGGCTCATTAAATGTTGAGCCTGAGGCTTTTTTTTTCACTCTTTGAGCTTTAAGCTCTGATTGGTGGCTACTCTAGTCACAATTCATTTATGTTTCATGCATTCATGAAATGGAATGCATCATTCACATTTGCATAATCCCATTCAATCATATTCACATATCATTGGACCGTAGTCCGACATTCAACATTTAGTTTAATGACACACTATCATTCGTATGCAAATGCTCATTCAGAACACATTTAACAATCACATTAAGTACACATAGTTCATCCAATTTATATTTAAGTAGCACTTCCATATCTAATCAAACATTACAATCATCGGACCTTCTGCCCGGAAACCAACATAAACAATCACATCTACATAATCATTCAATAGTCATATAATACAAAATTTCAAATAACAAACAATAAAGTGAGACCATCTCGGTCTACTCACCATATGCTCTAAAATATCATTTGCTTCCAAATTCTAGATATGCATGTATGCGGATGTTTATCCTTAATTCTTCACCAAATGAAGGGATCTTTAGCTCAAAGGGAAGCTTTTTTCTTCCTCTACCTTTTTCTCTTCCTGAACTGCTCCAAAATCTTTCTTGAAGACTAAAAGGAATTAAACGCTAGCTCAACTCTCTTCTTTTCTCTCAAACCACCAAACTCTCTTTCTCATTTTTGTTATTCTCTTCTTTTTTTCCTTCCATTCACGTTTTTCTTCTTCATTTATAATTAAGACAACACTTCTTCTTCCAATTATGTCCTTAATGATTGAGAATTGTCCCATTTGCCCTTCCATTTATGCCTTATGTCTTTTATGCTTAAGTGTCTTACCAACAGTACCCTTGAACATTCTAACATAACGCCTTATTTAAGAAAAATGTCCCCATTGTCTTAACTTTTTAATGACACCAAAATTATTTAATTTGGTTTAGTGATTCGAAAGATATACTTTAAACATTTTTGGACTGATCTTGTCCAAATCAGTATACTATACATAACTTCTATTTGGAATTTAAACATCTTAAAAACTGAATTAGATTCTAATTTCTTCATACCATTTGTAGCTCCATATCTCTAGTTTACGAAAAATTAGAAATAATCTCATTTAGAGCTCTACCGATCCAGAAATCATCAAAATACTGAAGTATGTTCAGTGGAATAACACCAGTTCATATTATTTAAGAGCACACACATTGTAACCGTCCCATATTTTTCACTTAATATTTCTCACTTCATTTCAAATGGCTATGATTTTTGGTTATAATGTAGAGAAATGTCTTATGAGTCCAGTGGCTTGAGAATCAAGTCATTTGAGTGTCTATAGAAGACGTTATGGCCAAAAGAATCCAATCTGGTTTTGTCCTCAATCATATTGAACCCGTCGTGAGAAAATTGTCATAACTTTCCCTAAAGATATTGAATTAAGGTGTTCTTTATATGGTTTTAAAGAATACTTCAAGATCTACAACTTTTATGAAGACTTGAAGATAGATTCTATCTTTTGAAGGGTCAAAAATTGACTAGAAGATAGGCCAGATGAAAAAACAAAAGAAGCAAAACATAAAAGAAACAAAAAGCAAAAGAAGCAAAACATAGAAGATATGACGTCATCACAGACCATATGATGTCATCACAGAAGAAACAAAACATAGAAGAAGTAAAAAACAAAAGAAGAAAAACATAGAAGATATGACATTATCATAGATCATATGATGTCATCATTAAAGAAGCAAACATAGAAAAAACGAAAAGACAGAAGATTGATTTTCCCTTATAGGGATCATAACTTTCAACGTAGAAGTCCAAAAATTCCATACTATATACCGTTGGAAAGATGAAAGGAAGACCTAAAACTTTCTAGAAGAAACATTTGCCTAAATTGTAGGAAAATCCCGATGTGTGCATCACTTGCACGCGGTGCAGAAAACAAAAATTTTTGTTCTGGGACTTTCCCGAAAGCTAGGATCCATGTGTCTATATATCGAAGTCAAACCATAATGACCAAAAGAGACCGTCTCTAACGGTATCCATGCAAAGATCGAAGAACCTAACCGGGACAAACCCTTTGACCCGGGAATAGCTAGAACAAGGGAGAGAGTGCTAGCTCTTACCTTGTTCTTGGAGAGCTACAAAGAAGACGATGGAGAAGAGAGCTTGGAGAGGAGAGAAGCTTGAAAATCGATGATGAAGATGAAAATTGCTTAGGATTTTCAAAACCCTTTCTTCTTTTATCCAAAACCAACGACACCATCACATTATTTTGTCTTTAGTCATTTAATGCAATTAAAAACAACTTTTGACAAGGATAAAAAGAAGAACCTTCTCCTCCTTTCCACGTTAGTCACATATATATATATATAAATTACTTAATTAATTAATAAGATATATATATATATATAAATGCTGAAGTGGTCCAGTCATACTGGGGTCGGTCCTACCGGGTCCCGGTATGGAAAAACACCGAAGACCTGTCTCAGCAATATCGATGTCGCGATCTCATAGGGACATATCCCAATCTCATCGGGATCCATTTAATCCCATTGCTCTCCATTTATTGGATCTTTGTCCAAAACTATTTTACGAATTCTCCGAATCACTCTTATGCGTGTGACCCATTAGGTTCCCGGTTATGTTGGCCACTTAGATTAACACTTAATCTGAGCAAGTCATGAGCGGTATCTAGCAACACATCATGACCCCCAATTGACCAGAAAGTAATTGGTTTGACGAATGAACCTATATTCATCACGAACCATATCACGAACCTTTCCATAGACAATTACTGTGCAATTCGTCCTTTCACCATGCTATACCCCACTTGGTTATGAGTATGGGCAAAGTGTCAACTCTTACTAGACTGACTACGTCAAATCTAGTCCAAGTGATATCAGTTCTCGTCTTGGGACTCATTACTTTGATATGTAACTGAAGACACTCTGAATGACATATGAACTCCGGCCAGAGATTTCCAAGTAAAGACCCTGACAAGAAGCCATGGGTATCATCTTCTGCTATCACAGAAGTGGTGAATCCTCTATTGGCTACTCAATTACCTTCGAATACCTCAAGCTGTACCCAATCACCACCCTACGGTGACTGTAAGGCAACAAGGAATGGAGTCAAAGCACGTAATCAAGATTCAAGATATCCTTGAGTACCTCAAGTCTAAGGATATTTGCACCATTGCTATGATGAGATTATCACTGACATTAGAATAGGACATCCATGTGATGATCTCATAGCAGATCATCTAATGTACTTACTACCTCTAGTAAACATTCACATCTCAACCCTAAATATCTCATATTTACAGTTTCTGAGATCCACTGCTTGATCAAATCAAGGAGCTTGAGATGTGCTAGTCTCTCCAGACATCGATGTCCAGCCAAGTAATCCTATGACTAGGGATTATTTAGATACTGACATAATTGCACATGATAGGAATCTCAGTAGTATGATCACATCATAATTTCCTTCATGCTATGTCATATATCATAGACTTCATTAATTTGCTCATAGATCAATCTCAATTCATAAATAATGAACACCAAATTAATGAAATATGCCTTTCTTTATTTACTCATAAAGTATGTACACAACTTTGTACAAAATGCGCTAAAGGCGATTGCCTTTAGGGCACTACTCTAACAAAATCTCCCACTTGACCTAAAGCCAATCGCCTTGGTATCTAATACCATAAGCGAGTACATGAGAATCAAAATTTTTCTGTGAAAATGGCTTTGTCAACGGATCATCAATATTCTGCTTGGTGGGAATTCTCTCTATCTAGACATCACCTCGACCAATGATCTCCCTGGTCAGATGATATCTGCGGAGTACGTGTTTGGATCGTTGATGAGACCTTGGTTCCTTCGCCTGCGCAATAGCCCCATTGTTGTCACAATACAACTATATGGGCCCATCACAGCTAGGAACCACACCAAGTTCAGTAATGAACTTTTGATCCAAACTACTTCCTTTGCTGCGTCTGAAGCGGCAATGTACTCTACCTCGGTTGTTGAATCGTCAGTTGTCTCTTGTTTGGAACTCTTCCAACTGACTGCCCCGCCGTTCAGTGTGAATACATAACCTGATTGGGATATAGAATCATCCTGATCAGATTGAAAATTAGCATCTGTATGCCCGCTCACCTGGAGATTTCCATCTCCATATACCAAGAAAACATCCTTAGTCCTTCGCAAGTACTTGAGGATATTCTTGACAGCCACCCAGTGACCCTCACCAGGATCCGATTGGTATCTGCTCGCAACACTTAGAGCATATGATACATCGGGTCTCGTACATATCGTAGCATACATGATAGATCCTACTACAGATGCATACGGGATCATATTCATGCGCATCCTCTCATCTTGTGTCTTAGGACACAGATTTCGAGAGTGTTATCCCATGAGTGATGGGAAGGTACCCTCTCTTGGATTGTTCCATGCTAAACCTCTTTAGCATCTTGTCTATGTACGTTGATTGTGAAAGACTAAGCAATCTTTTTGATCTATCTCTATAGATCCTTATCCCAAGGATATAAGTTGCTTCACCAAGGTCTTTCATGGAAAATTGTTTGGACAACTAAATCTTCATAGATTATAGCATAGAGACATCGTTTTCTAGTAATAATATGTCATCTACATATAGCACAAGGAATACGATTGCAGTCCTACTAACCTTCTTATACACACAGTGTTCATCCGGATTTTGTGAGAAACCAAACTCTTTGATTACCTCATCAAAACGGATATTCCAACTCCTGGATGCTTGTTTCAATCCATAAATGGATTTCTGAAGCTTGCATACCTTTTCGTCATCATAGGAGATGAAGCCCTCAGGTTGTGTCATATACACATCCTCAGCTAGATTTCCATTTAGGAAAGCTGTCTTCACATCCATTTGCCATATCTCATAATCATAATGAGTGGCAATGGCTAGGAGTATCCTAATGGATTTAAGCATTGCTACTGGGCTGAAGGTCTCGTCGTAGTCAATCCCTTGTCTTTGACGAAAAACTTTAGCCACAAGCCTTGCTTTATAGGTAATCACATTACCATCCATGTCAGTTTTCTTTTTGAAAACCCATTTACACCCTATGGGTTTTATTCCTTCGGGTGCCTCAACCAAAGTCCATACTTGGTTTTCATGCATGGAATCCATTTCAGACTTTATGGCATGAAGCCATTTCTCAGACTCTGAACTCTTCAGAACCTCTTCATAGGTAGTAGGCTCATTATCTTCTATGAGCAATACGTCATTCTGTTCATTCATGAGAAATCCATATCTCTAGAAGCAGGCGTATCCCACGTGACCTCTGAACTTCGTGTGTTGTAGAAGGTTGAACTGTTACTTCATCTGTATGAGTCACAATTTCAGATTCAGGCAGTTGATCTACGTCTGTTCGAGCATCTTGAACTTCTTCAAGTTCAATTTTGCTCCCACTGTCTTCTTGTAAAAGAAACTCTTTCTCTAAAAAGACAGCATGCTTTGAAATAAACACCTTTTGTTCCTCAGCAAGGTAGAATTGATATCACATTGTTTCTTTAGGATATCTTACGAACAAACATTTGTCAGATTTTGCATCAAGTTTATCTGACTGTACCCGCTTCACATAAGCAGGACAACCCCAAACTTTCAAATGAGTAAGATAGGGTCTTTTGTTAGTCTACATCTCATATGGAGTAACATCAAATGTCTTTGATGGAACTTTGTTTAACAAATAAACAGCTGTCTCGAGTGCATACCCCCAAAAGGATTTTGGTAACTTTGCAAAGCCCATCATCGATCATACCATGTCTAACAAGGTTCGATTTCTCCTTTCTGCCACACCATTATGCTGTGGTGTGTAAGGTGGAGTCCATTGAGATAAAATCTCATTATCTCTGAGATAATCTAAAATTTGTTGGTCATCATCAAACAATTTTACCATACCCGTCACCACTTCTAGAGCTGTCTCTGCCTCCTCTCGAGTCATTGCAAACACTCTAGCCGATGCTTGCTTACAGTGCATGCGGAGGATGAGCTCTCTAGGCACTCGAGTTACCCACTTGATCCACGACCTTACATCCCCTTGTCTCTGTTCTCTGGAAGCTTGCATCTGTGATCCTCTCTTCTATCCGACTTAGGACCTTTGTTTGGCTATGTGTCCTCTCTGTCCAAAATTGAAGCATGCTCCTGTCAATCTACGACATTCTCCCTTATGGAGATTTCCACAGTGCTCACATTTGGGAAGAGGTGGCCTCTCCCCATCTCCTCTTCTACTGCCGCCTACCGTTGAGGCTTGGTGAGAAACAGTAGAAGTCCTCATAGGTGTAGGCCGGCTCGCACCGCTGCTTCTCTTCTCAGACTACACAAGAAAGGTTCTGGCACTTCTCTCAGGTATAGAAGTACCACCTCCCCTCTTGAACTGCTCTCTTCCCTTTCTTTTCCAGCTAACTGTACTGTTAATGTTCTCGATGTTCTCAACTCTCAACGCTGCTTCAACCAGCTGTTGAAAGTCGCCAAAGTTCTGCACTACCACCTTCTCTCTGATAGCTAGGTGCAGGCCCGACTCAAACCGCCGCACTTTGCAGCCTCGCTGAACATCATCTCCGAAGCATACCTTGACAACTGAGTAAACCGGCGCTCATATTCAGCAACTATCATCTCTCTCTGGGTGAGACTCAGAAACTCTCTCTGCTTCTGCTGAATGTACACTTCAGACAGATACTTCTTCCTATAAATAGCCAGGAAGTCTTCCCATGTCAACCCTATGGGCTTCAACTGACTCCCCGATACACACTCCCACCAATGCAAGGCATCTCCTTGGAGTAAACTGGCAGCATAGACCACCCTCTCATCATCCTCATACTCCATCTGATCCAAGACCCTCTCGTTCTTCCTCAACCAGGTCTTAGCTTCCTCAGGATTCGTGGTCCCGTAGAAATCCACCGCTCCGTACTTCCTCAACTTGTCAAACTGTCTCCCCTTCTTGACTGGGGCCGAACCAGAAGCCTGGGGCATTTGACCCATAGCCTGAACAAAGGCTTGGGTAAATGCCTGGAATAATTGTAACACCCCCTTACCATAGGATATGTGCCGGGACGCCCGTGGGTCAATTCCGATACACACCCTATGATAAGGTTGCGTTACGAACCATCTCTAACACTCCACATGGCATCAAAAATCATAAAGCATTAATATGAAATCCACTAATTTTTGAAACCATAAATTTCTCATTTCATAACCTCAAAGCAGTAAATTACACAACTGTTATTTTCTGTACATTAGTCCAAAAAAAAGTCAAACATAAACCTAGCTAGGTCATCCTTCAAAAAGTGCCAGCTGACCGACCTGTGTGCCATGACTTCTCTTGCCAACTCAATCTACACGGCAGGAAAAGTTTTTCTGGAGCTATGAGTCTACTCTCTCGGTCCTGAAAAAATAATTTGCAATTTTGGGTGAGTTTACGAACTCAGTGAGGAACCATCATCGAAGGTTCACTCAATTCATGCATATTCAATCAATTTACTAAATAATACATACAATCACATTTCTCAAATGTAAGGCGTTTCGCCTTTAACACAATTCATAGTCAATCGTTTATAGATGCAATGCACATGTGACACTTTTCATTTTTCATTTCGTTGTTGTGACCGTGCACCTGAAATTGTCCCAGTGACGGGCACATTTTGTTGAGCCAGTGGCTCTGATACCACCTAAATGTAACACCCCACTCCCGCACGACTTGAACCTAACATCGACGGTGATATCCAGGTCCGTGCCCCGCGAGGGTGGCGTGCTACATCACTCAGTATAAAACATTCATTAACGCGACATAAACAGTAAGAAACTTGAGCCCATGTTCACAATTAATCATTTTCAGTTATTACAGTCATCCAATAATAATTTTACAATCAGTTAATGTAAAACAATAGAACCACAATGGCTCATTATAAATACAAAGCATTATTGCACAATGATTGTGGAATACTATTCGATAAGACACTAATGCAGACACGAACTGATCCTGACCTCTATCCTTCACTTGCCTACAGTAGACATACTGTTGGGACCCGATCCGGAAATCGGATCCCAACCGGAAAACAAAGAACGAAGGAGACGGAAGCGAATGGAAACGAAAATTTCGTATCGAAATTTCGAATCAGAATACAAAGCATAAGAATCGAAAGCGAAGCGCATACTCGAAGCAAATGCGAATCGGGAGCGACTACCAAATCGTATTATCAAATGGCCGATATATAAAAGAAAATACGGATCGAATACGAATTAAAACGGAAGCAAATGAAAGCGGAAGCAATAACTAATCGAATCAAACAAAAAGTAGCGAAGCGGATCGAATACAAATCGCAAGCAGAAACAAATGCCGACATCCGAAAGCGCAAATCTTAGGAAATGAAAAGTTGCGTTGGAAACCTTAGACTAAGCCGAACCGAAATCCGGTAATTTTTTTTTTCTTTTCTTTTCTATTCCATCTCTTATGACCATTTTTATTCAAACCCATACAAAGCAATATTTATCAATTTCATCATCCCACTCAAATCATAACAAAGTTCTTTACATTTATACCAATCTCTTAAATCCATCTTTCATATATCTAAATCATATTTTTCTTCATTTTCACTTTATTTTCTAACGAAATTTGGTGACATAACGGCTACATTTATCTAACCCAAAACGCAAAGGTAAATAACCACTTCTATAATCCCAAAGCAGATCTCGAGAATCATCGGACACTCCGTCCAGGAATCCAAACACCAGTAAAACGCAAACCTAAATCTAACACTTCCATAAATCTCAATATACATTCATAACGCAATTTAATATCCAAAACTCATTCACATTTATTCTTATACCAGATACAATGCTTTAATTCAATCTAAACACAACCCAATCATTTATGTACATACACCATACTCATCTTTCACATAAATCTACTTATCCAAACTTATCTAACTCATATACACATCAACTCACGAATCAAATGATACAAAATCAAACCAAACGTCTTGACATACTTTCATCCGATCTCCCGTCGAAACACGGAGATAGGGATGAAAGAAATTAGCTACACAACTCAAGTGGATAACACATTTATAAAGCGATAAATAAGTGAAATCAATTTTAATAATCTTTTTGCCAAAAGGCGAATTTTTCAAACTTTATAATTTTTTAAAATTTTTTCAAACTTTTCATAGTAATCTCACTTTTTTTTATTTTCAAACATTCTCGAATTTTCATAAATATGAATGCAACATTGAAACAAAATTGAAAACACATAACATATCGAATGGTGCAGCTAGGTCCAAGCGAGCGTCTTGCATAGTCCATGAGCGGTCCTGCGATCGTGAATGAAACGTCTACACTTTCCAACATAGCGGTCGGTGTAGCCGTGAAGAGAGTCGAAATCGAGACTCCGTGCCACTAGCGGGCGGTAGGAGAGGGCTATACACATAGAGGCAATGACTCACCAAAGGACCTACCAAACCCACATAACACATATCGAAGCGGAAATTTAAATTGCCGAAGGCCTTTTCAAAAGTCTTGTTTTTCATCATGACATACTATACACATTCTCGATTCTACACAATTCATACAATTAAATCAAATCCAACACTTTGCACGGTTTATCAATGCACTCATAACATATGAATTTTAAGTAAATTTCTATCGATTTATCAAATCATTTCAAACAATAAATTTAAGCTTGTAATAATGTTTCAAAAGTCATTCGGAAACGAATAAAGTACGAAAATCTTTTCTTTCATTTCCTTGAATTTTCGAAAAGTAATATATAACTTACAAATCAAAATATAAATATGCTACCCACCTCGAATTATTGCCAGAAACTTGATCCTAGATCCAATTTGATCCTTGTTTCTTTCTTTCATTCAATTAAAATCGACCTACGCCATAATCATTCAATTTCATCATTATAATTTGCATAATTCTCAAAATTAACTATCGGAAATTCATAATTATCATATTTCCAAGCTATTTCAATCTCAATTTTGAAAAATCCCCATTTTCAAAATTGGCCTTAAACCAATACACCCAAATTCAATCTCATAAAACATAATTTCTTCAAAATTGATTCCATATTTCATCCATTCATGCTATTATTGATGATTCTACACCTTTAATTCACAAAATTTGGGAAAACCCCCAAATCTCTAATTTGGCCTAAACCTCCAATTCATAATTTTTCAAATTAAACTTCACCTAAAGCATAAACATCAAAATTAACTTAGGATATCTCAAATTCATCACTAATTCTAGCCATCTAAAGCATCAATTTCACAAAACCCCAATTTCAAAATTTGACATAAACTCAAATTTCATCCTAATCCAAAATTAAGCATAATCATAGCCTAATCTCTTCAATTAATCATAGGAAACTTCAATTCATAACTATATTAAGCTAAATCAATCAATAAACTTATCAAAATTCAAACATAAAAATGTTCTCTCTCTTACCTTCTCTCTCTAAGATTCGGCCATGAGAGCTCCATGCAAGTTTTCATGTTCTTCTTCCCCTTTCCTCTTAGAAACAATGAAAATCCCTTAGAATATCAAAGAAAATCGGAAATTTTCTTCTTCTCCAATCTTTTCTCCTATACGAAACTCTCTCATCTTTTCTCTCTTCTCATTTTCTTCTTATTTTCTCTTCTTCCTTCTTTCCTCCACGACTTCTACTCTTTTAATTTTATTCTTTCATTTTCCAGATCCTTCTTACACGACAACTCATCACTTAATGTGCCATGCCATTAAAATTTGATCAAAAGACCAAAATGTCCTTGTCATGTTACTTTAAGTCATGTTCACTTGCGGGTCTGATTTGCACTATCAATTTGAAGGAATTTGTTCAAACTTTCTTCTCGAGAAATGTTCCTCTCAATCATACGAATCCAACTCCACTGACCGCGCTCAATTCGGATCACTATATCAAAAGTTATGCACAAAACAGTTCAGGAATATCCATATTCTAAGACATTTTCCATGTACGATTATTTCCGTCCAAAAATTCACATTATTAATCCCAGAATTGAAACTCGATGTCTTCATAACAATTGTAGCCTTATGTCTCTAGTTTAATTCAAAACAAGAATCACCTCATTTAGATTCCCATATCAAAAGTTATACTCAAATTACTCTCAGATGTTCCAAATCCAAAAACTGCACATGAATTTGAACTTCCATTCATAATTTGAGGGTCTTAGGGGAAAAATTGACATTTTATTTCTTAATATGATTTGTAGCCCCTTGGCTTATCTTTATTTCACCTCAAGAATCGCTTCAATCGGATCTCTACAGATCCCGAATTTCTCAAAATACTGAACTATGTTTGGAAAATTTCCCGACTCAATTTGATTAAATTAATCACCATTAATTTCATCTCAAAATTTCACAAATTTCTGTGAGGATGTAGATAATTGTCTTAGGAATCCAACGCCGCAAGAATTAACTCAATCGGATGTCGAACAGAAAAGATATAAACAAAATAGTGAACAAAGGTCGAATTTGTGAAAGGAAACTAACAAAGGAATCAAAACGGCGCCGTATTGGAGAAACAAAAACGGCGTCGTTCCAAGCAGAAATGCCCGCGTTTGGGTGAGGCGAATACGCGGTCGCCCTGGCGACCGCGTCGCCCTAGCGACCCGAGCTGAATGCTCGCCATCGCTATGGCGATGCGCGTCGCCGTAGCGACGGCGGCTGGACGTTCGCCATCGCTATGGCGATACGCGTCGCCGTAGCGACGGCGGCTGGACGCTCGCCATCGCTATGGCGATACGCGTCGCCCTATTGACGGGAATAAATCATTTTCCTCTCTTTTTTTTTTCATCTAAACTTCCAAAATTCATAATTCTCAATCCCGAACTCCAATTTTGACAAACTTAATCTCTATAGAAAGCTTGAGGGAAGCTCTAAATCTTTCACGAAGGACATAAAACTCAATTCGACTCCTACAGAAGTCCATTTTTCGGTCAAAGATACTATCCTCTATACAAACTTGTAAAAATCATAACTTATTATACTGAGATCGAAAAATTGCATACTTTATATCGAAATAAAGATCAAAACAAACCCTTCAATTTTCATGAAGAACATTAAAACTCAATTAACCTCTAACTAGGTTGATTTGTCAGTCAAAGTTTCAACCATAATAAAAGTCAAACCCTATCAAACATAACCTTTGACTGATCATAACTTTCACTCCCGATATCGAAAAATTGCAAACTTTATGTCTACAGAAAGCTCTTAACATCATCTACAAGTTTTCAGTAGATCATTTTATCAAATTTTGCCTATATCAAAAGTCAACGTTCAAAGGCCAAAAAGTCAACTATTACACAATTTTTCATATTTTCACTCTTTCTCTTTTTATCCTTGATTTTCAACTCCATTTCAATCATTCATATTTCTAAGTCAAATTGTCACTCAAGGTTCGGGGTCCAACACATACTCCCGTGTCAAACGGGGTATTCTTCAAGACTTGAAAAATAGATGCAAATTTTGAGTGAATTTTGTGAACTCAGTGAGTGACCATCATCGATGGTTCACCCAATCACATAACATATAACACATACTTTCATTTTCATTAAGTCACATTTCATATTCCCTATCACACCTCACATTCACATACAGTTTCATATTTTCATTATGTCGATACAATGTCATATTCAATATAATCAAATCGATCATTCAATCAAATTTATCATTCCCATTCAACACAATGTCACATTCCCATTCAATACAGTGTTGCAGTCCCATTCAATACAATTAATTCAACTATTCCCATTCCGTACAATCAAATCAATCATGTTATGCATATGTGCATGAGACCCACTTTCCATTTAATTACTTTGTTCTGACCGAGTGTCTAAACTTTCCCGTACCCATGGATATCGGGCTCATTGAAACTGTCCCATATAGGGCTCATTGTAAACTGTCCCATAAAGGGCTCATTGTCGTTGAGCCTGAGGCTTTGAATCAGTATCTGAGCACGAAGCTCTTTTCACTCATTGTTGACTACTCTGATCACAACTCCCATTATCTTTCATGTATTCATGCAGTGGAATGTCTTATGCATATTTGCATGCGCTCAGTCAATCATAATTACTATCATCGGACCGTAATCCGGCATTCGACATCTAATTAAGAAGTCACATTTCATTTATGTGCAATTATGCATGCAAGACATTTTAACAATCTCAATATATACACTTAGGTCATCCCATTCACATTCAAGGAGCACTTCAATAACGCAATTCCCAATACATAATCAATCACCGGACCTCCTGTCTAGAACCCATATTTAATCACAATCAATAAAATAAATCAATACACATTCAACATATAAAAAAAGCAAATAACAAATAAATAAGATCATCTAGGTCTACTCACTGCACGCTCCAGATTTGCATTGGTTTCCAATTTCTGAGGACACCTGAGTGCGGACATTTATCCTGCACTACCAATTTATGCCATATGCACACATTAATCACTTTGCATAAGAATTCCCATTTATGCACAAATATAGAATAAGGATAATGCATGTTCATGATATTCCCGGTCCTAATCCTATATTTGTTTTTTCAGAAAAATCCATTTCAAAATAAGAAATCCAATGGCGCTGACGGCGCTTAATTTGGACCTCTATAGGTCCCCAATTAAATAAAACAGTGAGTAAAGGCTCCGTTACCCGGGCCCACGTCAATTGTCCGTCCACAAATCCCCAATTTCTCAAAAAAATAAAATTAAATAATCAATGAATCCGATGCCTCAAGAATCAGGTCAATCGGACGTCGGACGGAAAAGTTATTCACGAAAGAAACCAAGATTCAAATAAAACAATTAATATATCTATATCTATAAGCCCTTATTTCACACAAAATTGTAGCCAACAAGCCAAAGTTTCATTTGGCACAAACCTCACCTCATTTGCATACCTACACAATTAATTATGATCAAAACAGTAAACCATGTACAAATGACAATTTTCCAGCTTTGATGTTCAATTTAATTCCTTTTATTCCCATGTCCATTCTACTTCAATTAGCACTCTGTTTAATTTTTCCCACACAATAACCACGTTAATCACAATAAAATACCGTTTAGGCCTAAATACCAGGAATATCATGTATGCATGTACAGTTATTTCATGTGCACTATTTTTGCTGATCACCAGTACCAATATGCATAACAATGTCAAAGCAGTCCTAATCACTTTTACCTAGCTAATTTACTATTTTACCCTTCACATCGGGGTGGGATGTTACAATTCCCCCTCCTTATAAAAATTTAGTCCTCGAAATTCTCGGTCAACAGTTCACTAGGGCGATTATCAATTGACTCTACATGTTCCATACACTTTTCCACTCGATGATTCATTTTGGAAAAGTCACGATAACTTATTCTAACTCACTCGATCGGTTGTTCAATAAGGTCACTTATTTGGCTAACTCATTATCACTCGTCACCATAGAGCGGACTCAATCGAAAAGGCTGTCGATCGATGATCTTACTATCCTTACTATGATCGAGACTTGCCATTTAAGGAGGGTGAATTGTAGCCATATAAGTGGTGAACAGGTAAGAGTGATTAGACTGCTGACATTGTTATGCATATTGAACCGGTGATCAAGAAAATAGTGCACAAGAAATAATCAGATATACATACATGATATTCTTGATTTGGGCCTAAACGGTATTTTATGTGATTAACGTGGTTATTGTGTGGAAAATTAAACCGAAACTGCTAAAAAGTAGAATGGACATGGGAATAAAAGGAATTGAATTGAACATCAAAGCTGGAAAATTGTCATTTGTACATGGTTTACTGTTTTGATCATAATTAATTGTGTAGGTATGCAAATGAGGTGAGGTTTGTGCCAAATGAAACTTTGGCTTGTTGGCTACAATTTTGTGTGAAATAAGGGCTTATAGATGTAGATATATTAATTGTTTTATTCACATTCACATACAGTTTCATATTTTCATTATGTCGATACAATGTCATATTCAATATAATCAAATCGATCATTCAATCAAATTTATCATTCTCATTCAACACAATGTCACATTCACATTCAATACAGTGTTGCAGTCCCATTCAATACAATTAATTCAACCATTCCCATTCCGTACAATCAAATCAATCATGTTATGCATATGTGCATGAGACCCACTTTCCATTTAATTACTTTGTTGTGACCGAGTGTCTAAACTCTCCCGTACCCATGGATATTGGGCTCATTGAAACTGTCCCATATAGGGCTCATTGTAAACTGTCCCATAAAGGGCTCATTGTCGTTGAGCACGAGGCTGAATCGATGTCGAGCACGAAGCTCTTTTCACTCATTGTTGACTACTGGTCACTGACTCCATTATCTTTCATGTATTCATGCGGTGGAATGTCTTATGCATATTTGCATGCTTTCGATCAATCATAATTACTATCATCGGATGTAGTCCGGCATTCGACATCTAATTAAGAAGTCACATTTCATTTATGTACAATTATGCATGCAAGACATTTTAACAATCTCAATATATACACTTAGGTCATCCCATTCACATTCAAGGAGCACTTGATAACGCAATTCCCAATACATAATCAATCACGGACCTCCCGTCCGGAACCCATATTAATCACAATCAATAAAATAAATCAATACACATTCAACATATAAAAAAGCAAATAACCAATAAATAAGACCATCTAGGTCTACTCACAGTACGCTCCAGATTTGCATTGGTTTCCAATTTCTGAGGACGCCTGAGTGCGGACATTTATCCTGCACTACCAATTTATGCCATATGCACACATTAATCACTTTGCATAAGAATTCCCATTTATGCACAAATATAGAATAAGGACAATGCATGTTCATGATATTCCCGGTCCTAATCCTATATTTTTTTTTCAGAAAAATCCATTTCAAAATAAGAAATCCAATGGCGCTGACGACGCTCAATTTGGACCTCTATAGGTCCCCAATTAAATAAAACAGTGAGTAAAGGCTCAGTTGCAAGGCCTCGTCAATTGTCAAATCCACAAATCCCCAATTTCTCAAAAAAAATGAAATTAAATAATCAATGAATCCGATGCCTCAAGAATCAGGTCAATCGGAAAAGTTATTCACGAAAGAAACCAAGATTCAAATAAAACAATTAATATACCTATATCTATAAGCCCTTATTTCACTCAAAATTGTAGCCAACAAGCCAAAGTTTCATTTGGCACAAACCTCACCTCATTTGCATACCTACACAATTAATTATGATTAAAACAGTAAACCATGTACAAATGACAATTTTCCAGCTTTGATGTTCAATTCAATTCCTTTTATTCCCATGTTTATTCTACTTCAATTAGCACTCAGTTTAATTTTCCCCACACAATAACCACGTTAATCACAATAAAATACCATTTAGGCCCAAATACCGGGAATATCATGTATGCATGTACAGTTATTTCATGTGCACTATTTTTGCTGATCACCAGTACCAATATGCATAACAATGTCAAAGCAGTCCTAATCACTCTTACCCCTAACCAATTTACTATTTTACCCTTCCTGTCGGGGGTGGGATGTTACAATAGTCTCGTGTCCAAAGCAGACTCTTGCTCAGATTGGCTAGGCGACTGTTGAGTCTGAGGTCGGAGGGGCTCACTACTTTGCCCTAGAGAAGCCTCAGCCACTCCCGGGGCTACGGACTCATCCGTGCTCTCCTCTCTCAATAGAGAGTCAGGTGCGATTGAACCTTGCAGAACTCCTCGTGTCCTTCTACGAGGTGGCATCTTACTCCTTCAATGAAAACATTTATAATTAGCTACAATTCGTTTTAATCTTATGTTTCTATATGTATGCATGATATGCATGTCACTTAATATAAACAATCATTTCATAATGCAAAAATTTAATCACATAATAAAACAATTTCCCTACTATGCATCCTAAGCCTAGGAGTGAACCTAAGCTCTGATACCAAACAATGTTGGACCCCGTCTCCGAGGCCCAACATTCGGAAGCACACAAGCATAGAAGACCCAAAACTGACAACATACCGACCACAATTTGGGGGACTTGCAATAGGAATTACAGATCGGCTTCTTAAGGACATTTGTTCCTCATATTCTAACGATTCTAACGCCATTGAAAACGCTCAATTTGGATTAGAAATGAGGAAGTTATGACCAAATATTGTCTTAAAAGAAATAGACCAAGAATGCTATATCTGACTTCATGACAGAAATTGAAAATCTTAAAGGTAAATTTTCAGCTCGGATCCTTCATGCAACTTGTATATCTATGTCTCTAGTTTAATTTAAAACAAGAATTGACCCGATCGGAGCCCTATAGCTCAAGATATTTCGAAATCATTGAAGTATATTCAGACTTTAACGACCGACCATCACACTTTGTTTCAATCCAATTTTTATAATTTAAAATCAATACTGATAAATCAGGTATAAAAAGATATAAAATTTTCTTAAGAGTCTATCGCTTCAAAAATCAGCTTAATCGGAGGTCGGACTAAAAAGTTATAGCTAAATGAAGAGAGGGAGGTCGGTCGGCCGCAAGTCGACCCCAAAGGTCGCACGGCAGACGCGGGAGCTCATCCACGCAGGCTGCACGCGGGAGCTCATCCGCGCGAGCTGGCGAGCGGGAGCTCGCTCGTGCGGACGCGGGCGGGCGAGCGATCGACCACGCGATCCTAGCTCCAAACTTCAAACCTTCATATCTTTTGACTCTGAGCTCCAAATCAGACGTGGTTTGAGGCGTTGGAAAGCTAAAATACAGCTCTACCATTTTTAAGAAGGACCTAATAGCAAGCTCGTCTTTTAAAGGGATCAAAAGTTTACTCCATGATCGACCGACTAGCTCTTCATAAACAATACCAAAACTTGTAACCTTCATAACTTTTGATCCCGAACTCCAAATTTTACAAACTTGGTGGCTATAGGACGGTAAGAGAACGCACTACAACTTTCATGAAGACCACCGACCTAACTTCCAACTCTACAAGGGTCAAAAATGGCCTTAAAACTCTTTGCTAAAATCTGCCATTTAGACAGCACCTGCACTTACTTCTAACAACTCTTAGCAACCAAATAACACACTCTAAAATAGTTCATACTACATCAAGGAAAGCTCTACAGCTCGCCTAACACCCTCAAGGAGTCTAAATGATCCTATACAACCTATAACAACCCAGAATTTGTCCGAATGCACAATAAATCCAAATTTGACCACATCAGCTCAATAGATCACACACCTTAGCAAATTTCCAGCAAGTTATCCCAATACAAAACCCAACAGCAACTCAAAAATTAAAAAGACCCATACATATACCCTTTTCAAGGTCAAGCACAGATCACAAATCAACAAATTCACATGATGAAGAGAGTACCGGAGCTCTCAATCTCTTTATCAATCATTCAAGAATTCAATCATAGCTTTAATTACATATCGGCATATTCATCAAGAATCAAGTACAAAATACAAAATATGAGATGCTCAATGCTTAATATGCTTATAAAGTTATTCCAAACGCTAGTTACTAACTTAATACAAAAATGTCTAAAGTCTTGGAGTTATGCTCGATGCCTTGCAAGGTTCCGTGATCAACTAGAATTTGCATCTGAGGAGGGAGAATGGGGTGAGAAAAACACAGCTCAGTGGCTAACACCTTTCTAGCCATCAAGTAATGAGCCATACAACACATAAAGAATCCGAAACATTAGCAATCTATCATGTAAAGTCCAAATAGCTCAACTTCATCACATAAATCATAAATTAACCAAAATCATCACATAAAGCATAATATGAAATCTTTTATCAATTTAAAACACATATTATGCATCATAAACACCAAAATGATGAAATGTACACAATTGGCTCGAGAGTTCCATAAACACGACGGAAACCGAAGTTTACCGTAAACACGACGAGTTCATTTTCGGATCTCGTGGGCCTCAAGTGGGCAGCCTGGAGAAGACTAGGGGGGTCAACGTGCACGTGACTTAACGAAATAGGTTCTCTCTCGCCCAATCACAACAAATTTATGCTCACATATTCAAACACAAGAATAGCATTTTATGTTTCTTTCATTGTATCAAATCATCATAGTTTCATTCTTTTCGTTCAAATCAAAAGAATACACTTTCAATATACACACAATTTAACAAAGATTGCATACATAGGGCATTTGCCCATTACAAAACAACTATAAAAATGTTACCCACATAACGTCGGAATCCGAATTCAAGATTGCCCTTCCTCCTTGTCTTGAGTGGGGTTTTCTTGATTTCCTTCAATTAAATCACACTCCATTTAATAAACATATTCTAAAAGAAAGGCATAGCATTTATAAATCAAGCAAAGGTAAAAATAAACTTTAAACCTAACCTACCAATAAGTCATCTATGAAAGAAAACCAAAACCCTAACTTAAAAATCCTAGAATGCCTTTAATTTCACCTTCTCTTCTTTCTTTCTTTAAACCCTAACTTCCATTTCGTCCCATTTTCGAACCTATTTCAAACAAGGATGGAACCTACCTTCAACAAGTTGTTTCTCTTCTTTTTCCTCTTCTTCCTTCCTCCCTTCAAGCTTCCTACGGCTCTCCCTTTTTCCTCTTGGCCGAATCCCCTTTCTCCTTGGTTCACGTTTTTTTTGGCTTCTCTTCCTTTTCTTTTCTCTATGACACTTACTTCTTCTCCTCTTAATTCATTTAACTCATTTATCTCTCAACTTAAGTCCTCCTCCAATACTACGTAGTTTTAAGCTCTCCCTTTTCCTCTTACAATACTTTTGGGCTCTCCTCCTTCTACTTATCCCATTAACCTCTAAAGCCCATTCTTTCTCACATGCCCTTATTTTTGTCTCATATGGCTCTACACATCCAAGCCTACTTCTAATTAATCCAATTAATTCTAAACCTTCACTTTAACTTCAAAATTTCCAATTCCCAATCATACTAACTAATTTCAAGACTCAACAAATACATATATATATATATACACACATAATTAAAACAATTAAAGCAAAAATAAAGAATAAGTCAGGTAAATCAATAAATTAATAAATAATTAATTAAATAAAGGAAAAAAATTTCGGAGCCCAATAGCAAACACCAAACCCTTCCGTAATCACTCAAGAACACACAAAGAAGAAGAAGAAACAATGTGTAAGGTTAGTTAGGGTACCAAACTAGATGGGTTTAAGTAGAGGCTCTAATGGAGAGCAAGATCAAGACTATATTGCATGCACTTTGATTCATGCAACAATTGCATAAATTGCATGAATAAGACTTAAGACACTTCTATTTTGCTCTAGAACTTTTCTAGACTCCTTATCCTCTCACTTGAGTGTGTAAGAACTTGTTGGACTCTGATATTTGCTCTGGGCAGAGACCCCTGAGTAATGTCCTCAATAATAGGCTGTGGGTATCATCTCCTTCTATCAAGAGTAGTAAATCTTTATTGACTACCTAATTACCTTCAAATACTAATAGTTGTACCTAATTATCGCCCTATGAGCAATCTCATCTTGAGGCAACAAGGAATGATGTCAAAACACATGATCGACATCTAAGATATCCTTGAGTACCACAAGTCTAAGGATATTTTCACCATTTCTATGATAAGATTAATTATTGACATTTGATAGATCATCCATATGATAATCTCATGGCGGGTCATATGATGTGCTTACTACTCTTGGTAAGCATCTACATGTTAACTCTAAGAATCTCATGCTTACAGTGTAACACCCCATGTTAGGGGTTAGAATATTGAGGAATTACAATGCATTATATGCTTTGCATATTGAATATTCACTTAAATGTGCAAATGTATTTTTGATACATACAAATAATTTTCATGCATTTATCAACATTTTTTTGGTTAAAATGGATTTATAAATGAGATTAAATCTTGAATTATGGATTATTGGTGGTAAAATTTTATTTAGAGATTATTAGTAATATTTTGGATTTTTTGGAACTTTTAGGAATTTTCTAGAAATTTTGGGATATTAGGAAAAATAGAAAATTGGCTTAGTGACATGTAGCACTCCTTTGAGGATGACAAATGGCTCATATTCAATGGGGCCATGTGTCAATGTATTAATAAAACAAGTAAGCATGTGTTTTCAAAGGCAAATTACAGTAGCTCTTTTTTGTTCTTCAATTTTAGCTTTGTTCTATATTCTATGATGAAATCCGATTCTTCACTGTCAAAGCTGGGATTTGTCTAAAGAAGTAAGTAAGTTGTGTTATAGCTTTCTGGATAGTTTGTGAATGAATTTGATGTTGTTTTAGTACTAGAAATGAATACATGCATGAAAAGTTTAGTATATGAATAAGTTGAATGAGGAATTGAATTTGTTATTGAATTAGGATAACAACAACTGTATCTGGAAGTGCTAAACACACCTAAGTTTAATTTGTGTTGACAAACTGTAAGTGCAGAAGTTAAAAACACAGTAGTAAGAATGAAAATACACAGTAGTGAGAGAAAGTGAACAGGTAGTTTCGAATTTTTAATGTGTATATTGAATCTAAATTTTTAGGTATTCTAGAGTAAGGTGAGATAGAATGGAGTGATATATAGTGAAAATAAGTTAGAAATGATTTAAATGAAGAGTTAGGATTGATGAAGATGGAAGAAGTAAAGTGCAGAAAAGTTGGAAATGGTGTGAATGAGAATCGAATTTTTTATGTTGGTATTGAATCTCGAATTTTTGATTTATTTAAAGTTATGGAGCTGAAATGGAAGTAGAATAGTAGATTAATACATTGAATGTAGTTTATAATGTGTAAAAGTAAGAAAATATGGAAAATGAATCATAGAGGAAGAGGAAAAACAGGTGCAGTGAAGAAGAAGGAGGTCGAGATCGTGCAGGCTGATGGACTTAGCAAGTCATGATCGTACTTCTGCACAATTGTGACTTTGCAGGTCCGTCCGGAGTGTCAATTTAGAAGAAATTCAATCCTTTTAAAATTAAATCAAGGATCGTGCTCTTTTCCCATTACAAAATAAAATAACTTTTTATTTCCCCTTTATTTTATTAGAATTTTGTCTCAAGAAGATGGAACTTAGTATAATCAAGATGATGTCTTGTAGTAGTCCCAAGGCTTATTGTATGTAAAAATCCTCATTTTTTTGTATCTTTTGTATATTTTAACAGCACTACCTAGCAATTAACTTACTTGCTGCACTTGTGAGCTCGTTAATGATTTCATTTTTTCTTTTAAAAAATTTGTCTCATCCTTTTATCTCAATTTTTTTCAAATTATGTTTTTGTACAAACTCAATATATCCTTTTTAAATCAAAATTTAAGATTGTTTTCGTTTAAAGTCTTATGACATAGTTTAAAACATCTTTATGTACTTCATTTTAAGTATAGTTAAAACTAAAACACATGGGTTTTCAGTCATATACTTTAAAATTAATTTCAAATTTTGCATATTGATACAAGTGTCTTATTTTAAGTTGAAGGTAAAATCATAAACTCTAGTATTCTAAAACTTTTTATTTCCATTGCTTTAAAATACATTTAAATTCACATTCAAATTTTTTATAAAATCTCTAAATTTTTAAAAAATTTCAGACTTAAATAATTGTTTATGTGGATAAAATAAGGTGCTTAACACCTATTTTAGAAAATTTACCCACAAATTCAAATTCTAATTACGACTCTTAGATCTTTTCTTTTTATTTTCTCTATTTTCCTTAAATTTGGTCTCATTTCTATTAAGAGCATAAAAATAAGAACAATATAATCTAATTAAAGATAAGAAAGATTTTCAAAATAACTCTCAAAAGAAAGACAAATGAAAGATGACCAAAATAAAATGTAAAGTAATGATAAAGCAAAGAGTTTAGACAAAAAAGTGCAAAGACAAAATTAAAGAGATAAAGCAGATTTAATAAGAGAATTAGAAATTCAAAAGTGATAATTAACAGTTGTAAAGAGACAACATAGAGTTGAGGATGATTAAAAATTATAGAAAGATTCAAGAGTTAGAAGTAGTTAGTGAGAATATAAACAAAAAATCAATAGATAATATTGATTCAAAATATAATAAATCAAATTATTCAAGAATTTAAAGGGATCTTTGAGTAGCTAGAATGGATTAGGGTGAATATTCTAAAATTTAAGAGCTAATAGACATGAATGAAATGAATCATAAAGCTTTAGTGGCATTAAAAGAAATGGAGAAAACTAAAGAAGTGATATTACATGAAAAGATAACTAATTATTTGAAATATAAGCTTAGAGAATGGAAATGTCAAATGTGGAAGTTGTATTTATAGACTTATGAGAAGTATGGAACATCATTACAATTGCAAAGAGATATTAAGTAAGAATACAAAGGTTCTAACTTACTTTTAGACATTGTTAAATATATAATATCATATGAAGCTTTAATTAAAGATCATTTTATATCACAAATTAGTGATCAATCAATGAAATGTCTTTTGTTTTCTAGGACATTAAATGTTTCTGATATTCTAATATCATAATCAACATTTTATATAATAATAATGATAATTTGAGAAAATTTAATCGCCTTAGCTCTTTATTGTTCTAATCCTTGTTATTTTGCATTGAATGTTTATATTCATATGAAAAATGATAATAACTCATTATAATCTCTTTGTCTCTTTCAGATGATTGTATATATAGTTTACCATAACTCATAAAAAGGATTAAGAAAAATAATTAAACAAAATTTGTATTTAACAAGATCTAAAGTAAAGATGTTGGAAGTGTTATGAAAGAGTAGAAGTTGAAGAATTAAGAGAAATTATGGCCAAGTTAAGAGAGTAACTTGGACTAAGAGAAAGGCAATCATAAAAGAGGAAGTATCATTAGGGTCTTCCCAAACATTTATTTCTACTATTGCATTCATACCCTTTTAATCCATACCAAGGGTTTAATTTTTCACTCATATATGCACCCATTATCTTACCAACTCTACCAATATTAGGCAAAAAGATGCTTTTCTTATGTATTCTACATCAAAATCAACATATATGCCCTAATACCATCAATTTCAAGAACAAGCATGCCATCCTCTATGTATCCTATTCTAAAACAAGCAATTGTAGAACTATTAATAGTAGGAATATGAATACCTTTTCCTATATATTCTAATCCGGAGATAACATTTGTAATAGAGTCATTTTTTATGGATACAATACTGATCTTAGCTCTTAGGAATAAGAAGGATAAAGATAAATGGTTAAGCTAAAAGGAATTCTAGAAACCACAGAGAAAGATAGAGAATATGGTGAATTATGAGCACTTTAGTGGTATCAAAAGTAAAAGCACTTAAAGACATTTTCCTAGTGGCCAAAGTCTATATCCTACATTGCTTTAGAATGTGTGAATTTGAGAATTTAAATGGTATCATGGACTAATATAGGTTATTTACAAATGTATTATTGTAAAATAGAAATATACTTCAATAATAATGAGATATTAGTGGTCTATCATAAATAAACTCTCTATTAGGTCTTTGTGTCACAACTCGGTATCACATAGGGCGCATAATAACCGCTGCATACCCGAACTAAGGACACTCACGGTATCCCTAACTCGACTATGCAAGGCTAATTGAATATCTCTGCTTGTTTTAAAAATTTTGGGCAACATAATAACTGTATTTTAAATATCCTAAAACTCAAACAAACACCTACAAACAATTTTAAATGCACTTCTATATTCACATTAAAATTTTACTACAACTTCTGGATTTTTAAGTCCAATCAAAAGTAGTCTCAACAACGGTACCAAAAGTTGATACATAAGGTTTTTTACAAACTACAAGACAGTTAGGAGTTAATTTATAAAGTCATAAAGCATATCAAGATAACAAATCTAATAAAAATAGTTCATAAGCCACTATATAACAAAAATACAAAACATAGACTACCCATATACGGTAATGCCCTGAAAATGTCAAGAAAACTGCACAATCCACACAGAGTTTAAAGTTCACTAAATTAACCTGCATGGTTGGAAAGCAGAGGGGTGAGTACACTATGTACTTAGTGAGCAGGAAAACCATATATGCAAATAGAACTCGATACACACCAAGACGGTATAGATAACCTATGAAGTAAACATACATCACATAAAAACACATAGGCCTAGCCTATAACTCAACGTATATTGGTTAGGAACCATACAGGCCTAGCCTATTAATTATTCAGCCGGTGAATATAGTTGTTAAGTCAAAATGGCTTTACATAAATGATTTTGATGAAGTATAAATAACGAAAGAATGAAAAACAGACGGAAGAAGAAAAGCAGACGGAAGATTGAAAAGGAGACGATAGTTGAAAAGCAGTCGATAGATGAAAAACAGATGGAGATTGAAAAACAGACGGAAGATTGAAAAGCAGACGAAAGAAGAGAAAAACAGACAGAGAATGAAAAACAGACGATAGAAAAAAAACAGACGAATGAAGAGAAAAACAGACGGAAGATAGAAAAGCAGACGGAGATTAAAAAACAGACGGAGGCCAAAAACAGATGGAAGCCAAAAGTAGACGAAAGCAAAAGCAGAAGATGAAAAGCAGACGGAAGCAAATCACGTCTGAATCAAGAATCAGTTTGAGTTCGTTATAGAACTCAACTGAATAACCGTTTCTTTCAAGATTCAAGAAGCAGTTGAAGATGAAGGCTATAAATATGATTCGAAGTCGAAGATTGCAAAGTTACAAAAAGTTACACATGTGAACGTTACAAAAGCTTACTTGAGAGTTTATTGTGCAAATAGCTAGAGCTATCTTACTGTAACAAAACTCGAAACATCTTTCTATAAGAAAGTAGTACAGATAGCCTGCAGAGGCTAAGAGTAAAAGAATACTGACTGTAAAGAGACCTGAAGAGGCTCAGAAAGAAAAAATACTTGTAAAGTTGTTGAGAGACAGTGAAATCTCACAAAAGACATCTGAGGACTGGACGTAGCCCACGGTTTGGGGTGAACCAGTATAAAAATTACTGTGTCAACTTCTCTCTATCCTTATCTATCTTATCGTTCAAAGTTTCAATTTTACTTAGTTTTTAAACAAGTTTTCGAAGAATACGATTAACTTCGATTTGCAGTAGTTCTTGTAAAAAGAACAAGTTTTTCTTTTGACAAAACGATTTTGAAGGATTTTCAAAAAGGGGAAATACATAATTCAACACACCCTTCTTGTGCATTTATACATCATATAATAAGCATTGTAATAATGCGTGATTCACTTCAATTGGTATCAGAGCTCGAGGTCCAATAATCACTGTAACAAAGTGTGGATCAAAGATTATGGTGGAATCACATACGTACATTGCAGAAGGTGTCTCAGTCACTAGACCTCCAGCATTCAACGGAGAAGACTACCACTACTGGAAAGATAGGATGCGGCTATTTATAGAATCTACTCATGTTGACCTTTGGGACGTGATAGAGAATGGACCATACGCACCAGTAGATGAAGAAGGAAATCTTATTCCACGGATCAGATGGAAGGCTGATCAAAAGGCGAGATTCTAACTGAACTCTAAAGCGAAGTTTTTCTTGAGTTGTGCCCTTAGCAGAAGTGAGTATGACAAAGTCCACGGATGCGATACTGCGAAGGAGATATGGGACACGTTGTCCATCGCACATGAAGGTACAAACTAAGTCAAAGATTCCAAGATAAGCATTCTTGTGCACCAGTACGAGCTTTTCAAGATGAAAGATGAAGAATCTATTGATCAAATGTTTGGAGGATTTCAAATAATTATCAATGGATTGAAAGCTCTCGAAAGAACTTACGACAACTAAGATCACGTACGTAAGATCCTAAGAATTCTACCAAAGAGATAGAGACCAAAAGTTACTGCTGTGCAGGAAGCTAAGGATTTAAGTGTACTAAAGCTTGACGAGTTGCTTGGATCGCTGAAGATTCATAAAGTTGAGTTCGATGATGAAGACAAGCCCAAACGGGACAAGTCAATAGCACTGAATGCCGGACAGAAGAATCACAAGACTCAAAGGAGGAGAAAGTCATCAAAAGCATTAAAGATTGAAGAATCAAAGAATGTTGACTCCAGCGAGTCAAAACAAGAGTCCAGTGATGAAGATGACGAGCTATCTTTCATTTACAGGAAGATTAGACGAATGTGGAAGAAGAAGTCAAAAGGAAGTCAATTCTTCAAGAAGAACGACAAAGATGATGGAAAAGTAGAAAAGACATCCATCATATGCTACGAGTGTAACTAACCTGGACATTACAAGTCTGAGTGTCCTACTCTAAAGAAGAAGCCAAAGAAGAGTAGAGAAGGCAAGAAAAGCATGATGGCAACTTGGGAGGATCTAGATTCATCTAAATCAGATACAAGTTTTGAGACATCAGAACACGCAAATATTTGCCTAGTAGCCGAAGAGGAAAGTGATGAGGAGGTAACTTCTAAATACGATGACTTGTATAATGCATATTTGAAACTACTAGAGGACTCTCATGCTATTCTGAAACAATACAAACTGTTAAAGAAAAAGTATGTAGAAAACCTAAAACATACACAAGATTTAGAGAGAGAAAATGCATGCTTGAAATAGCAAGTAGAGGGGAATAAGAAAAACAATGTTGTAGATAGATCTGAAGAGATCAATCAGCTGAAGCTTAGGATTAAGAATCTTTCAGCTGATTTAGCTACCTTCACTAAGAGTACAAGGAAAATGAATGAGATGTTAGGAAAATGTAGATATCCGAGTGATAAAACGGGATTAGGGTTTACAAGAAATAAATGTCATCAGGGAAGAAAGTCTTTCTTCTAGAAAAAGGAGTATCACCAAACACGTTTTCATCAACAATCTTATAAAATGCATTAAATGAATCATTCTGTGCATGTTACTAACCCAAGAGGACCCAAGAAAATATGGATACCAAAAAATAAAATAGTTTCTCCTGCAAATATCCTTCCTTGGAAGATGCGACAAGCACCGTTGGTATTTGGACAGTGGATGCTTGCTACATATGACGGGAAGAAGGTCTATGTTTATAGATCTTCAGTATAAGAAAGGAGGATTAGTAACTTTCGAAAACAACCAGCAGGGCAAGATAATTGGAATAGGTAAAATAGGTAAAGATTCCTTTGCATGCATTGATAATGTGCTACTTGTTGATGGTCTGAAATACAATTTGATTAGTGTCAGTCAATTGTGTGATTCTGGTTTTGAAGTTACGTTCAATCAAAATCTTTGTGAAGTCAGAAACAAAGATGGGTCTATATTCTTTTCTGCCAAGAGAAGAAATAATCTTTACAAAATTGATTTAGAAGATTTTCAAAATCAAAATGTTTCATGTTTTTTATCAACTGAAGAAGAAAGACTAATCTGGAATAAAAAGCTAGGTCATGTCAGTTTTAAATATATTTCAAAGTTGTTAAAGCATGATTTGGTAAGAGATTTACCAAAAATAAGTTTTGACAAAGAGTTCTTTTGTGAAAGTTGTCTTAAAGGAAAACATGTCAAAATATCGTTTTCTTTTAAAAACACTGTAACATCTTCTAGACCTCTAGAGTTATTATATATGGATTTATTTGGTCCAACTAGGACGATAAGTCTTGGCGGAAAGAAATATGGACTTGTTATTGTTGATGACTTTACTAGATTTTGTTGGATATTATTTTGTCACACAAGGATGAGTCTTTTAAGTGTTTTAGATCCCTTTCCAGAAAGTTACAGAATGAAAAAGGAATGTCTATAGCCAGTATCAGGAGTGATCATGGTAGAGAATTTGAGAATGAGAAGTTTAGAATATTCTGTGAGGAGAATGGAATTTTCCACAATTTCTTTTCTCTTAGGACTCTACAGCAGGATGGAGTTGTTGAAAGGAAGAATAGGACGATTCAAGAGATGGAAAGGACTATGCTGTGTGAGATGAATCTTCCTAAGTACTTCTGGGCAGAAGTTGTGAATACATCGTGTTACATTCAGAATAGAATATTGCTGTGATCATTGCTGAAAAAAACTCCTTATGAGTTATGGAATGGATGGAGACCGAATATATCTTACTTTCATCCATTCAGTTGCAAGTGCTCTATTCTGAATACAAAGGAATTGTTGGATAAGTTCGATTCAAAGACCCATTCAGGAATCTTTCTAGGCTACTCTTTATCATCAAAGGCTTTTCAGGTTTATAATTTTACCTCAAAGACGGTTGAGGAGACCATTCATGTTAAGTTTGATGATAGTTCCCAACCTAGTAAGGAAGATGACATGGAGAGTGAAGTCCCTTCAAAGCTCTTAGGTGATACAATAGAAGCTTCATCATTAAGAACTCAGTTAGACAAGGTTGAGGATATTCCAGAAACTCTTGGATTAAAAAGAGATTGGAGATATAAGAGTTCTCATCCAGAAGAGTTAATTATTGGAGAGACCTCTGAAGGAGCCATAATAAGGTCCAAATTCAGAAGAGAAGCTAATGTAGCTTTTGTCTCTGAAATAGAGCCTAAAAAGATTAAGGAAGCTCTTCAGGATGAAGCGTGGATTTTAGCCATGCAAGAGGAGCTGAACCAATTTACTAGGAATAAAGTTTAGTCCTTGGTTCCTAAACCCTTGAAGAAATCCATCATAGGAACTAGATGGTTTTTTAAGAATAAGTTAGACGAATCAGGGAGAGTGAGTCGGATTAAAGCTAGATTAGTAGCACAAGGCTATAATCAGCATGAAGGAATAGACTACAATGGGACATATACTCCAGTAGCGAGACTTGAAGCGATTAGGATATTGTTGGCATATGCTGTTTGTCATGCTATAAAACTTTTTCAGATGGACGTAAAAAGCGCATTTCTGAATGGTTTTATAGAAAAAGAGGTGTATGTTAAGCAACCTCTTGGTTTCGATGATGTTAAGTATCTAGATCATGTCTATAGACTTCATAAAGCTTTATACGGCTTGAAGCAAGCTCCTAGAGCGTGGTATGATCATCTAAGTACCTTTCTCTTAGAGAGTGGTTTTAGTAGAGGTCAGGTAGATAAGACGCTCTTTAGAAAGAATTATGAGAATGAGTTTATTTTAGTGCAAATTTATGTTGATGATATCATTTTCGGTGCTACTTCAAAGAATTTATGTATGAGTTTTAATAGTCTAATGAAAAATGAGTTTGAGATGAGTATGATGGGTGAGTTGAAGTTCTTTCTTAGGTTGCAAGTTAAGCAAACCGAAAAGAAGATCTTTATCCATCAATAAAATATGTGAAAGAACTGTTGTCTAAATTTGATATGAATAATGTGAAGCCTAAGGCAACTCTGATGCATCCTTCGAACCTTTTGTTGAAATACGAAGTAGGTAAGAAGGTGGATCAAACCCTGTATAGAGGGATGATCGGTTCTTTGCTTTATCTTGCAGCAAGCAGACCTAACATACTGTTCAGTGTATGTTTGTGTGTAAGGTTTCAGGCCGATCCTAGAGAGTCTCATTACATAGCTGTTAAAAGAATTATGAGATATTTTGTAGGTACTACTAATCTTTGCTTAATGTTTGAGAAAGGTACAGATTTCAGGTTGATTGGATATTGCGATGCGGACTATATCGGAGATAGAGTTGAAAGGAAGAGTACGAGTAGAGGCTGCCACTTTCTTGGCTCAAACCTAGTTTCCTAGTCAAGCAAGAGACAAAGCTTAATCACTCTATCAACTGCCGAAGCCGAGTTCATGTCTTCCGCAAGTTTTTGTTCACAAACATTGTGGATTAAATAACAACTAGAAGATTATTCAATTCAGGAAGAGGAGATCCCAATTTTCTGTAACAACACCAGTGCCATCAACTTATCGAAGAATCCTATATAGCATTCGAGAGTGAAGCATATCGAAGTCAGACATCATTTCTTGAGAGACTACGTTCAGAGAAAGGTTGTGAGTCTACAGTTTATTGAGACAGAATTTCAATAGGCAGACATCTTCACTAAGCCACTGAGTGAAGAACGATTCAAGGAAATCAGACGGAACCTCAACATGGTGATGTTAAATGACCAACCGTCTGACATTTCACAGCCAAGTTAAAAGGTCGTCAAAGTTAACGGCATCAGAAACAGTGAATTACAGCTGGTAACTTCTCTCACAAGGAAATTTTAGAGGGAAAGTCTCATAGCCTTGAGAACTTCACCGATTCTAGAACATGCCTAATAAGACCTTTCGAGTAGTCTCAAATCAGAAACCCTTTGAATACTCTCAACCCACAAACTTTTCAACCCTCTCAAACCTCTGAAATCAACCTTACCTTTGAAGAACAGATTACCGAATTCAGTTTCTATTCAGAATCAATGTAGTAAGCAATGATCTACGGAAGGCATGTGGATTTTGAATCTTTAAGGAAAGATGATATGGATATCGAACCAGAGATTGTAGAAGTCGGTTGGAGGAAGTTCTTCCAGGTGCGGGAGTATGTATATCAAAATGAAGTGTATGAGTTTTGGAAGAATGTGCAGATGGTAAACAAAGCTATTGTTTCTACAGTAGACGGACTATCTATTATTGTAACAACGGAGTTGATCGAAAAGGTGACCGAATGTCCATCTGTTGGAGAGAAGCTAACAAGCAAAGCCAGATGGATGACAAAGGTCAGTTTAAAGGAAGACAAAGTCAGTAAACAGTTGTATGGAGTTAATGACCCAACAGAGAGGAAGAACTCGAGTCTGGTACCGAAGGCTAGGGTCTTACATGCGATTCTGTTCAACTGCGTCTTACCGAGAGCAGATTCAAGGCATTTGGTGACTACTCTGGATGAACAATGCCTATTCTACCTGCTGAATCGTCAACCTATAGACTTACCATTTCTGATTTTTCAGTACATGGTTAAGGGGATGAAGGATTCTAACAGCTACCCGTACGGAATGTTGTTAACAAGGATTTTCAGGGAGTCTGGAGTCTGTCTTGACAGAGGAATCAGACGAATGATACCTGTTAAGAGTGTTATCAACTCGGGTACAATAGGAAAACTGGGCTTGAAGAATCTGGACAGAGCAGAAGCAGATTCTGAGAATAAAACTAGAACTAAGGGGGAGCGGATACAGAAGAGGTCTCCCACAAAGAG
Source organism: Erythroxylum novogranatense (assembly GCA_029891385.1). Taxonomy (NCBI): domain Eukaryota; kingdom Viridiplantae; phylum Streptophyta; class Magnoliopsida; order Malpighiales; family Erythroxylaceae; genus Erythroxylum; species Erythroxylum novogranatense. Next base: position 44,470,110 of record CM057226.1, on the reverse strand, counting down.
TTCTAAATCTCAAGTTAGTACAAGAATGCCCATTATTGAAAGAAGGAGATCATCTGAAGAAGTTTTGACGGAAAAGATGATTTCTCAAAAAGAAAGTAGCCAAGTTCAGAGTACAGAAGAAAGTGTCTTAAAGAGAAAAGGGGAGAAGCTTCTGAGTGATATTCCAAAGAAGGCGAAGAGATCACCCAGGATTCGAACCTTGAGATAGCAAGAAGAAAAGAGGTCCAGAGAACAAAGTTAGGCAGAAGTCTCTGTGACTCGCGCACCGAAGGCTACGAGATCTCTAGTCTCAATCTTAAGTGAAGAATCAGTCAATCAGGCTAAGGAGACTGAGAGGAAAAGAAAATTGGAGTCTGAGAAGCAGAAACCCAACCTCAGAAAACTCCAAGACTGACTGAGGCAGTGAAAAAGGATAAGGAAGTTAGTCAGAAGAAGAATACTCCTATTGCTATTCCACAAGAGACAACAGCAGAACTAAGTCTGGTAAATGTTATTCCTACTGAGGTTCATCAACAGGAATCAACAGAACTTAGTTTGGTACATGTTCAATAAGAAGAATCTGAAGAACTCAGTCTGGTTCCATACAACTATTCTGAATTTCTGAGGAAAGACGAATTGGAAATCAGATTGATTGAAAAAGTTCAACCTGTGACTAAAAGAAGTACTTCAATAGTCATCAGGGATACACCGAAAAGGTTAGTAAAAGCTTACTTACAACCTATTTCGATAAATAGTGAGACATGGCATCTGTTGAATGAAGATTAAAGGAATTTTTATGAAGCCTTGAGGTATGCTGCCACAAAACCATATCCTACAAAGATGACCAGTCAACTGTACACTATTTACCCGATTACAGAGAAAACGGTGATAAGGGTTATACCAGACCTTCAACCAAGATATCCCATGGATGTTAATAAGGGGAAGAAGAAGTTATACCCAGAAAGGGTAATTGATGATATGTCCGCAGATCAGATTAAAGAACTAGTGCAAAGAATAGATGAAGCATGCACTATAGAGACGACGATTACAGGAGCCAGTTGTAGTTCAACAACAAAAGATGAACACTGTCCAGTGGGGGGAAAGCTTACTAAAGGGACGTTCACTGAATCTCTTGTGCAGACAATAGTGCGTATTAGGTCACTATCTAATACACTGTCAATTGAAGAAGAAGCCCTACCCTTGCGAGGAAGACAAGTGTTAATGCTACCAGCTCCTTATGACTTAGACCTTCCTGAACCCAACCTATTGGTTCAACCACCTATTTTTGAGCTTTTTGAAGACTATGTTCCATCTTCAGACGCATACACTACTACAATTGCCTTTGAAGAAGAACACCCAAAGAATGATGATCGACCAACCTCTTCTTTTGACTTGCAAGCAAAAGTAATGCACCTACGAAGAGAAGTCAAGGAATTGAAGGAGATGGTGAAAGAATTGTTGAAGCATCATCGGTCGTAATCATTTTTGATTAATAACAAATAGGGGGAGAAGAGAATGGAAAGCAGAAATCAAAAGGGGTGAACGAAGGAGATGAATTTTTGAAAAAGAAAGAAAAAGATAGGGGGAGGAAGAGTAAGCAGAAAATGAAGAAGTCAGACGAAAACAATATGAAGATATGTTTTCTTATTTTTCAACTGTACATTTTTTTCTTTTTACAGTTTTTCATCTTAACTGTATGATTATTTGTTATCATCAAAAAGGGGGAGATTGTTAAGTCAAAATGACTTTACTTAAATGATTTTGATGAAGTACAAATACGAAAGAATGAAAAACAGACGAAAGAAGAAAAACAGACAGAAGATTGAAAAGCAGACGATAGTTGAAAAGCAGACGATAGATGAAAAACAGACGGAGATTGAAAAACAAACGGAAGATTGAAAAGCAGAAGAAAGAAGAGAAAAACAGACGGAGGATGAAAAATAGACGATAGAAAAAAAATAGACGGAAGATTGAAAAAACAAACGAAAGAAGAAAAAAACAAACGGAAGATAGAAAAACAAACGAAGATTAAAAAGCAGACGGAAGCCAAAAGCAGACGGAAGCCAAAAACAGAAAAAAGCCAAAAGCAGACGAAAGCAAAAGCAGACGATGAAAAGCAAACGGAAGCAAATCACGTCTGAATCAAGAATCAGTTTGAGTTAGTTACAGAACTCAACTGAATAACCGTTTCTTTCAAGATTCAAGAAGCAGTTGAAGACGAAGGCTATAAATATGAGTCGAAATTGAAGATTGCAAAGTTACAAAAAGTTACACAAGTGAACGTTACAAAAGCTTACTTGAGAGTTTATTGTGCAAATAGCTAGAGCTATCTTACTGTAACAAAGCTCGAAACATCTTTCTGTAAGAAAGTAGTACAGATAGCCTGCAGAGGATAAAAGTAAAAGAATACTGACTGTAAAAAGACTTGAAGAGGCTCAGAAAGAAAGAATACTTGTAAAGTTGTTGAGAGATAGTGAAATTTTAGAAAGACATTTGAGGACTGGACGTAGCCCACAGTTTGGGGTGAACCAGTATAAAAATTACTGTGTCAACTTCTCTCTATCCTTATCTCTCTTATCATTCAAAGTTTCGATTTTACTTAGTTTTCAAACAAGTTTTCGAAGAATATGATTAACTTTGATTTGTAGTAGTTCTTGTGAAAAGAACAAGTTTTTCTTTTGACAAAACGATTTTGAAGAATTTTCAAAAAGGGGAAATACACAATTCAACCCCTCTTCTTGTGCATTTATACATTGTATAATAAGCATTGTAATAACGTGTGATTCACTTCAATAGGTACCAATTCTAGTACATAAAAGTAGAAAAACATCACATGTTTGTCGCCATTAAATCGACCAAAATAATGTGCACACCCACCGATTCTCGATGTTGGCTCGACTTTTATCTATGGTGAGTCTGAATTACAGTTGACCAGAGCGTCATGACCTTAGGTGATGATCTCATCGGTGTCCAAACCTTAGGCGTGGTATCATCCACAAATCCCGTAGAAAGGTGTTGATACGAGGACTCAACTTTTGTGTACTAGTATCAAGGGTATGGGGGTCGCTTAATCTGTTGTGCCTAGCACACAATTAGCTAATCGTTACCTCACTAATCAAAAACTCATATACAAATATTTAGTATAAAAAAATCAAGTAAGGTACCTTGCCTTTATTTATCGATTCAACTGATAAAATGGAACCCTATTATGGCTCTAAGCCAAATGAGAAATTCAAACACACAGCAGGCATGACTCGATTATGCATATGTAGATTCTAAAACATTAATTCATGCAAAAAAAGTCATCTTTTGCACTCCAAGTGTAAAGTTGTTCAAAAATGTAGTTAAAAAAAACGTTGTCCTTCGCACTTTAAGTGCAGCTTTGTTGAAAACAATATCATTTCTCAAAATACGTAATAAAAACATCAATTGCACTCCAAGTGCAAAGAGTTATTCAAAACAATGTCATTTATTATATACACAAGTATACTAGTATCTATTTGAGATTTAATTCTACTATGCATTACCTAAGTTCAAAATTCACACACAAGTCATCATGCATGTCTTAGGATGTTCTAATCCTATTTGAGAGATATGATTTTCCAAACTCACCTAAAAAAAGGTGTACACTCCCTTAACTTCAACAATCCTTAGTACTAGCTCCTTGATTCACAACTCTCGAGCCTTTATACATAAAAAAAATACAATGTATTTACTACTCAAACATATATCTTATATTTATACATCATCACAAAAGTGTATAAAACACAATATCACTATCTTTAAACTATAAGATTTAGAAATTACTCATCAATTTGAACAAAATTCAAGTATACTCTAAGTAAACATGAAAGCCGCTTTCCAATGTATATCATTACGAATCCTTAAATCCTAAGCCAAGTTTACTTAGATATTATATCAAACACCAAATGTGTATGACTTTTAAGTCATATTTTCAACACTTTATCATAGTAATTCATGTTCCTATCTTATTATATAACGAACACTTCCAAACAATAACACATTTCACCACTCCATTCAATCCAATTCCCTTCATTTAAGCCATATTCATCATAATTATGCAACTCATTACATTAATCCATTCCTTCTCCCATCTTTTCGACCAAGCCTCATCCAATATACAATTTTCTTCATTTTTCATCATCAATTCACATTATCCGTGTACAATTAACACCATATAATTCATTTAAATCATCAATTTCAAAAGTTATTCAAAAATTCAGAAATTTGCACCAAAGAGAGGGCATTTCAGTTTTGACTTAAGGGAACTTATCTATGAGTCATTTCATTCATCTAAACCATGTTTCATCTATATTCAAGCATAGAGAACAACATATCTTAACACCAAACTAAAAATCCTGATGTAGAGAAAGATAAGACAAAACTTACCTAAACCTTCCTTTGGTGATATCTTAAAATCCTTTCATAATTGCTCAAATATAATGATAGATTTGAGTTCCTTGGTCCCAAATTAGCTTAGGACACCTTGATTTGGGTTAGAGAATTAAAAAAAGAGTAAGATTTAGTGATAGCCGAAAATGGCTCTTCTCCTCCTCTCTTCTCATTTCTTCTCCTTTCTTTTAATTAAAACAAAATATCTCAAGTCTTTAGTAATGGGCTACACAGTCATATATGAAGAAGGGTCTAGAATATTGACTCTTCTTTGACCAAAATATGGTGAAATTACCTTTTTTCCTTAGGTTATGTGAAATTATCATTTTACCCTCATAGCTTTTCCTAAATTTGCAACTAAGCCCAAAATTTGGGAATCTCCAAAATTTTTATTTTTATTTTGGTCCTCAAAATTTTGAAAATAATAATTAAACCCCTTACTTTATAAAATTACACATTGATCTTCTAAGAATTGAAAAATTATATTTAAGTCCTTTGACTTTTAATAATTGGCATATAAGCCCTTATGTACATCAACTTTTCCAATTAAGCTTTCTAAGTGTCCAATACGTCTATAAATCACATCTAATCACCTCTCAGACATTAGAACATATTTAACTCAACCACCATGGTCATGTTCATCCAATGGACTTGGTTTTACACACTTAGAAACTTATATGTCAAAAATCTCCAAGATTTCGCATACCGATGAACTCTAAGTTCATGTAAGGGCATATAATATTATAAATCACTGACATATATACCCAAAAGGATTTTAAATACATCTTTTTACTCACATATAACCATGTATATATCAATATACAGTAGATTTCCAAATACAAAAAGGCTCAAAGAGTTTGGCGTTACACCCTGGGTAAGGCTATGTACTATTGGATCTCCCCAGACCTCATGTCTTAGCGAGATTTCAACTGGATGTTGATGATGATGATAAATAATGAGATATAACTGCATTATTTTTTAAAAAGACTCATTAACCTCACTTTGTATTGGTTCATGAACTTAAAACAATCAATTTTAAGAAACTTTGATTTTCTTATCAACAACTTCTTGATTCAATACAATTTCAACAACGATACTAGAAAAGGTATGTATATGATGGATAAAAAGCCTACAAATAGCCTAAAAGAGTATGCTCGATGGTGAAGTTTAAAGGCAAAAAAAATTTGACCGTCTTTGTTCATAAAGGAGATTGTGGATGGAATGTTTAAGAAACTTTATTATGATAAATTATGACAATTTGCTAAATTCTCTTTTAACGAGATAGTTAGTCAACATAAGTTTTTAGATAGTGTTTTCAAGAAAGACAAAATTAAGTAGATTGTTTCTAAACGAACAAAAATATCAATGTGAAGGAGTTTAATAAGTTGCATCAGTTGGAGTCCACTGAATTCCAAACTTAAAACTAGATCAATCCAATGATAACTAATATAGACAACTAATCCTTCATATAACCAAAATTTTAGCAATTAACTACCTTTCAAATATAACCAAATATTTTATTACTAAAACTTTTGATCGCTTTCATATAACCTTTCATATTTAAATTTCTTAAATTTCCTACACCTAATTCCAAATAATACTAAGAAATCTAACACCATACTCACCAAAAAAACCAACCTTAATAAAACTATTAAGGATAACAAACCAAATAAAAACATTATCACCATGGAGTAACAATATAAATAACATCAGTAAGGGAAAACCTAAATCGTCATTATTGTCATTGTTGGGGGAAACCTTCCAAGTTATATTGAAGTAAAATATGATAACTTCTATAATAAGCTTGCAAAAAAATTACTTTATCAAATATGATTCAATTAGAACGTAAATTATATGTACAATGATAGGTAATGAGACATTCTACTAAAAATACAATACTTTCAAGAATTTGGTAAAGAAGTGCATATAAAGTGGATGGAAAAAATTTGAGATAGAATGTATACAACCAAATGTTAGCATTAGTACCTTTTTCCTTTATGAAACTAGTAACATAAACACAGTAGATGATGCATATAAAATTCTCTATGTAAACAAGTTAAAAGTGTGAATGGGGTAAATCTACAAGTTACTAATGGAAGGGGATCATTTAACATAATAAAGATCAAAACGTTAGAAGGCAAATTAGTTCTTATTGAATCAACAACATAAATATGACTTAGTACCTATTTGGTTCAGCTTTTGGAGGGTCCAAAAGCACTTTTATCCACAGCAAAAGCTATTTTAAGGAAAAAAGTATGTGTTTGGCAAAAAACTTCAAAAGTACTTTTACAATAAAAGCATCTTTTTTAAAAGCCAAAATACAACTTTTTTAAAAGTTAAAATTTGAAGCTTTTTAGAAAAACTCTAAATTTTAGCTTTTTCGGGTAGACAATTTGCGTCACTTCCGTAAATAACATTTCACAACTCTTTCTATTAATGACTCTTTGGTTTCTTCTCTTGACCGTCTCTTTCTTTCATTTCTTCTCTTTCTTCTATTCCTCACCAACTCACTGACTATCTTCTCTACTCACAGGTTAGATTCTATATTTTCTGTTCGTTTCTTCTCTACTTGACGTCTGCATATTGGGTCTATGTATAAGCAGACGTCGACGTCTGCGTTAACGCAAACGAAGATCTGCGTAACGAACGCAGACCTTCATCTCTGCGTTCGTTACGCAGACGTAGACGACGTCTGCGTTGTTACGAAGACGACACGTCTCGTCTGCGTTAACGCGGACAAGGGACGTCTGCGTTAATGCAGACGACACGTTTGCATAACAACGCAGACGCAAACGAACGTCTACGTTGTTACGCAGACGACTTTTTTTTGTTATTTCTGGATTTTTTTGAAGAGGTGTAGTCATTCTATGATAGTAATTTAGCAACTCAAGTTTTTGATCCATTGAATAATCAAATACAAGAAACAAAATGTACTCCAAAAGTCAGAGACGCTTTTGATTCCTCTACAACTGCTTTTGCCTTGGGAGAATCGCCTTTCTTTATATTTGGCAGCCATCAAGAACAAATTGTTAGACTGTAAATCGCTGAAAGCTAGATAATTGAGGAATCATTAACATAAATGCTTGAATTTTTGCTTGATGTGAAATATTGAGCTTGAAATCTTTTGCAATTGCACATTTTAATTGTAGTCTTTTGGTTATCAATTTTAATAGTAGCACTTACCTGTAGTCTTTTGGTTATCAATTAATTTTATGTAATAATACTGTGGTTTCATATTGTCCAGTATCAACATTGAAAGCAGAAAGGGAAAAGGAGAGGTGCTACTTGTTACTGTTGAGGTAAGCTTACTATTTTTTTTGTCTTCTAAATTTTCTGAAATTTAGCATATGTTGGTATATTGGTTTACATATTGATTTAGAATGCGTAAAACTTCTGGTTGTGTGGTCTTCTTATACTTGCTTAAATAATTGTTATATGCAGTGGAGATTTTGTGTTTGATAGAAAATGTCAATACCAAGCCAAGATATTCAAGGTGGGGATAAATTGAAAAAAAGGATTAAAGCGGAGTGGAATGATAGAACTCTTGAAATTTTAATCAAAATTTTTGTGGAAGAGACATTAGCTAGAAATCGACCAAATGGTCACTTTAATAAGATTGGATGGAAAAATATAGGTTCAAAGTTTGCTCATGAAACTAAGAAAAACTATGAATACAAACAATTTAAGAATAAATGGGATGGATAAAAAAAGGATTGGCAGCTTTGGACAAATTTAGTAGGTAAGGAAACTGGACTAGGATGGGATCCTACTAATCAAACTATTGATGCAAGTGATGAATTGTGGGAAAAGAAATTGAAGGTAAGCATTTAAGCTTTAGATTTATATTGTTCTAATGTTACTTGATAGTTTAATAACTTAAACAATATTATTGTAGGAAAATCCTGAGGTAGCCAAATTTCGAACTAAAGGTTTGAAACATATTGAATAGTTGAATATTTTATTTAAAGATGTTGCAGCTAGAGAAGAAGGAGCTTAGGCACGTTCTTCAGGTTTTGTACCAAATGATGCTAATGTGCCGTGTAGAGAAAGCCTAGTTGATATTGATCTTGACGATGACCTTTCTGAAGGCTTTGCTGTCAATCCAGAAATTGAAAATATTCATAATGAGATTGGTTCATCAACTCCAACTCTAGGAACCTCTACAAAAGGAAAGGGAAAAAAAGAAAGAAAAATGATACTAGAACCGAAATGTTAAATCAAAATTTGGAGCGCATATGTGATGCAATACAGAGTAGAACTTCAATGAGTTCTATTAAAAGAGATGAACCTGGTTATAGCATTGCTGAGGCGCTGAACATCTTACCCAGTATAAATGAAATAGAAAAGAGAAGTGAACTGTTTATGTTAGCTACCAAATTATTTTTGAAGAAGGAAAATAGAGAGATGTGAGCTTAAGGAAGTTGAGCTTCAAATAGAATGACTTAAGACAATGAAATGATTGTGGTTTTTGTAATAAATTAGACATGTCTTTGTTTACTAATATTGACTATTTGTAATGTGTTGTTTTGGATTTTGCTACTATTAATGTCTTATATTGGATTTTTGGTTGGTGAATTTTGTTGTAATGAATTAAATTGTACTTTATGGAAATTGTGTTATGATTATTGCTATGTTATTATGTTATACAATAAGCTTATTATTTATATTTTTATACATTTTGATCTGAGATGTCATCTTCTTATAATGATTTTGAGAATGATCATGAATATAATGAAGAGATTGAAGAAGAAATTTTGCAATTGGTTCAAATTGGAGTTGCAATGGCCGTAGACCATCATATTAAATATTATATAAAAAAAAACCATGTAGAACATCCCCTCACACTGGATGGATGTTTGTAATGATGTTGCTTAATGGTCATAAAGATAGATGTCATCAACAATTGAGAATGGAGAAGGATGTGTTTATCAAATTATGTAAATTGTTGAATGAGTCATATGAATTAAAGAAAGTCTGAAGTTACAATAGAAGAGGTCAGAATTATGTTTTGATCACTTTAGGTCATGGACTTTGCAATAGAATGGTTCAAGAAAGATTTCAACATTCAGGTGAAACAATTTCTAGATGGTTTGGAATAGTATTAGAGGTTGTTTCACGTATGTCGATTGGTTTCATCAAACCAAAAGATCCAACTTTTAGAGAAATTTCGAAAAAAATTAAAGATGATAGAAGGTACTAGCTTTATTTTAAAGACTGTATTGAAGCAATTGATGGAACACATATACCAATTGTCGTTTCAAGATCCAATCAAATAAAATATATTAGGAGAAAAGGCATTCCTACGCAAAATGTAATGGTTGTATGTGATTTTGATATGTGTTTCACTTTTGCTTGAAATTTGGTTGGGAAGGCCTGACACATGATGCTCGAATTTTATGGAGGCTTTGTGCAATGATAGCTTACACTTCCCTCATCCACCTAAAGGTTTGTGACGGATAACTTAATACTTTTTTATTCATTCTTAATAATTAAATGCTTCTTTATTTATTTATTTTTAATTTGGAATGTAAGAAAATATTATTTGGTAGATGCAGGATATCCTTACATGCAAGGTTATTTAGGACCATACAAAGGTGAAAGGTATCAACTTCCTGATTTTCAACGTGCTGGTCAACCAAGAGGAAAGAAAGAAATATTCAATCATGCACATTCTTCTTTAAGATGCACAATCGAAAGAACATTTAGCGTTTGGAAAAATAGGTGGAAAATTTTACGTCAAATGCTAAGTTTTCCTTTTCCAAAGCAAGTTAAAATTGTGATTGTTTCAATGGCCATTCACAATTTTATAAGGTTAAATGCTCAAAAGGATGAAGAGTTTTCTCCCTACGATGAAGATGATGAATTACTTCTTACAAATGAAGAAAACAATGAAAATAAAGACGTTGAAGAAAATCATTTAGACGAGCCACAAAATAACGAGATGAATGATGCGATGGAACATATTGCAAATCTTCTTGTATTGCGATAAATGCATAGTTTATTATTCATTTAACTATTTCAACTTGAATATTTATTTTGAGATTATAATATTATTTAACTTTTTACATGTTTTAATATTTATTTTCATATTAATTTTATTTCCTATAAGAAAATGAGACATCTCTTTAAATTATTTCTTACAAGAAGGTTATCTAAAATTTCCTACAATATGGTACTTTGCATATTGTTTAGTATACTTTAAAAATTATTTAGCATAAATAATTTTATTATAAAATAAAATATAGTTAAAATTAATAAAAGTACTTTTTATTTTTATGTTGTCAAATAGTCTACTGTATGAAGCTCTTTTAAAAAAAACTATTTTTTTAATTGACGGCCAAACAGTCAATTGGCTTTTAAAAAAAACTCTTCTCAGAAAAGCTCTACTGACAAAAGTTCTATTGATAAAAGCTCAACCAAATGGGCCCTTAGACCCAATTATTTTAAAAGTGAAAATAAACCTACAGTGAATACTACTATTAATACCAGCAGGAGAAAAGGGGGGATCCTTTGTACCCCTTCCCCTGGCCCTACTCTGACTCTCTCTCATCTGAGTCATCCATCCACGTGGGACCCATATAAATGGATGACTAAGATAAGATGGAGTCAGAGTAGGGCAAGGGAAAGAGGTACAGAAGATTTGGGATCGAGAAAAGGATACCCATCATCATTAAATGTCATGTCAAGCGAGAATAATAACAAATTCAAGATCATTATGGTGCTCGTTTAAGCTAAGAGTTATAACACATTTCAGGTGCATTGGAAACATGCCCTTTTAACATATGTGATTAAGAAACAACTGAAAGTGAAAGTAGTAGTAATGCCACCAAAAAGCAAAAAGGTTAGGAGTTAGGTATTAGTAAAGTATCTTAAAAAAAAAAGCAAAATTTTTTTGATTGAAGTTTGTAATAAAAAATAAAAAATAAAAAATAAAAAAAGTTTTAGAAACTCCATTGTCAGTTGAAACATTGTTAACTTGAAACCAATAGTAAAAGCTATAACCTTGAAACTGCCCGAATTTTTTATTACGTGTTTAAATGGGATTTATTGGCTATTGAATTTTGTATTCCGTCTGTTGAAAATAAAAAACAAAAAATGAAAAAGAACACTTGGAAATGTAAAGACTAAACTAGAAAACCAGAAAACAAAAAACTCAGAAATGCAAATGAGAAAAGCAGAAATGCAAAAATGTAAAAATGCAAACTAGAAAATTAGGAGAGAGAGAAGACATGAGTAAAAAACTTAAGAGAGAAGAGAAGAATAAAGAAGTTAGAGAGAGAAGAGATGAACATGGGACGTAAGAGTGAAAGATGAGAGTTTTAACAGTGGAGGAAATTTATGAGAGGAGGAAGTAGAAATAAAAACAAAAACTTATTGTGAAAATTTAAAAAAATCATCTAATTTTTTGGGGGGTAAATCTGTTGAGATCATTTTTATTTTTAAAAACAACATATTGCAACGGAATATACCAAACATATTTTAACATGTTTCTTTTTTTTAATTAAAATCACAACAAGAAGCAGTAAAAGATTATTAAAGAAGTTCAAGAGAAAGAAGGAAAATAGTAATACTCAGAGAGTAGAATGAAAATTCTATTGTCGAACATATGAAAAAGAATCTAACAATCATCCCTTCATGTATACTGATCGTAATTTTTAAGTGTCACAGAAGAAACCAGTTATGATTTTTTTTTTAATTAAAGGGAAAGCACAGAAAAATTATAGCATTAGTACGGGGAAGTAGAGCTCCGACAGATCTCTAAGAGAATACAGTGACACCTAAGAAGTGTAATATCAAAAACGGTGAAGCCGATATCCGAAAGTATAACACATCTATTACATGAGAAGAATTAAATCTTGTAAGTATGAATCATATAAAGGTGTTTTAAAGGATGAAACATATAAATAATGGATAGATTATACCTCTAGATTAAGTTAGATTTAAAATTATTTATTAAACTCAAAATACATTCATAATTTTTAGAACAAAATAATAACTTCTCATAATAATATAGGTGAAGTAATAATTATAATTAATTGAAATACATTAAAATAAATAATTATAAAATTACAATTTATAAAATCAAAATAATATAATATTTATATGAATATTAATTAAAATATTAAAATATTAGACAAAATTAAAAATAAGATAAGTATAAACTATTTATAAAAATTAGGCCAAGCTGAACTTTATATAGAACCTAAATTTATTTCTTACAATTTTTAAATTCTACGTATTAATTTTTGAAATCCGAGCTTTTTAATCTTATCGAGCCTAATCTATTAAGGCAAATGAGTTTGATTAATTTGTTAAGGGTAACGTGTCCAGATCTGCGTGAGTATATCAACTCTGGATTGGGACAAGTCATCGGGTGACTTCATTTTCACACTGCTTGACTAGTTCTTTCGCTTCCCAGAATGGAATGTTCATTAGGCACCAGGGTCAACATCAATGTTGCTGCTGCTGATCTGTTGATGCATACAAAGGTCTGTCTCCAACATCAGAAACCTGTCTGTCAATTTTCTTTTCGATTTATTTTTTGTGAAGTAGGATGTTTTCAGTGCATATGCCTGCACTGGGGTTGCGTCCATCAAGATTATAACACGAGGTTTGTCATCTAGAAAGTCAAACTCTGTTGCAAGTTTTTTGATGTATTTCAAGTTTATAGAGCCCAAGATTTGGTTTTTTAACCCAAAACCAAAGTTTGTAACTTTTTCGTGGTTGGACAGTTCAAGATTGCTCTTTGCCAATTATCAGTTGTTCCAGACAAGAATCGAAACCTAAATATTGCCCTTAACATGATTAAGGTTGCTGCCCAGAAAGGTGCAAAACTTGTTGTATTACCTGTGAGTTAAAAACTCTTACCTTTTTCTCGTTGTTGTTTTTGTGGCTTAGTGGGACCAATATAAATGAGTTGTATAAATGAATTTAACCCCAAGACTTGTTGTTGGTTGGTTATGTTCTGTAAATAGGAAATGTGGAACTGTCCCTATTCAACTGATTACTTTGCTGATTTCTCCGAGGACTTTGATGTTGAGGATGGTTCTCCATCATTTTCCATGTTATCAGAAGCTGCTGCTTGTTATGATTTAACTATTGTTGGTGGATCTTTGACTGAAAGGCAAATGGGTCGGCTGTATAATACTTGTTGTGTATTTGGTCCTGAGCGAAAGCTTAAGGCTAAACACAGGAAAGTAAGCAGGTGTAGACTTGATAAAATGTATTAAAATGGATTTAAGCTCATAGAAAGGACTTTGGTTTGATTTTGTAGCTACATCTGTTTGACATTAACATGAAGGGAGATATTTTGTTCATGGAATCCAACACCTTTACTGCAGGAGATAATGCTACATTTGTGGAAACTGGTGCGCATTTGAAATAATCTCAGTACGCTAAGTGTTTACTTAATTTATAGTATTCCAAATTAGCGCTTGGCAGAGTTTGATGTTACAAGGACCCTATGAATGATCTTAAACTTTGTGCCTTGTATATTTTACCCATTTGTGCAATGAACTGCCTGTACAATAAACAAAGTTTATATAATACCAAGGTTATCAAGGTTTGGTTGTGTTGAATAATTTAGTTTGAGCAAATTGCCAGTGAGATTCTGTAATCACATTTTGTTCTAATGCAAAGTATGGAATGAACTAAGTGGTACACATCTTACGCTTCTTGGAATTTGTTTCCAAATTGTAATCCCAAGGAGAATAGTCCGAAGGCCTTCATTTTGTCTTGCTCACTCATGCTTATTCCTTCAGTGTTTTGGTGTATGACAAATTTGTCAAGAAATTGCTTTCTGGTGAACTTTCTTACTTGTCGTTCTTCTCTAAGGGACTTATTATTAATTTAAATGTAGGCGTTGGTAACATTGGAGTGGGGATTTGCCATGACATGCGTTTCCCTGAACTCGCTATGCTATACAGAGGAAAAGGTTTGAAATTTGCTGGCTGTTTCTTGCATTGTAGGCACCTACTTCATAAATAACATTAGTTTTGTGAATTCCAGGTGCACATTTAATATGCTATCCAGGGGCATTCAACATGAGCACAGGTGAAATGCTGTGGGAACCAGTTCAGAGAGCAAGGTGAAATTGTGGAGGCTACTTATACGCTGCAGTGTAATTATTAGTTATTGCTGCGTTTTGACTAGAAGAAAAAGAATGGTCAATTAACTGAGAAGTAATCACAATACATATTTCTATGTTGCATATGAAAAGCTTATAAACAAATTGCACTATTATGAACTTCAAACTGATCTTACATTACAACTTTAGATAGTCTTTTCTTTTGAATAAGAGAGCCTGTAATGAGAAATTTGTTTGTGTGCAAATTCAGGGCAGCAGATAACCAGGTATTCATTCATATTATATATTGCTACTGAAGTACCTGAGTCACTTCAAGTTGAGTGTAACGTGGAGTTTTATGTATTCGAGGTAGTTGTTTGTGGCTACTTGCTCACCATCCAGAGACTCCGTTGGTTCCTCCTATAAAATATGGGGTCACTCCACTTTAGTTGGGCCAGTAAGCTGAAATGTTTAGATTTGCTTGCATTCTGCAATAAAGTAATGTAGCACGGAAATAGTGAATATGTCCACTTCTTCTGCTCAACAGTTTGGTGAAATTATTGCAACTTGTGGTCGTGAAGAGACTATCTTGATTGCTGATATAGACTATTCTGAACTCCCACTTCTTAGGTAAGTGGTGACTTCTTTCCATCTAGTAGAACCTTTATACGTTGCCTATGTTATCTATTATGTTGCTTGTGCAGGGAGAGCCTCCAACTTGAGAAACAACAGTGCGGAGATATTTACTATTTCCTGGACGTCAGCAAGCAAAAGGGCTTAAAAGAATGCTAAAGCAAATGGGCTTGAAAGATTGTCATTTAAAAATGATCTTGAGTATGGCCTGAAGTTCTGAGTTGTACTGCGTTTGTTGATTTCGGGCGACGTTGGGCTTTTTTTTTTGCCACCCATAGGTATTGATGGTTAACAAGGGCTGAGAATATTTGGAAATTGTAGAAATCTAATTTTAAGTCCATGGCAAAAGCATCAATCTATACAGCGAATTTTAAAACTGAAATACAAAAAGGCTTGCTGCATACTATCATAAGCTTAATTGAATTTTCTAAGGTTTGTTGATTTTATAGCCTGAAAAGTCATTAACAATCAACACTTTTGCTTAGCTTTGAAGTTGTATACATCAAGCATTTGTCTCAAGAATTCATATCTAACTTTAGGCAATGCCTTTGTTAGAATGTCAGCTCATTGATTTTCTTTTCTACAGTGGATTGGTTGTGCTTCTCCTTCCTTATGGACATCTCTTAGAAAATAAAATTTTATATTGAAATGCTTTTTCTACCATAGAACTCTGGATTATTGGCAATTCAAATTGCAGTTTGGTTATTCACAAATATCTGTATGCTTGTTTCTATTCTATATGAAAGTCTGTTAGAAGCTTTTTTATTCAAAGTGCTTGATTTGTTGTAGTAGTAGTTGCCATATATTCTACTTCTAATGTGGATTGTGCTGTGATTTCTTGTTTTTTCAAATGCCAAGGAAAAAAAAATCCAAAGTAGTAACTTTTGGTGCTTCACGTCAACTACATATCTAGCCCAATCACTATTTGAATAACTATGAAAATTAAAATTTTCAACTTGATTGAACCTTATTTCGTAATTAATTATGCTTTAACATATCTAAGAATCCATCTTGTTGCTTGTAAAAGATTTAATTAGCACAGTGCATCTACCTTGATCGCAAACTTATTGTACAAACGATATTTGGCCTAGTTACAACTAAGTACATCAAACAACCTATTAAGCTCTTGTACAAGCTTTCATCAATCATTTTAGTTTCATTTTCTTTGTGGAATCTCCCTTTTTGGTTCATTGGAGTTGCAGTTGGCTTGCACCTTTCTATATTAAATTTCTTGATTTTTCACATATCTTTGTTAGCATACAAAAATTTCACTTTGCTTTTGTTGTACGTGCATCTTAAACAAGAATGTCATCTTACCAATTTTTGTCATCTCAAAAACATATTTCACATCTTCGAACTTATCAATCAACTCCTTTCTACTTATTATCAAAAGCAAGTCATCAATATAAAGAGACATCACAAGTATTTCATCATCAACCTTCTTGACATATAAAGTAAATTCACTTAGGTATTTTTTTAAAAGCGTAAGTTCACCAAGTATGTTTCAATTCTGTTGTACCACGACCTTGGCGCCTTTTTTAATCCTCACAGGGCTTTTTCAACCAATATAGCTTCTCTTCTTATCCTTAAACAGTAAAACCTTGTGGTTGTTCCATAAATATTTCTTCCTCTAAGTACTCATTGTTGATAAGTTTTATATAAAAACTTTCAATATTGCAAGTATACGAATTGTAACTTGTAGTACAAGACGTGTCATTCCCACAGGGACTAATTAGACACCTAATAACTTGAATAAAACTGTCTAAAGCACTAAAAGATTGATTGATTTAAAATAAATTATTGAAATTGAAATAACTAATAAAATGAAACAATTGAATAATTGAACTACCAATAACAATAAAGTTAATCAAAGTGTTGGACCCCAATTTTTTTTTTATGATGTCATTAAGCCTGAATTGTGTTAAGTATGTAATTATGCTTTAGTTTAATTTAGATTGAGAGTGTTTGTGACTAATTGACGGGCTGTTTGGAAATCATCGAATTGAATTCGTGAACGAATTGAATTCAATTACATTAATGAAGTTGGGATTGAATTTAATTTACACTGTTTGGAACGAATATAATAATATTAGAATTGAATTCAATTACATTGTTTGGAACAAATCTAGTAATATTAGAATTGAATTCAATTACACCGAATTCAATTATCTTCAAAATATATTTAATTTATATTTGATTTAATAATTAAAAATAATTTAAATAAATATTAAGTTTTAGATAATTAAAAATAATTTAAATAAATATTAAATTCTAGATAAAAGTTAATTTTAAAATGTTTCATTTTATTTAATTAATAATTTATTTAAAATATTATATAAGAGATAAAAATAAATTTAATTAATTAAAATTAGTGATCTTTATTTTTTAATATAATTTCTGTTAATATACTATTAAAGTATCTTCAAAATATATAAACTTCAATTTATATTTGATTTAATAATTCAAAATAATTTAAATAAATATTCCATTTTAGATAAAAATAATTTTAAAATGTTTCATTTAATTTAATTAAGAATTTATTAATAAAGATTATATAAAAGATTAATAAATATTATATATTATTAATAAATATTATATAAAAGACTATTTATTTAAATTATTTTAAATATTAAATCAGTTATAAATTGAATTTAAATTTTAAAATGTTTAATTATTATTTAATTAATAATTTATTTATAAATATTATATAAGAGATTAATTAATTAAATTTATTTTAATCTCTTATATAATATTTATAAATAAATTATTAATTAAATAGAATGAAACATTTTAAAATTATCTTCTTATCTAAAACGTAATATTTATTTAAATAATTTTAATTATTAAATCAAATATAAATTAAAATTTATATTTTAAAGATAATTTAATAATATATTAACAAAAATATATTATAAAATATAATTGAATTGAATATAAAACAATTGAATTAATAATATAATTTTGTATATTTATTTAAAAATATCAAAATATATCAAAAACATGAAATGAGTTTCATATAAACTCAATTCAAAGCTGCAAACAAATGGAGAGGCGTGAGAGGGAGCTTGACTTGGAGAGGCGTGAGAGGAGCAACAGCAAATGGGGTTGAATTCACATGATTTTTAACGTGAATTCAACCCCTTTAAAATGTGGGGTTTGAATTCACAGAAGAATTCAATTCTTCTATTTTTTTGCTTCCAAACAAGAGAATTGAATTCAATTACAAGATTGAATTCAATTCCCTACATTCCAAACACCCCCTGAGAATTAATCAAGTTTAATGTGGTTTTGATGAGAATTATAGGGTAAATATGTTTGAGGGCATTTTGGGAAGATTGCTTGAGGTGGTGTGATATAAGCTGGTCAAGAAGGGTTGGGTTGGTCTTTTCCTTCCCTTGAGACTTAAAAGACTTAGAAGAAATTAGAAAGAAAGGAAAAGAGGAGGAAAGAAAGAAAAGAGAAGAAGAAAAAAAGGAGAAGCCGTCGGTGGAAGAGAAAGAGAAGAGGAGAGAGTTTTGTGATTTCGGTAATTTCTGACAGATTTGAAGTATTTTCGGGTAAGTTTAGCTTCTTTCAAACTTGTTATGGTTAGATTTAAACCTAGAGAATGTTGAATGTGTGAGAATCGAAGGATTAGGGTTTTTAGGGCAAAAATGGTTAGATTTCTTGGGTTGATGATTCTGGGCAAGTTTTCAAGTTGTTAATGGGTTAGAAATGTAGCATAAGTCATGATCTAAGGTTTAGATGTGTTGCATTTGGTTGAGGGAAGGATTGAAGTAGGAAAATGTAGAAAAAAGGAGATTCGGAGTCGCCTTTTCGACCCGCACGTCGCGACGTACGCAAGAGCACACCACGGCGTGCGGAGAGAATTGGAGACGTCGCGTGCACAGAGTGCACGTCGCGGCGAGCACAACATGATGTGCACACCGCGGCGCACAAATGTGCACGTCGCGACGTGCGTAAGGTGAGCACGTCGTGACACACACATTTGTGCTCGCCGCGATGAGCTTGGCCTTCGCCGCGACGAGCCAGGCCGACGCCGCAGCGAGCAGGTTCGTTCGCCACGGCGAGCCCCCCTGTTCTTCCGAAAGATGATTTTTGATATTATTTTGGGCATATCTTTTGGTGTAGATGTCCAAATGAGGTGATTTTAGATTCGTTGTGATCTAGAGATAAAGGACTACAAGTTTTATAAAGAAGGGAAGTTCGGAATTTGCCTCGAAGGGTTCAAAATTTTAGGAGGAAGTCGAATGTAGACTTTTAGTGCTTTATTTTGAATTGCCAAGCTTTGAATATTTTCTGTGGATACTGATTGAATGGAAACTTGGTTATTTTAGGAAACCAAGCTGACTCGATTCCATTGCAAGAGGAAGGACATCAGTGAGTCGGAGACTCGAGCGATCTTAAGTGGGTAATGTACTTGTAGTTATTGTGTGACTAGGCAATTTCTTGCTTATGTATGAATATATGTTATATGTTAGATGATGAATTGAATGATTTTGCTTTCTGATATTTTGAAAGAATCATGAAAATGAATAGCATTAACTTTTGATTCTGAGCATGTTATGCCTCGACTTCGGTCCTGGCATTTTGACTAAATGCAAAGTATGAAAGCATACTATATGATAAAATGATTATGAGCATGATTATGTGCTTTTGTTTAGGAGAGAGTGGAACCATTTCGTTCGTCACGTGCACGTAGACAAGAGCCTTCTCCCGACTGCCCGCTTGTGGCCTATAAGATCCGAATGGACTCATTTCGTTCAGGGTATAAACCTCAGTTTCGCCCTTTTGTTTCCATGGAACCCTCGAGCCATGTGATGTGCATTGCATTTGAACTGTTTGTCATGAAGCAAAATTGTGACATGTTTTGTTAATCGAATTATTCATGTTGAATGCATAACTTGTTTAATTAGCATATGAATGCTTGAATTGATGCCTGTATATATATATATATATAATGTATATATGTACATATGCTTGACTTTGTACTAGTTACCGATGGCTATAATTATATTAGCCACTGAGTTGTGTAGCTCAACCCATTACTTTCCCTCCTCAGGTGCAGAACAGGACGATCTTTGAACTTGCGAGGCATCGAAAACTTCAAGCTAGTTAGGAGCTTTCTATTAAGTTCGTATTTTGGTTGGCCCTCCGAACACATTATCATGGAGCATATTTCATGTATTTTAGATTGAAACTTTATTTGATACTGTGCATTGTTAAAAACACATGTTTAATTTATTAACTTGATGGCTTATGTAATCGTGATGATTAATTTATGGTTAAAATTCATGCGTAGGTGATCAATTGTGTGAGAATGTATGTGTATGAATCGAACTATGTATAAATGTTGGGATCGGGTCTGATATGTTTGGTCGCCCGACGCTGGCGCAACCCGAGGGACCGCCCTCGGGAATAGTGATCTGAGATCCGGGCCCAACATGTTTGGTATCAGAACGCCTAGGTTCAGTATCCTCGGCTTAGACTGCATAGTAGGATGAATTGTGTGATCTATGATTATTTGTTGCATTAATTGATTTCATTGAGTGACATGCATATCATGCATACATATAGATTGCCATATAGCTAATCCTTAATGTTTCCTTTTGAAGGAGTACGATGCCACCTCGTAGAAGGATACGAGGAGTTCTGCAAGGATCTGCTGCACCTGAATCTCCGACTAGAGAGGAGAGGATCGATGAGTCGATAGCCCGTGGAATCTTGAGGCTTCGTAGGGCTGAGAGTGAGCCCATCTTGTCAGATCTCGAGTCGCCGGTTCGCAGAGCAGTGCCTCCAACGATCCGAGGTTGTTCGAGGCCTTCACTCGGGCATTTGTTCAAAGCTATGAGTCGATGCCACGACCTTACCTTGACCTCGATTGAAAGGCGACGATTTGATAGGTTGAGAAAGTATGGGGCAGTAGATTTCTTTGGGACATCAGATCCAGAGGAAGCCGAGACATGGCTGAGAAAGACTAAGAGAGTGCTGGATTAGATGGACTGTGAGGATGACGAGAGAGTCATCTATGCTGCAAGTTTGCTTCAGGGAGATGCTCTGCATTGGTGGGAGACCGTGCCAGGTAGTCAGATGAGACCCATAAGGTTGTCATGGCAGAACTTCTTAGCTGCTTTTAAGAAGAAATATCTGTCAGAGGTTTACATTCAACAGAAGCAGAGGGAGTTCCTTAGTCTCACTCAGAGGGAGATGTCAGTGAGTGAGTATGAGCGTCGGTTCACGCAGTTGGCGAGGTATGCTTCAGATCTGATGTTGAGCGAGGCTGCTAGATGTCGCCAGTTTGAGTCGGGTCTGCACTTGGCTATCAGAGAGAAGGTGATAGTGCAGAACTTCTGTGACTTCCAGCAATTAGTTGAGGCAGCTTTGAGGGTGGAAAACATTGAAAATATCAAGAGTGCAGTGAGCAAGAAGAGAAAGGGTAGAGAGCAGTTCAAGAGGGGAGGCAGCACTAGTACTCCTATGCCAGACAGGAGTGTCAGGAGTCTCCCAGTTCAGTAAGAGGAGAGGAGCAGTGGTGCGAGCCGACCTAGGCCGATGAGGACTTCTATTATTTCTCACCAAGCTTCCAGGGTGGGTGGCAGCAGAAGGGGAGATGGAGATAGGTCATCTGTCCTTAAGTGTGAGCACTGCGGCAATTTCCACGATGGAGAGTGTTACCGATTGACGGGAGCATGTTTCAATTATGGGCAGAAAGGACACAGGGCCAGAGAGTGTCCTCAGCCGTCCAGGAGAGAGGGATCTCAGATGCAAGCTTCTAGGAGGCCAGAGAGTGTGGGTCAAAGGACTGCAACAGAAGTTGGTAGTTCTGATGCAGCCAAGAGAGTGGGTCTTCCGGGGAGACCGAGGGGACAGGCACCAACTAGGGTGTTTGCTATGACTCGGGAGGACGCAGAGACCGCTCCTGATGTTGTGACTGGTATGATTCGACTCTTTTCTGATGATATGATTGCCTTGATTGATCCAGGTTCTACTCACTCGTTTGTTTCTTCGAGTAGACCTGTGTGTGATAGGCTTGTGAACCCTTTGGATACTCACGATGATGGTGACGTAATCGGCCGAGACATTGTGATTAGTCAAGTATTTAGAGATTGTGAGATTTGTATTGGTGGAGAACTTCTAGTGGTGGATTTGATGCCACTGAAGATGGGAGGATTAGATGTGATTTTGGGTATGGATACGTTGGAGAAGTACAATACCCGTTTGGATTATAAGAGTAAGGCAAGTGGAATTTGATTTGGGTGATGACGGAAGAGTGGTGTTTCTTGGTGTAAAAGCGAGTCCATGAAATTGTTTGAAGATTGACAAGCAGAGACAATGATGAGGAAGGGTTGTGAGGCATTTTTGGCTTATGTGGTTGACACCAGGGCAGATAGAGGGAAGATGGAGGATATTCCAGTAGTCAAGAAATTTTCGGACGTTTTTCTCGAGGAATTGCTAGGACTACTGCCAGCTAGGAAAATTGAGTTTCCCATTGAACTTCTGTCAGGTACGGCGCTGATTTCAATTCCGCCTTACCGGATGGCTCCGGCGGAATTGAAAGAGCTTAAGGAGCAGTTGGAGGAGTTGTTGGAGAAGGGGTATATTCGACCGAGCTCTTCACCTTGGGGAGCTCCGGTTCTTTTTGTGAAGAAGAAAGATGGATCGTTGAGGATGTGTGTAGACTATCGTAAGCTGAATCAGGTTACGGTGAAGAACAGGTATCCGCTTCCTCGCATTGATGATCTGTTTGATCAATTGCAAAGGGCGAAAGTCTTCTCGAAGATAGATTTGAGGTCGGGTTATCATCAGTTGAGGATTAAGGAGTCGGATGTGTCGAAATCTGCTTTTAGGACTCGGTATGGGCATTTTGAGTTTTTGGTTATGCCCTTCGGATTGACGAATATGCCTGGGCGTTTATGGATTTGATGAATCAGATTTTTAAGCCATTCTTGGACCAATTTATCATTGTCTTTATCGATGATATCTTGGTTTATTCCAAGCGTGATGAGGAGCATGAGGAGCATTTGAGGATTTCTTTAGAGAATTTGAGGAGACATGAGCTTTATGCAAAATTCGATAAATGCGAGTTTTGGCTGAGGGAAGTTGCATTTCTTGGACATGTGATTTCAGAACAGGGAGTGCATGTGGATCCAAAGAAAATAGAAGCTGTGGTGAGTTGGGAAGCTCCGAAGAATGTAGCAGAGGTGAGGAGTTTTCTGGGTTTGGCAGGCTATTACCGGAGATTTGTGGAGGGATTCTCTATGATCGTCGCTTCGATGACGAAGTTGTTGAGGAAACATCAGAAGTTTGTTTGGAGTGATGAGTGTTAGAGGAGCTTTGAGGAGCTCCAGCACAGATTGACGAGTGCTCCGATTCTGATTTTGCCATCGGGTGATGAAGGTTATACTGTGTATAGTGATGCTTCGAGAAAGGGTCTTGGTTGTGTTTTGATACAGGGAGATCGGGTGATTGCTTATGCTTCGAGGCAGTTGAAGCCTTATGAGTTGAATTATCCAACGCATGATTTGGAGTTAGCAGTTGTGATCTTTGCTTTAAAGATTTGGAGGCATTATCTGTATGGAGTTCAAACGAGGATTTTTACCGATCATAAGAGTCTGAAGTATTTGTTGAGCTAGAAGGAATTGAATTTGAGGCAGAGAAGGTGGATTGAGTTATTTAAGGATTATGATTTACTGATTGAGTATCATCCAGGTAAGGCCAATGTAGTGGCGGATGCTTTGAGTAGAAAATCTTCGATTGCTCATGTTCGGATAGTTTATCTTTCTTTATCGGAAGAGATGGCCAAGCTTAAGATAAGCTTGAAGCAAGAGGAGCCGGATTGTCTTCTAGCTAACTTTCGAGTGAGACAGATACTCAAGAAGAAAGTTAGGGAATTGCAGGCTCAAGATGCAGATTTGAGCAAGCTTCGAGATGAAATTCGGAATGGCAAGATTTCTGAAATAGAGGTGAGAGATGATGGGCTTATGACAGTGGGGAACAGGTTGTGTATTCCTGATGTGCAGGAGGTTAAGGCTGAGATTATGGATGAGGCACACAATGCGCCTTATACCATGCATCCAGGTAGTACCAGGATGTACAGAGATTTGAGAGAGCATTTTTGGTGGAAAGGCATGAAGAGAGATATAGCAGAATTTGTCAGTAAGTGTCTAGTGTTTCAGCAAGTCAAGGCTGAACACCAAGCACCTTTGGGCAAGTTGAGGCCGTTGCCTATTCCGGAGTGGAAGTGGCAAAGAGTGACCATGGATTTTCTGATGGGTTTGCCTAAGACCAGTAGGAAGCATGATGCCATTTGGGTGATTATGGATCGGTTGACCAAGTCAACTCACTTTTTGGCAATTAAGCAGACTGACTCTTTGCATGTGCTAGCAAAGAAGTATATCGATGACATAGTGAGATTGCATGGGATTCCGGATTCGATAGTGTCTGATAGAGATCCTCGGTTTACTTCGAGGTTTTGGGGCAGTTTGTAGGAAGCTTTGGGGACGAAGCTGAATTTTAGTACGACGTTTCACCCTCAAACGGATGGTCAATCTTAGAGGACCATTCAGACACTTGAGGGAATGCTTCGGGCTTGTGTGATGGATTTCAGAGGAGCTTGGGATGAGCATTTGCCATTGGTCGAATTCGCTTATAATAATTCGTACCATTCGAGCATCCAGATGGCTCCATATGAGGCATTGTATGGGCAGAGATGTAGGACTCCGATCTGTTGGGATGAAGAAGGAGAGAGGCAATTGGAAGGACTAGAATTGATTCAGACGACAGTTGAGAAAGTCAATCTGGTTAAACAGCGACTTAAGGCAGCACAGGATAGGATGAAGAGTTATGTTGATGCTCAACGAAAGGAGATGGAGTATGAAGTCGGTGAGAAAGTGTTCCTTAATGTTGGACCAATGGTGGTTGAAAAATTAAATCCCTTTATGTTTTGATAATAATAAAATATCTAGATTTAGTTAAGAAATTATTTAAGGTATTATTCAATGAAAGAATTGTGCAAATCAAGATGAGCAAGATCAAGATAGGAGGTTTTTTATAAGGAAAATGGCTTAAAACATGAGGATTATAGAAGATCTAGATGGATGTTACCGTTGAAGACAGAACAAGTCGACCTGCAAATCATAAGTCGACTTATATATGAAGATAAATCAACACAAGTCGACTTACACAACACAAGTCGACTTATCGAGGACGACAAGTCGACTTACATAGCACAAGTCGACTTATTGGAGAGCGGAGTTACAATTTTTACGTAAATGGTTGAAACAAGTCGACTTATTCATTCGACAAGTCGACTTATGGATGCACCAAATCAGCTCCAACGGTCCAATTAGCTAAAAATAGAATGGAGATTATCAAGGAACGGTAATAACAATCAAAGCAACGGCTAGAAGAGCTCCAACAACTATATTTCTTCAAGTATAAATAGAGGATGATGGAAGAAGAGTACACACAAGTTCTATAAGCCTAAATACTCTTCTATTGCTTCAAATTGCTCGTTGTTGTTCTTACTTTGTTACAAATTGTATTGAGCATTTGTTCTTCAATCTTTATCTTGTTTATCTTACAATTTGAGTGACTAGTGAAGGGTCACGAGTGAGGTAGGATTTGTGCTGTAAGACAAATCGTTTGTAAGGTAGCTAGAGCCGGAATTCAAGTGGCGTTGTAAAAAGTTCACAGTCAACTACAAAGTGTGCAAATAAAGTGATTGGCAAAATCCTAAGTGGGAGCTTAGGTAGAGGACGTAGGTCCTAGCACCGAACCTCTATAAAAACAGTGTTTGATCTTCTTCCCTACTCTGTTTATTTAAATTTATTTAGATTGTTTTTGTGTAAATTAGCTTCTTATTTTATTGTAGAAAAATTCAAAAAGATTAAGGATCTATTCAACCCCCCTTCTAGATCACTTACACTTAAGACGTCTCCTTGGAAAGGAGTGCTGAGGTTTGACAAGAAGGGTAAGTTGAGTCCGAGGTATGTGGGTCCTTATGAGATCCTTGAGAGGATTGGACCACTTGCCTACAGATTGGCATTACCTTCAGAATTGTCGCAAATCCACGATGTCTTCCATGTGTCTATGTTGAGAAGGTATAGATCGGATCCTTCTCATATCATTCAGACTAGTGAGGTTCAGTTGCTGGATGATCTGAGTTATGAAGAGCTTCCAGTGGAAATTCTAAGTCCTCAGGAATAAGACAGTTCAGTTAGTCAAAGTTCTGTGGAGGAATCATTCGGTAGAGGAGGCTACATGGGAGCCATTGGACGCTATGAATGAGAAGTATCCGTATCTCTTCGATGACTCAGGTAATAATTTCAA
The DNA here is from genome assembly GCA_029891385.1 of Erythroxylum novogranatense. Lineage (NCBI taxonomy): Eukaryota > Viridiplantae > Streptophyta > Magnoliopsida > Malpighiales > Erythroxylaceae > Erythroxylum > Erythroxylum novogranatense. The sequence continues at coordinate 44,443,688 of CM057226.1, read as the reverse complement.
GGACGAAATTTCTTTTAAGAGGGGGAGAAATGTTGGGCCCAAATTTTTTTTATGATGTCATTAAGCCTGAATTGTGTTAAGTATGTGATTATGTTTTAGTTTAATTTAGATTGAGAGTGTTTGTGACTAATTGAGAATTAATCAAGTTTAATGTGGTTTTGATGAGAATTATAGGGTAAATATGTTTGAGGGCATTTTGGGAAGATTGCTTGAGGTGGTGTGATATAAGCTGGTCAAGAAGAGGTGGGTTGGTCTTTTCCTTCCCTTGAGACTTAAAAGACTTAGAAGAAATTAGAAAGAAAGGAAAAGAGGAGGAAAGAAAGAAAAGAGAAGAAACCGAGTTAACTCGTGTACCAGCGCCAAGGAAATGTGGGAGAGACTTCGTATCACCCATGAAGGAACCGACCAAGTCCGAGAGACAAAGATCAACATGCTGCTTCATGATTATGAAATGTTTGTCATGAAAGAAGGTGAGTCTATTTCCACTATGCTTGATCGTTTTGCAGAAATCATAAATGGATTAGGGAACCTTGGAAAGCATATGACGGACAGCGAGAAGGTGAAGAAAATTCTTCGCTCACTACCAAAGGAATGGGACTCACAAGTCACCGCCATTATGGAGTTCAAAGATCTCAATCATCTAGAATTCAACGCCTTGGTGGGATCACTTATCAGTTATGAGATTATTCTCAAATCCAGAGGAGGTAGAGGTAAACCACAAAAATTTATTGCTTTAAAAGCTAATACTTCTTCTGTTGATGAAAGTGATGAAGAAATAGATGAAGAGGAGGAAGACGAAGAGATAGCAATGTATGCTAGAAATTTGGGAAAATTCAAAGGACTTCTCAAAAATCGTAGGAAGGAATTAAATGGTGGAAGAATTGGAGAAAAGAAAAAATTTGCAATTGAAAGAAAATCCAAGGGCTATGACGAAAAGAAAGGCAATGAAGAATGCTGACAAACTTCCAGAAAACGGGGACATCTCGTAAGAGAATGCAAAAGCTCATCATCCACATCAAACTTCCAGAAAAATGACAAATACGACACAGGAAAAAGAAAAACTAGCCTGGTAGCAACTTGGAGTGATGATGAGGAAGCATACCAAAGCGATGATGAGAACAACTTGGCACTTATGGCAAAAAGTTCAACAAGTGATGGTGAAAATGAGGTAACTTTCAATGAACAAGATCTAAGAGATTCTTTTGATGCTTTACAAGCTGATTTTGAAGAAGCTATTGAGATTAACAAAAAATTAAGAAAGAAAATACGAGAATTGGTTGATGAAAATAGTGCCTTACATGAAACTATTGATGATTTAGATAGTACAAAGGAAGATCATTCTGCATGCCTTGTTGAAAAAGAAAAACTTATTTGTGAGCTTGATAGACTTAGAAAAGAATTTTCGTATGTGGTTGGAAAATTTGTGAATGGAAACGAAAAGTTTGAAAAATTATTATCGTTGCAAAGATATTCAATTTCTAAACATGGATTAGGATATGATCCTTTTGATAGAGATTGTTCGTTAATTTCCAAATTTACTAAGGATGGAAAAATCGCTCAATGTGCTAGATGCTTGAAAGATGGTCATATAGAAATTGCTTGCAAAAGTACTAGAAGATGTGTTAAGATTAAGAAAATTTGGGTAATTAAAGGCACAACACCACCTAATGTGGTTTATATGGTGATCGTCGGCTTATCGTTCAATATTAAAATTGATCCTCGAAAACCGGTCAAATAAAATTTATACCAAGGATTGCAATACAGGATGCAACCTCTGTCGACTCTCGAGGAACGGTGTACTAAGCGATCCTAGACTAGCCTAATGTTTGAATGATGCATGCAATTAAAGCAATAAAAGGGGTTTTGATTTGATTAACTAAAATTAAACTAAGCCAAAGTAAGAATAAATGTTTTGGGATTTTAGAAAACTAAGCGATTGAAATTAAACAAGTTTGAAATCAACTTACTAAAACTCTCTCCGAAAATGTAGCTCGGGTCATCATCGTTTAAAATAATATCGAGGTTTGAAATCCACTAAATTTGAAAGCTAAACCTTAACAACTCGTTAAGTCCAAAATTAATTAATCAACTCGATTAATTAAAATTGTTAAAACCTTAGTGTATGCTATGGAATGATTAATGCAACAGTTAATCAAATAAACACAAAATTAATTTAACCAAACACAACTAGGTAGATTAAATCAACTCATGCAAATCATTTAACATACATGAGACTTCATGTATTTGGCACAAACTTCAACAGAAATCGATCCATACCATAGATCATAGTTAACATCCTACTAAACTATAGCAAGATTCAATCAGAAATACATTGCAAAAATACCAACTCGGATCATTGCAAATACAAATCTGAAATCCTAGCTATAATCGATTACCCCTTGTTTAGCTCACGGAACTCCAACCATTGCTACATTTCAGAAGATAGTACACTTAGCCGACCATGGTACCGGATGAAATCTTCGCTGTTGAAGGATCACCTCGGTTCATGTTTCCAACGACTAACGTAACGCAGATGAAAGCGATGGAAGAGATGAATGAGACTGGCGTCGTCCGGCTGAAGCGGCGAATCTGCAAAACAAACAGAAAACGAAAACTATTAGAAGCGAAGGAAAGAAGAGAAGAAAACTCTGTGCGGCCGTCTCTGTTTTTGCCCTAAATGGCAAAGTTTTATAGGGATGCGTGCAGGCCGGGTCAAAACAGTGGAACTTTTGCCAAATATAGGCCGGATTATCCGACTTTCGCTGCGGCTAATGGCTTCGTTCGCTGCAGCGAACGTTGAATGGTCACTCGCCGCGGCGAAAGAATTAAATACCATTAATTCGCCTCGGCGAATGGAGAGTTTGGTTCGCCCCAGCGAATCTCGCGGCGTGTTGACTTGTTGAATGTTGACTCCTTTGGTCCTACAAAATACAACCCATTCGCAGTATCAATTGTCCCAATAAAAATTATGCAAAATTAATGACAAATGACAACAAAATACTAACAATGTGCAATTTATCAAAAATCAATATGCGGGACCAAAATAAGCATAAAAATCATAAATCAGGAGTCAACAAATGCATAATTACTAAAGAAAACGGGCCTAATTTATAATATAAATTTGGTCCAATCAAATGCCCCCACACTTAAACCTTTGTACTCCTGAACAAAGCTTATAAGAGTCAAAAAGGTACAAGAGTAAAAGAAAATTCTGCCCATGCTCAAACAACAACCAAAATTGACTCAATCCACTTTATCATAATTTTAACGCAGCAAATTGAAAGAGTGCTAATAAAACAAACATTGAAAGAATTTAAGCACAAGAGATTGAACAACAGAGAATCACTCAGGATATGGTGTTTACGCTCATCTCACTTGTATAGTAGGGATATTTTTCTCTCAATCTGCTTAATACATCTCCTACCATAGGCTTGTATCAATTTTATTTCTCCACTACAAGGACTATCAATTTGAAGATCAAGAGGTCTTTAAGGGTTGTAATGAGCGGAAGGCTAAGTGAATGGATGATGTGAAAGAAAGAAAAAATATGAGCATGCGCATAAAGTGAGGAATCGATGTCAACAGCAAAACTAAAACACTACACTAAAATAAATTGAATAGACACACTTTTTTTTTTTTTGGCTCTCATTTTGAGATGCTAATCCCTTTTTGGGATGCAACACATTATGATCCTTTTCGAGATACGAAGACTAACACTTTTCATTTTCAACACTTTTTTTCAGCTAATAACTAAACACGGACTCACCGATCATCTAAGAATGTATGCAAATGCTCATAGCAAAAGGCTCGAGGGCTAGCAAGAGGAAAAAGTGTTTAAGGGTTGGTGTTTGGGGAAAGAGCTGAAAGAAAGAACGCCTCTATCATATCCACAAAAATCTAGTCCATCAAGCTTTGAGTAAAAATTGACACAAGTTCTAGAGAAGAATGGACTAAGCAGATGCACAAAAAAATATAGAGAAAAATTTGGCTCGAATATCCTTCCAACAAGGTTTTTGTCTCAATGATCAATCTCAAGTCTTAAAAACTTAAAATGCTACCTTGTTAGCATGCTCCCATTTACTTTGTTTTGAAAACTTCAAAAGTTAAAATTTTTGCCAAAACCAATTATCGTTCGAAGAATGGAGAGCATTTTCAAAAACTCAAGTATCAGTTTGAAACTTATAAGGGTTTTGCATGCAAGGGCACAAAAGAACAAGTGCAGAAAATGTTTTGATTGAGTCCAAATTTATCAGTAAAAGCAACGGACCCATAAAATTATGCACAAATTTTAATAGGTGTACAATGCAGAATATAAAAGGGAACGGTTCCCCCACACTTAAACATGGCATTGCCCACAATGGCAGCAGGGCACAGAATAGAAGCATGAAATAACTAGAACACAAAGAGAACGGGGATATATCATTAAGCTCAAAAAGAAATGTACAAAAAAAATAATAGGAGCCAAAGAACTAACTAAAAATTACAACGAAGAAAAGAAAATACAGGAAAAGAACAACGACAAAAGAAACGAAAAGAAGCTAAACTATTCGCAGGATCATCGGTAGGCGGATCCAGGAGGGGCGAAGATTTGGGAGCAGGAGGCGGAATAGGAAGCCCGAGGTGAGTCGCAATCATGGTCGACATCGAGCGATCGAACTCATGAGGCGGATCATCTGGGCCTCGAAAGAAGTGAGCCGGGCCTCAAGCCGAAAGGCGATCTGGTGCAGTGAGCCACCTCGGAAGGAGCAGGGGAGCAGAAGGTGGGGAAGACACTGGGGTAGGGATAGGAGGCGGAGAGGAAGCAGGAGGAAGGACGGGAGGGTGGGAGAAGGTGCTCGAGGGATCTGAGGCGAGGAGGAGGTGAGGGAGAGGAAGGAGTTGTGGGGGGAAGGTCAAGGGGAGGCTTACCGAGACGGACGTAGATAAAAGGGAAGCGGTGAAAAGGTGAGATCGGCATGATGCTCCGGGACTCGATAGGCCCGGAACAGGTCGGAAATAAGATGGGGAAAAAGGAGTTTGAGTTTGGGGTTGGTGGCGAGGACACACTGGCGGAGGGCGGAGGATATGGCGGAAGCTAGGTCCACAGTGGTGGCCATCATGCAGATATATGTCTGAGCCTGTTCCTTTGGAATGTTGGTGAGGTGGAAGTAGGTAAAATGTTGTTACATATAAATGTAACCATGGACGGGTTTGTGGGAGGAGGTCGGAACGCCGGATATAGCGCTGAGCCCCCCGGGGTTGAAGCCACTGAGTACCCTCAGGGAAGAGAGTACGAATGACGTCATCCCAGGGGTATGCAGCGATCATTTCAGAATAGTGACAACGAGGGACAACAGGGAGGTGGTAGTGCTCTCGGATAATGGCGGATGAAAGCATTTGGGATAGAAACACCCAGAAATTAATTCAGTAGGTGTGAGAGTAACGGCATAGGTGTAATCTTGGCGCATAAAGGTAAGGTTGCCCGGTGGCCGAGGTGGCGAGGCGGTCAACTCTAGTTGAAAGAGTTGACCCACAAAAGGTTAATGGCAGGAGTAAGAGGGAATGGCTTTTACGTGAGTATGGTGCAGCTCGCAACTCGCGTGGCTAACTGAACATACTCAGGATCTGCTAGGTGAGAGGGAAAACGGGAAGGTTGCGAGGAAGGGGAAAGGGGTGATCCGAGGGAGGAGAGGATTGGCTGCTGCTCCAGTCTGGTGGCTTGTTTCATTCTAGGCATAATTCTGCACAAACAAACGTTAGAATAGGCATTAAACTAAGAAAATTATCTGTAATCAAAGTCTTGACCATTATTGCGACAAATAGGAGCGTTCATTGCAGCGAGAAAGTCCTCTTCCATTATTTGCAGACCAGCGGTAATCATTGCAATAATCGGGCATCTGTGAAACCCTAAGTTCGCCGCGGCGAGATATGAATGTAGCCGCGGCGAATGGCGATTCTGCGAACAGTCGCAGCGAACAGCGTTTGCTGTTTGCCTCAAATCTACGATTAATCAACGAAAATGGACAAGAGGAAGGAATAGGAACACTTACAGAAGGGTGAAAACACGGTTGGAAGAAGATTGGAGGAGATTGGGAGCTTCAAACAGCAGATGGCAAAGAGAGGAGCGACGGCGAGGCAGCGAAGGCGGCAGCGAAATGAGGAGGAAAGGAGAAAGAAGAAGAAGAAAAAGAAGAAGACGCGGGAGACGAAAAGACGCGAGAGGGGAAAAGACCAAAAAGGGCCTCGGACAAAAGAGATGTCCAACGGTCCAGAGGGGTAGAGATGTCCTTATTCGCCGCGACGAAGTAGTCGCTAACATGGCGAACAAGCGAAAAACCCTAGATTAGCCGCAGCGAACAACGATTCTCGCTGCGACAAACTACCCAGAACAGATTACATTAAGGATCCTACTCAGTTTACACAATCAATCAATTAATCAATGCACAATTCACCCATTCTCTTCAATCTAATCATGCTTCATTAAACTAGGAAGAACATAGAGCTAACAGAGGGGAAACACTTTATTCAAACGGAAAGAGAAATCCTACCTACTACTCTAAACCTACTGGTTGGAGTTCTCCCCCCACACTTAATCAACACATTCATGCAGCACAACATATCAAATCAAATCAAAGAACGTGCACAAATATATATCGAAAATGCAGGAAGAGAAACACCGGTGCTCACGGTGGATCTTGTAGCTTCGGGATGGATGGGCGATCGATATCCAAGCTCTATGTCAACGACTTGGTTCTGGCGACTCCATGTCCATTCCCATATCCGAATCGGCACCTGCACTATCATCAAAATAATCTTCTCCGAAGAGAGTGTCGATGGGATGAGTCAAGGTGTGGCGAAATTAACACATGCATCATCCACAAGCACATCAAGCATATTCACCCTAGCAAGGAGTAGTCCTCGTTAGGTGCTTCATAGCTTCATACATGTTGAAGCTAACGTGTTGATCACCAACCTCCATGGTGATCTTTCCTTCCTTCATGTTAATCATTGTGCTCATGATCCGCAGGAAGGGTCATCAAGGATCGAGAAGTGTCATGTACCACTTCGAGGTCATGTCTAACACGTAAAAATCCGCAGAAACACTAAGCCTTTAACACGACCGAATGTCTTCAATAATTCCCACGGGATGCCTAAATGACCTATCAGCTAACTGGAGAATAACAGATGTGGGCTTAATACTCTTCACTCCCAAGGCCTTATATACTGACTCAGGCATCACATTTATCGCTGCCCCTAGATCTAGCAAAGCTCTACCTATGGTCACTTTCCCTAAGGTGCAAGGGATGGTAAAAGATCCAGGATCCTGACATTTTACTGGTATCTGCGGCTTAAACAAGGCTGACACATTTGAGCTCACTTGCACCCTCTCATTCGGCCTAAACTTTTTCTTATTTGTACACAGATCCTTCAAATATTTAGCGTGGCGGAACTAAACAACCAAGTCAAGTAAAGGGACATTCACTTCCACTTTCCCAAACAGATCAATGATATCCTTCTCATGTTGTTTCTCTTTTAGCGCTTACTCATCATATCTGAATTAGGAAGCGGAAGTTCATGAATATTTACCTCTTCACCTTTACCTGCTTGCTTGCTTGACTCTCCATCCTTTGCTTGATCGTTGGAACTCTCTAAAGTAGTTCCCTTGTTCTTTGAGGCTTGCTTCCTTTCTCTCAGAAGCTCTTCTTCGCGATCACTCTCGATCGCACACTTGCTCTCTCTCACTTGAGGCGATCTTCAACCTCAATTTCCTCGGTGCATTCTTCTTCTTGGAATGTAAATGCACTTTCTTTCCACTCCTCAACTCAATTGCATTTAAACTCTTCGGGTTTATTACCGTGTTGGAGGGAATGGTTCCGCTACTCCTAGCTTGGTTGTCACTCAAATTATTAGACAATTGAGTGACATATGAGTTCAAGTTCTCTGCCTTGGTCTCCCATTGATCCATGCGTTTTTCCAAGGCGCTAAAACAGCAAAGACATTCTTAGCGGAGTCCTGTTGGATGAGGTTTGCGATGGCGTTGAATTGAGTTGCTGTCGAAGTTCGTTCCTCTTTCATCAACGTCATCATACTATGCAGCAGTTGGTTGGTGTCCTCCTTTGGTGGCGGTGGTTGTTGCACCGTCAACGCTTGTTGATCCTGGAACTGGTTTGTAGATTGACCAGCTCCACTCCCTTGCTGAAATCGGTTTGGTGTTCTTTCCGCGTTATTCCTCCAACTAAAATTTGGGTGGGATCTCCATCCCTCATTATACGTGTTGGAATACGGGTCCCATTTCCGATCCTGTCTACCTTGATACATTGCGGAGACTTCTTCATATCTGCCAGGACAAACACTTGAAATGTGCATCACTGACCCACAACTATCACAACTGGGTGCGACCAGTTCAGTGGAAGGTGATGGGCGATGCACATTCAAATTCTTAAGTTCAGCCGTGATCGAGGATAACTGGGAAGTTATCCGATGTTCAAAGGAATCTACCTTCGATTCCAGGCTCTCCATCCTCTTAGTTTGAGCCGACATGGCTCCCACTTCATTCACGTTCCTGGAATCACGGACACTATACTGTTGATGATTCAGGGCCATTCTCTTAATCAGGGCCCAAGCTTCTGGTGCGGTGAGGTCAATCAACGAACCTCCCGACGCAGCATCCAACATTCCTTTCTCTTGATTCTTCACCCCATCATAAAAATATTGAACCAATTGTTCATCGTGGATCGATGATGGGGCACCGAGACAACAGATCTTAGAATCATTCCAAAATCATCTGAGGACTCGTCACAATCTTGTTTGGCGTAATATATCTCCTTTCTCATCGACGATGTCTAGAAGCTGGAAAATACTTTTCCAAAAAACTTTCCGTAAGTTGGCCCAACTGTGATAGGCATTTCACGACATGCCTTGGGAGGCTCATGTACCACTCCGGGCCTTTCCTTCTAACGACAAGTGGAATACCTTCCACAAAGACTGGTCCAGATGTGCTCCTATAGGCTTCATACTCGACAAATCATGGTAAGGGCTTGAAGATGCATGTAGGGTCCCTCTCCGCCAAACCGTGAAATTTGGGAGAGAGTTGATCAATAAACCTTTAACTTCAAATTGGCGTCGGAAGTTAGGGGCGTGCAAGCGATGAAAGGATCGTAGTTTACGTCCGAAGTTGTAACCATGGATTGTTCTACGCCTAATGTTCGCATTGTTGTCATCTACGCGTTCTGGTCACCGTTAAAACCGTGATCTCCATTTCGGGTGGGTGACGGGATATTCTTGTTGTTGACCATCTCGATTCTAGTCGATCTAGTGTGCTAAGTCTTTCTTGCTCTCTCTTGTTTTCCTAAGTTGTCTAAGGTGTCGCTCAATTTCAGGTTGAAAATGAACTAGCCTAAGTCTACGGGCATGCACAAGAGAAGTTCACCTAAGATAGCTCACTAAAACGACAATGATATAAGAAGCTTCAATTCACTCGGGTTATTGCGGCGTGTAAGAACTTGTCTGCGCGAATCGAGTAAAATTGTAACTTTCGCTGCGGCGAATATATGAACTTCGCCGCAGCGATCGATGAACTTTGTGACGAACAATGAACTCGTCACGACCGAAGCACAGCACCAAAGAAAGCAAACGAAATTAACTAAAAATTAAGCCTGATAAACAAAAACAATCGGACTAAACACTTAGAACAAAGCGAATGAAATCACAAATGAATTAACACTAAAAACACTTAAGCGAATGAAATTAAGAATGAAATTATGCAATGCAAATAAAATGCAAACAACAAAAATTAAAATCAAAACAAACAACGGCTAACCTAAAGAACCAATTAATTTGATTCCCGAGAATGGCGCCAATTTGATAAATCGACATTATCGTTCAATATTAAAATTGATCTCTGAAACCGGTCAAATAAAATTTATACCAAAGATTGCAACGGGATGCAACCTCGGGTCGACTCTCAAGGAACCAAAGGTACTAAGCGATCCTAGACTAGCCTAATGTTTGAATGATGCATGCAATTAAAGCAATAAAAGGGGTTTTGATTTGATTAACTAAAAATTAAACTAAGCCAAAGTAAGAATAAATGTTTTGGGATTTTAGAAAACTAAACGATTGAAATTAAACAAGTTTAAAATCAACTTACTAAAACTCTCCGAAAATGTAGCTCGGGTCATAAATGCTCAAAATAATATCGAGGTTTGAAATCCACTAAATTTGAAAGCTAAACCTTAACAACTCGTTAAGTCCAAAAATTAATTAATCAACTCGATTAATTAAAATTAGTTAAAAACCTTAGTGTATGCTATGGAATGATTAATGCAAACAGTTAATCAAATAAACACAAAATTAATTTAACCAAACACAACTAGGTAGATTAAATCAACTCATGCAAATCATTTTAACATACATGAGACTTCATGTATTTGGCACAAACTTCAATGTAAATCGATCCATACCATAGATCATAGTTAACATCCTACTAAACTATAGCAAGATTCAATCGAAATACATTGCAAAAATACCAACTCGGATCATTGCAAATACAAATCAAATCCTAGCTATAATCGATTACCCTTGTTTAGCTCACTAACTCCAACCATTGCTACATTTCAGAAGATAGTACACTTAGCCGACCATGGTACCGGATGAAATCTTCGCTGTTGAAGGATCACCTCTGCTCATGTTTCCAACGATTTAATGTAACGCAGATGAAAGCGATGGAAGAGATGAATGAGGCGGTGTCGTCCTATCAAGCGGCGAATCTGCAAAACAAACAGAAAACGAAAACTATTAGAAGCGAAGGAAAGAAGAGAAGAAAACTCTGTGCGGCCGTCTCTGTTTTTGCCCTAAATGGCAAAGTTTTATAGGGATGCGTGCGGGCCGGGTCGGAATAGTGAAACTTTTGCCAAATATAGGCCGGATTATCCGACTTTCGCTGCGGCTAATGGCTTCGTTCGCTGCAACGAACGTTGAATGGTCACTCGCCGCGGCGAAAGAATTAAATACCATTAATTCGCCTCGACGAATGGAGAGTTTGGTTCGCCCCAGTGAATCTCGCAGCGTGTTGACTTGTTGAATGTTGACTCCTTTGGTCCTACAAAATACAACCCATTCGCAGTATCAATTGTCCCAATAAAAATTATGCAAAATTAATGACAAATGACAACAAAATACTAACAATGTGCAATTTATCAAAAATCAATGTGCGGGACCAAAATAAGCATAAAAATCATAAATCAGGAGTCAACAAATGCATAATTACTAAAGAAAATGGGCCTAATTTATAATATAAATTTGGTCCAATCATATGGCTAACCAAAATAGACCCAAAATGGCTTGGGTAACTATAAGAAGAAAGAACGTTGATATTATAGGTACAAGCAAGGGATGAGAGGCCGTCAAGCACTTGGTACATCGATAGCGGATGTTCAAGACACATGAGTGGAGACAAGAACCTTTTTGCGGAAATCAAACCAAAGAATCAAGGTTATGTCACTTTTGGAGACAACAACAAAGGTAAGGTCATAGGAATTGGTAAAGTGGGTAAGGATCCTTTGCCAACCATTGACAATGTTTTGCTTGTTGATGGGTTGAAACATAATTTGTTAAGTGTTTCTCAACTATGTGATATGGATTTTAATGTAGTTTTTGAATCATCACATTGCACAGTTAAAAAGGATGGTCATGTTGCTTTCATTGGTTTGAGACATGGAAATACATACATAGTAGATCTGCATGATGATAGTTCTTTTAACGAAAAGTGTTTAGTGACATTAGAAGAAAATGCATTTTTATGGCATAGAAAATTAGGACATGCTCCTTTGCCCTTAATTTCTAAGCTTTCAAAAAATGACATTGTGAGAGGTTTGCCAAAAATAAAATTTGTCAAAGATCACTTGTGTGAATCGTGTTTAAAAGGCAAACATGTTAGAGAATCTTTCAAACCAAAGAAAGAAATTTGCACATCTAGAATTTTTAAACTTATTCATATGGATTTAATTGGGCCATCTAGACATGCTAGTCTTAGTGGTAAATTATATGTCCTTGTGATTGTGGATGACTTTTCTAGATTTACTTAGGTGAGATTCCTTGCTAATAAAAGTGATGCTTTTAACGAATTTACCAAATGGTGTAGATTGGTTTAAAATGAGAAAAATCTGTCAATTGTTACAATTAGAACTGATCATGGAGGTGAATTTGAATGTGAACCATTCGAAAGTCTTTGTGACAAATACGGAATGGAGCATAACTTCTCAACACCAAGGAATCCGCAACAAAATGGCATAGTAGAAAGGAAGAATTGTTCTCTTGAAGAAATGAGCAGAACTATGTTAAATGAGTACAATCTTTCTAAAACATTTTGGGCAGAAGTGGTCAATACAGCGTGCTATGTCATCAATAGGGTGCATTTACGAAGAGACAAAAATAAGATACCCTACTAGCTTTGGAAAGGTAAGAAACCCGCTATTTCTTATTTTCATCCATTTGGTTGTAAAGTCTTTATTCATAATAATGGAAAGAACAATTTAGGGAAATTTGATTCAAAATCTGATGTTGGTGTGTTTATTGGCTATTCTCAAACTAGTAAGGCTTTTAGAGTTTATAATAATAGGACTAAATGTGTTGAAGAAAGTATTCATGTTAAATTTGATGATATGATTTCACCCCCGAGAAAGGTTTGTTTTGATGATGATGTAGGAAGTTCAGGTAACAAAATTGAAGAAATTGAGTCCAAGATTGAGGAATTGAAGATAGATGAAGAAAGTCATGTACCCAATATTAAATCATGGGCAAAAGCAAAGAACCATCCTATGGAGCAAGTCATTGGCAATTTAAATGATGGTGTGAGAACTAGGAGAAATATCTATGAGAATATGAGCAATTCAACCTTCATCTCATTAGTAGAACCCAAGAATACAGAAGAAGCTCTTAAAGATGAAAACTGGCTATTAGCTATGCAGGAAGAGCTTAATCAATTCAAGCGGAATGATGTATGGGATTTGGTAGCTCCACCAAAAGACAAGACCATTATTGGAGTCAAGTGGGTAAATCGGATAAAATATGATGAAAATGGTGAGGCGATTAAAAATAAATCAAGGTTAGTGGCTCAAGGATTCTATCAAGAAGAAGGCCTTGATTACAATGAGACATATGCTCCTATGGCTCGTTTGGAGGCAATTAGGCTACTATGTGCTTTTGCGTCTCATAAAAGGATCAAATTAAATCAAATGGACGTCAAGAGCGCATTTCTCAATGGATACATTCAAGAGGAAGTCTACGTCAAACAACCACCGGGATTTGAAGATCACGAGCATCCGGATTATGTTTACAAACTCAAGAAGGCACTCTATGGACTGAAGCAAGCACCTAGAGCATGGTATGAAAGGTTAAGTAGTTTTCTAACTCAACATGGGTATGTTCATGGTAAGATCGATAATACTTTATTCATTAAACATGTTGATAAGGATATGCTTATTTGTCAAATTTATGTTGATGATATTGTGTTTGGTGCTACTAATGAATTTTTGTGTAAGGAATTTAGTGATTTAATGCAAGGTGAATTTGAAATGAGCATGATGGGGGAACTTAAGTTCTTTCTTGGATTGCAAATCAAGCAACAAAAAAATGGCATTTTCATCCACCAATCGAAGTATACCAAGGAACTTCTTAAGAAGTTTAAAATGGATGGATGTAAAGTGGCGGCAACACCAATGGCAACAAATCTGGTCTTGGAAAAACATGAACATGAAGAAGACGTTGATCAAAAAATCTATAGAGGTATGATCGGCTCTCTTTTATATTTAACTGCTTCTAGACCTGACATCATGTTTGCCACGTGTCTTTGTGCTAGATTTCAATCTTGCCCCAAGATTTCTCATTTGAATGCTTGCAAAAGAATATTCAGATACTTGAGTAGAACTGTCAATCATGGTTTATGGTATCCCAGTTGTGAATCCTATGATTTGTATGCTTATAGTGATGCTGATCATGGTGGCTGTAGAATTGATAGAAAAAGTACTAGTGTATTATGTCATTTCTTAGGTTCATCTTTGATATCTTGGGCTAGTAAAAAGCAAGTTAGTGTAGCTATTTCCATCTTGAATCAATACGCATTTCTTTGGAGTGCATGTGCCCAAGTTCTTTGGATTAAACATCAATTGCTTGATTATGGTATTGTGGTTAATAACATTCCTATTTATTGTGATAATTCCAGTGCAATTTGTTTAAGTAAAAATCCAATTTTGCATAGTAGAACAAAGCATATAGAAATCAGACATCATTTTATTCGTGATCATTGTCTAAAAGGTGACATTTGCTTGAAGCATGTATCAACTAGTGATCAATTTGCTGACATTTTTACTAAACCTCTTAAGGAAGATGTCTTTGTGAACATTAAATTGAGATTAGGCATGTGCGATTTAAATTCCTTTGGTTGAATCTGTTTTGACTACATTCAAACATCAAATGGTCAAATTATGAGGCAAATGGGTAATCACATCTGAAGATACATTCATTGTGTTTGCATACCTGGGCTGAAAAGTAGTTTATTCGGAGTATTGGACTCAGTTTTGACCTTTAGCAAGTCGACTTATTGAAGTGAATCACACGTTAATATATTGAACAATAATATGATCAAGATACACAAGAAGGGGGGGTTGAATTGTGATAAACTTTTCGTTAATCCCTTTAGAAATTACTTGTTCTTTCAAAAACTTATCGTAAGTCAATTCGTAACTAGTTTAAAAAAAAATTTGTTAATTTTGAAAACTACGATATAAGTAATATGAGAGTAGAAAGAAAAAACACAGCAATTTTTCCTGGTTCACCCCAAATCGTGAGCTACGCCCGATCCTCGATATCCTTCTCGAGATTTCACTATTTCGAACTCATTTATAAGTATTCTTTCGATCGAGCCTCTCCAGGTCTCTTTACTGACAAGTATTCTTTTACTCTTAGCCTCTTCAGGCTTATCTGTAACACTTTCTAATTGAAAGAATAGTAAAGAGCTTGTTACAATAGAAATGCTCTTAACACTGTTCACTCGAAATATCGTTCACAATTTTTCTCTCAGATAATCTGAAAATCAAAAGTTGAATATTCAAGGTTTCATGAAGTTGTCTCTTCTTCAATCTCGACTCTTATTTATAGTCGGGTTCTTCAACTGTTTCTTGAATATCTGCTTCTTGAATCTTGAAAGAAACGGTTATTCAGTTTGACTCCGTAACTAACTCAAATTGATGTTTCTTTCTTCCGTCTGATATTTTGTATCGGCTGCTTTTCTCTTGTAAAGCTTTTGTCTGCTTTTCTCTTGTAAAGCTTTCGTCTGCTTTTCTCTTGTAAAGCTTTAAATGCCTTTTCTCTTGTAAAGCTTTTGCCCTTTTTTCTCTTGTAAAGCTTTCCGCCTTTCTTCTTGGTGATTCTTACTTTGGCTGATTTTCTCCTTCAAATTGTTTTTTACTTCATGCGTCCATCTACTTTTTATTTGTATATTTTTCTTTGTTTGTCATCAAAATTATTTAATACGTGAAGTCTGGTTTGACTTAACATTCTCCCCCTTTTTGATGATAACAAATATTGTGAAATAGAGAAATATGAAAGGTATCAAATATACAGAAGTATGAATAAATCAAAAATAACTTCGCTTTCAAAATTTTTCTGCCTTTTCCTTTCAAATTGATTCTCCTTCTCATTCTTCCTTCTCCCCTATTTGTTATTAATAAAAAAATTATTTCCCAAACTGTTTACCAACTTTTTCAGCATCTTCTTAATCTTCTTCATATCCTTATCAAGTTTCAACTTGTTTCTTTAAAGTCAATGATTCAAATTGCGATCAAGGATTCAGCCTCAACAACTTGTCTCACAACAACAAAGAATCGTTATCAGATAAGCTTCCACGCTTGAGACATGTGGTTCAATAATTTGTAGGAGAGGCGAGGAACATATACAACTTGATCAGGAAAATCAAGATCATAGGAATCAAGTATACGTTGAAATGTGCTTCCAAGCCAAGGCATAGCTTCAGAATTGAGTTGATCTCCCAGAGGTCGATTTTGCGTAATGTTCTCAGAAAATACTATAAGAACATTTTAAGTTGCCAATCGAAAAGAACGACATCGAATCTTTCTCGATAGTGCCTCCCTGGATCATCTCGCCGTAGCCTTAGTTTGGCTTGTTCTCGGATCTTGATAAATGCAGATAAAACTTCCACTTCTTTTCTCTTCACATGCTTCATCAATCAATTGCACCGCTTTCTAACTGATCGTAAGTCATGTCATCCAAAATCGGTTCGGCTGAACTTTCTTCGCTTTCTCTTCATGCTCAACAAAATTTAGTGGTTGTAAATCAGGTACCACCTTGATTATCGATCGTCCAAGATTGGATAAAAGTAAGACGCCTCCAAATGGCTCGTGGATATGGTTCTCTTCCAACTCTCTTCATTGATCATAGAAATTTTGTAACCCCTATCCAATGATGTAGAATGTTGTTATCAAATTCAACTGATTTGAAGAAGGCTTTCACAAATCTCTTTGGTTTGTCTCAGATGATGACAGATTTGGTCTTCTTCTCCTCTGTGACAACCAATCTGTGTTCCCAACTTTCTCTATGAAAAGTTAAATATTTGGATGGAACATTAGTCATCACACTCAAGACTTTTTGAGTAACCTTTTGTCCCATAACATGTGTAGCAATTTGCTTGCGAATAAGTGAAGATTGAAAAGTAGTAGAAACTACTTCTTCAAAAATTAGATTATCAAGGACATTGTGAGTATCCTTAAGATTACCAGTAACAGCTTCCATATTAACTTCAACAATATCAACCGTATCAACAACAGATTTTTCTGTAGTATCAACAACAGTCTTTTCTTGCCTTACCTTCTTAGACTTTGTTTCTGTTGTTGGACTTCCTTCTTTTGTCGCACTCATTTTCTTTCCCCTTGGTGACTTTTTAGGTTGCATTTTTTTTCTTTTCAGTTCTTCTTCCTTTTCCTCCACTTCCTTGAGACCGAAGTTTCAATCTTTTCAAGGATTGATGTCAACGACTTTGTAGCTTTTGATCTTTGCATTTCGTAATGCTTTGATTGGCTTGATTCTGGATTGATCGGGCTTCTTTCTCGCTGTACGCTTTTCGCTCTGGGTGACCTTCTTGCTTGCTTTGGAATGTCACTCAGTAGTGGTTCCCCTTTAAGCTTCAAGTCACCTGATTCAAAAAATCGAACACTTTTCGACTTTGATTCCTGAGAATGTGATCTTGTTTCCTTCATAGAAGACTTCTTCAGTATACTGTAGGTATAAGTCGACTTACATCTCAATACAAGTCGACTTACAGATACCACCAGTTCGGTACTACTAAGTCGACTTGTATACCTGTGTAAGTCGACTTTACGCGTACAAAGATCGTGAAATTGTTAGAGTAGTGCCCTAAAGGCAATCCCTTTAGCGCTTTTTGTTCATAGTCATATATGCACTTTATGAATAAATAAAGAAAGGCATGTTTCATTTATTTGATGTTCTTTATGAATTGATATTGATCTTTAATCAAATTAATAAAGTCCATGATATATGACATAGCATGAAGAAAATTATGATGTGATCATAATCTCGATATTCCTATCATGTGCAATTATGTCAAGATTCAAATTCTCCCTAGTCATAGGATTAATGAGACCGGACATCATTAATCCCATGACTAGCATATGTTATACTCCTTGATTGGATCAAAGGATCTCGTAAACCGTAAATATGGGATATTTAGAGTTGATACGTGGATGCTTACTAATGTAGTAAGTACATTCGATGACCTACCATGAGATCATCACATGGATGTCCTATTCTAATGTCAGTGATAATCTCATCATAGCAATGGTGTAAGTATCTTTAGACTTGAGGTACTCAAGGATATCTTGGATATTGATTCTGTGCTTTGACTCCATTCCTTGTTGCCTTTCAGAGGTTACTCATAGGGTGGTGCTTGGGTACAACTTGAGGTATTTCAAGGTAATTGAGTAGCCAATAAAGGATTCATCACTACGTGATAGCGGAAGAGATACCTAGTTCTTCGTCAGATCATTACTTTAAGTCTCGTCAGAGATAAATATGTCATGAAGAGTGTCTTCATGGACATATAAAGTAATGAGTCCTAAGACAGAACTGATATCACTGGGCTAGACTTAGTCTAGTAAGAGTTGACACTTTGACCATACTCATAACCAAGTGGGGTATAGGATGTTGAAAGGACTAATTGCACAAGAATTGTCTATGGAAGGGTTCGTGATCCGTTCGTGATGAATTCATCAAACCAATTACTTTCCGGTCAATTGGGGTCATGATGTGTGCTAGACGCCGCTCATGACTTGCTCGAGATTAAGTGTTAATCTAAGTGGCCAACATAACCGGAACCTAAAGGGTCGACGATAAGAGTGTTTCGAGAATCAGAAATAGTATTGGGTGAGTTCCAATTATCGAGAGCATTAGGATTAAATGGATCCTAATGAGATCGAGATATGTCCCGATGAGATCGCGACATCGATATTCTTGAAAAAGGTTTTCGGGTTTATCCCATACTGACCTTAGAGGTCAGAGGACCAATTCAAGATGATCGACCACTTCAGCAATATATATACATATATATATATGATTAATTAATTAAATAATAATATATATATATATATATATATATATATATATATATATATATGCTATGCACGTGGGATGGAGGAAGAATGGAGAAACTTCCATTACTAAGCCTAGTCATTAAAGCATTAAATGGCTAAATGACAAAATCAAAAGGTGAATGGAAGATGATGATCGGGATATGAAAGAATATATAGAAAGAGTTTCTAAGAAGGTCTTAAGCCTATGTTCTTCGTGGGTTTGGCTTTTGAAAGAAGAGAAAAAGTTTCCTTCCAAAAGGCATATGATCATCTTCATCTTCCAAGCTTCATCCTTCATCTCTCCTCCATCGATTTTCCAAGCTCTCCAGAATAAGGTAAGATCTAGCAGTCTTTTCCTTATTCTAGCTATTCCCGGGTCAAAAGGGTTTGTCCGGTTAGGTTTTTCGATCTCTCGTGGATACCTTTAGAGATAGTCTCTATTGGCTATTCAGTTTGAATCTTCATCTGCACACATAGATCCTGGCCTTCGTGAAGGTCCCGTGACAAAATTTTGTTTTCCGCACCTGGTACATGTGATGTACCTCCCGGGATTTTCCTACAGTGGTATTAGAGCCACTTGTGTCGTGTATGAAGCTAAAACCCTAGCTAGGTCGGACTTCCTATTTGAATTTGACGTTGATGCATGTATGCTGTCCAAATTTCGAATTAATATAGGGATATGTTTTTCAAATTTTCTGCCCAGAATTGTTCATAACATGTTATAGAATATGTTTGTGAAAGATGAGAATTTATCAATTTGATTTGATATAGGTTTGCTAATTTATTCCCTAAGGTTCTAGATGCTGTTTTGTGACACATTCTGTGAACAGGCATGTGTATAAATTCGATAATAAATTCTAGAAATTTTTTTTTTCGGATTGGCCTTCACCAACATGTCCCTAAGATGTTTGTGAATGTCTATGTGGATGGAAAAGTATTTTCAAGGTGATTTGCTATTTATTCACGAATTTATTCTATTCTGTTGGGAATAGTTGTGTTGATGAACACAGATTTTGAATCGGTTTTGTTGTTTAGGTTGACTGAGTTTTTGATGGCTATAAATCCTAAAAAACTTCCTGAGGCATTTTATGAACATGTAATAACCTGTGTAATTTTCTCAGAATTTATTGAAATTGTTTCAATTATTATTTCGAGCAATGTGTAGTACTTGGCAGTTTTGTGAACATTGCTGGGACTGTTTTGCTTGACATAATTGAATGTGTATTTTTCAGTTCCAATGCCTTGGACCATTTTTAATGTGATTGAAAATGAGTTATCTTGATGTTGTATGCTTGCCAAACTGAATTGCTTGAAGTTGGTTTTCCAAGAATTTTCGGATGCCGAATAGGTCACATTAGTATCTCGTTAGTGTATTTCATTATCTTGCTTGTTTAGGCCGTCATAATTTTTTGTGACTTGTGCCGAAGTAATTTGATAACGTATGGACTAGCTAGAGATGCTTAGGGTGATAATTTGGTGTTTCCTAAATTGTTTGGATATTTATGAGTAATGACTCATTTTCAAGCTTTTCTTGTATGGTTTGACTGTATATGGCAATCATGTAACAATGAAGTGTTCATTGGTACATCAAATTAACAGATATTACCCTAGGTATGATGGTATTGTGAATTGAGATTACATGGATTGAGGAATTAGCCGATTAGATATAATAGCTATTTTCGTTGGATAAGTCGACTTATATAGGACATAAGTCGACTTGTTCAAGGTCTTGCCATAAGTCGACTTGTATCATGATATAAGGCGACTTGTGCGTGGGCAGGGGCATAAGGCAACTTGCATTCTTTGTAAGTCGACTTGTGACATGCTCAAGAGGGATGATGGATGATTATAAGGAAAGATTCAATGTGATTGATGAAACCTAAATCATTCCATATAGTCCTGGCGACTATAATCCTTCACTTTGAGTCTAGAGTTGAAATCCCTCAGATATGAAAACTAACGCCTTCCATTAATATGGTAAGAACCAGAGTTCTTATAGGGTTGGGTTGTTGGTAAACCCAAGCTTGCTCTATCTGGATATGTTCGAACCATGAAAATGTGATTTTCGGATTAATGGGTTGGTTTTCACTAGAAGCGTTGGTTTGTTGAGTAAACTCAAGGTCAACGTGGACAGAGGCGAAATTGGGTAGCATACATTAGATGTATGCGCATCAAAGAGTTGATAAACCAATGTAAGTGCGTGCATCAACAAGTTGATAACACTGATCGATAGTTGTGTCTAAGATGTAATTGATATATCTGATACCTCTCGAGACATAAGGTGGCTTGTTGGGTAAACCCAAGGTCATTCTTAATGTCGGTTATCGATGATGCAATTGGTATGTTCGATACCCACCGATTGACCTAAGTTGTGGCTTCATTGGTAAACCCAAGGTCATTCTTAGCAATATCGATATCAACCCACTAGACATTATGTCATTTTGTTTCTTTGGATTCAGAATGAGGGTTATGGATTCTATGAAACTAGTGGGAGCTTTTGCATATCATTCAAGTCCTTATGATTATGCATCTATTCCTATTTTAACATTCTTTCTCTCTTTCCATTTAGGTTGGTCAAGATGTCTTCCAGGTGAACTTACGCCGCTAATGGATTCCAAAAGTTAACCGGACCGAATTTTCTTGATCGCTACGGAATCGAGAATTGTTCTCGATCGAGGCTAGGATACATCCTAGATGTTCCACTTCCAGATGCACTGCTTGTCGATGCTTGATGAGGATCGAAGGCATATCGTAAGCATCTAAAGGACAAGGACATGGCTACTTGCATTATGCTTGCCTCGATGTCACCAGAGCTGCGATAAAGACGAGTCCATGGATGCTCACACTATAGTCTTTCATCTTAGGGAGCTGTTTGATGAGCAAGCTCGGTCCGAAAGGTTCGAGACCTCAAGGCTTTCTTCACTATTAAAGATGGCTCCGTGGACATCCGCTGTCCAAGATGCCTCAAGATGAATAGCTATATTGAGAGATTGGCCGCCTTAGGTTTTGTAATGGATTATGAGTTAAATATAGACTTACTTTGGTTGGATTGTCCGACGTTATTCACATTCGTGTTAAACTATCGGATGAACCAAATATCCACAACAATTCCTCGAATGATCAATCGCCAAGACAATTGAAAGGCGAGCTATCAAGAATGATAGCAAGCAAGTGTTAATGGTGGCGCTTCTTCCGGTTCAAAGAAGAAAAGAACCTAAAGAAGAAGAAGGCCAAGAAACCAAAGGGAAGAGCCATCAAGAAGAAGACCAAAGAAGCCGCCCTTAAAGGAACTTGCTTCCATCAGGGTAAAGATGGTCATCGGAGGCGAATTGCAAAGTCTATTCGAGTCACCGAAGTAGAAGAAGGCATCGATGCCTCAACTACTTCGTATGTTTGTCATCGAGGTTAATACTGCTTTCGATCACAATATTTGGGTATTTGATACTGGTGTGGCTCACATATGTAATGATATGCGGGCCTAAGGGACGATGAGACAACCCATGAAGGGAGAAGTAGACTGCGTGTTAGAAATGGAGCAAGAGTTCTTTGCATTAATGAGGAACCTATGTTTTGTCTCTCCCACCGGGCTTGTACTTGAATTGATGATTGTTATTTTGTACCCGCTTTGACAAAGAACATATTGTCATTTTTTGTTTAAATAGAGTGGTTTCCATTTGAATTTTAATAGCAATGGTTGTTCTATTAATTCTAATGGAATGCTTTATGGTATTGGTACATTATGCAATGGTATTTACATATTAGATATGTCTCATCCAATTATGAATGTCAATGACACCAAACGATATAAAAGAGATAATTTAAAGTCAACTTACTTATGGCATTATCGGCTTGGCATATAAATGAGACACGATCGCTAAACTCCATAAGAGTGGCAGTTTAGGTCATTTGATTATGAATCATATGACACATGCGAATCTTGTTTATTAGGCAAGATGACTAAGTTACCCTTCAAGGAAAGGGTGAACGAGCGATCGGAGTATTAGACCTAATACATTCAGATGTATGCAATCCGATGTCCATCCATGCTAGAAGTGGTTATCGCATTTCATTACCTTTATCGATGATTATTCTCGATATGGGTACTCAGATCGATGAGATACAAATCAAGCGCTTGAAAAGTTCAAACAATTCGAAATGAAGTAGAAAACCAGCTTGGTAAAAGTATCAAGCATTACGATCCGATCGTGGTGGAGAATACTTAGACCAACAGCTTCGGATTATCTCGTAGATAATGGCATTTTATCTCGATTCCTCCTTACACACCACAAAGACAATGGTGTGGTTGAAAGGAGAAATCGAACCTTGTTGGACATGGTACGATCAATGATGGGTTTCGCAGTTACCAAAATCATTTTGGGGTATGTTAGAGACACTGCTTACTTGCTAAACAGAGTTCCTCTAAGATGCTTGATGTTACTCCATACGAGATGTGGACTAATGTAAAACCTTATCTTTCTCATTTGAAAGTTTGGGGTTGTCCCGCTTACGTGAAGCGGATTCATCGATAAGCTTGAAGCAAAGTCTCGATAAGTGTTTGTTTGTAGGATATCCTAAAGAGACCATGGATATCAATTCTACCTTGCCGAGGAACAAAAGTGTTTGTTTCAAAGCATGCTGTCTTTTTAGAGAAAGAGTTTCTTCTGCAAGAGGACAGTGGGAACAAAGTCGAACTTGAAGAAGTTCAAGATGCTCAAATGTATACGCATCAACCGCTCGAACTCGAGATTGTCACTCATTCGATGAAGTAATAGCTCAACCTTCTACTACACACGAAGTTCGTAGGTCAAGAGGATACACACGCTGTTCTCGAGAGATATGGATTTCGTAAGTGAACAGAATGACGATTGCTCATAGAAGATGATGAGCCTGCTACCTATGAAGAGGTTCTCAAGAGTTCAGAGTCGAAAAATGGCTTTGTGCCATGAAAGCTAAATGGATTCCATGTACGAAAACCAAGTATGGATTTGGTGAATGCACCAAGGAATCAAGCCCATAGGGTGCAAATGGGTTTTCAAGAAGAAAACCGACGTGGATGGTAATGTGATTACTTATAAAGAAGGCTTGTGGCCAAAGGATTAAATCGAGACAAGGAGTTGACTATGACGAGACCTTCAAATTTCAGTAGCAATGCTTAAATCCATTCGGATACTCCTAGCCATTGTCGCCATTATGATTATGAGATATGGCAAATGGATGTGAAGACAACTTTCCTTAATGGAAATCGCCGAGGATGTGTACATGACACAACCAGAGGGCTTCACTTCCATCGATGATTTAAAAGGTATGCAAGCTTCGTAAATCCATTTATGGATTGAAGCAAGCATCCAGAGTTGGAACATCCGTTTGATGAGTCAATCAAAGAGTTTGGTTTCTCACAAAATCCGGATGAACACTTGTGTGTGTACAAGAAGGTTAATGGACCGCAATTGTATTCCTTATGTTGTATGTAGATGACATATATTCATCGGGAAACGATGTTTCTATGTTGCAATCGCTAAAATTTGGTTGTCCAAACAATTTATGCGATGAAAGACCTTGGTGAAGCAACTTTATCTTCGGATAAAGATTTATAGAGACAGATCAAAAGGTTGCTTGGTCTTTCACAATCATCGACATAGACAAGATGCTAAAGAGGTTTAGCATGGAGCAATCCAAGAGTGGGTTTCTTCCCATGTCTCATGGGATAACACTCGAAATCTATGTGTCCTAAGACACAAGATGAGAGGATGCGCATGGATCGATCCCGTGATGCGTCTGCAGAGGATCGATCATGTATGCTATGTTATGTACGAGGCTCGATGTATCGATGCTCGAGTGTCACGATCGATACCAATCGGATCCTCGTGAGGGTCATGGGTGGTGTCAAGAATATCCTCAAGTACTTTGCGAAGGACTAAGGATGTTTCTTGATATATGGAGATGGAAATCTCCAGTGAGCGGCATACAGATGCCATTTTCAACTGATAGAGATGATTCAAAATCCCAACAAGTTATGTTTTCACACCGAACGACGGAGCGATCATTGGAAGAGTTCCAAACAAGAGACGACGATCGATTCAACGATCGAGGAAGAGTACATTCTTCGCATCGAGGAAAGAAGGAAGTATTTGGATCAAAAGTTCATTATCGAACTTGGTGTGGTTCCTAGGCTGTGATGGGCCCATCGGTTGTATTGTGACAACAATGGGGCTATTGCTCGCTAAAGGAACCAAGGTCTCACCAACGATCTAAGCACGCATCAGCAGATATCATCCGATTCGAGAGATCATTGCGTGAGGTGATGTCGCGATTGAGAGAATTCCACGAGCGTAACATTCTTCGATCCGCTGAGGAAGCCATTGTCACGTAAGAATTTTGATTCTCATGTACTCGCTATGGTATTAGATACCAAGGCAATTGGCTTTAGGTCAGTGGAGATTTGTAGGTGTAAGTCGACTTGTATTGAGATGTAAGTCGACTTATACGATTCGATACTAATAAGTCGACAGTATACCCGTGTAAGTCGACTTATGCGTACAAGATACCGTGAAATTGTTAGAGTAATTGTAGGAAAATCCGGGGTAGGCATCATATGCCCACTACGTGCGAATTTAAAATTTTGAGTCCCGGACATTCCCAAAGCCGTGATCCATGTGTATGTACAAACAATCAAACCATAACGACTAAAGGAGACCGCCTCTAACAGTATCCACGCAGAGGTCGAGAAAACCTAACAGGACAAACTCTTTGACCCGGAATAGCTAGACTAAAAAAAGAGTGCTAGCTCTTACCTTAACCTTGGAGAGCAAATGAGATCAACCTTGGTGGAGCCTTGGAGAGTAGAAGCAATCTTGAGAGGATGAGAGGAAGAAGATGAAAAACAATTTTTCAAAGCTTAACACTTAAGCCTTCGACCTTCTCCACTTCAAAACCGTGCAAGACTCTTTCCATGCCTTCTAATGTGTCTATTTAACAACTTAAAGACATAAAAAGACTTGGTGGATGTTCATCCACGTTGATGGCATAAAAAATGCATTGAAATGTTAAATGAATGATTAAGTTTGACTTTTCAAACTTACTTTTTCTTCTCCATTTGGTTCTTCCACCGAAATTCATATATATATATATATATAATTAATTAATATATATATATTTGCTGAAGAGGTCCAGTCAAACTGGGGTCGATTCTACCGCTCTAGGGCCCCGCCAAAGAAAAATCCATGGAAATGATTTTCAGAATGTCGATGTCGCGATCTCATCGGGACATATCCCAATCTCATCGGGATCCATTTAATCCTATTGCTCTCCGGATATCGGATCTCGTCTCAAACTATTTTCTGATTCTCCGAGTCACTCTTACGCGTGTGACCCATTAGGTTTCGGTTATGTTGGCCACTTAGATTAACACTTAATCTCGAGCAAGTCATGAGCGGTATCTAGCAACACATCATGACCCCAATTGAGGAAAGTAATTGGTTTGACTAATGAAACCATATCACTAACCCTTCCATAGACAATTATCGTGCAATTCGTCCTTTCACCTTGCTATACCCCACTTGGTTTGAGTATGGGCAATGTGTCAACTCTTACTAGACCGATCGATCAAATCTAGTCCAAGTGTAATCAGTTCTCGCCTTAGGACTCATTACTTTATATGTCCATGAAGACCATCTTCATGACATATGTATGCTCGGCGCCAGAGACTTCAAAGTAATGATCCCGATAAGAGGCTATGGGTATCTCTTCGCTATCACGTATGGTGAATCCTCTATTGACTACTCAATTACCTTGAATACCTCAAGTCGCACCCAATCACCACCCTATGAGCGACCTCGAAAGGCAACAAGGAATGGAGTCAAAGTACGTAATCAAGACTCAAGATATCCTTGAGTACCTCAAGTCTAAGGATACTTGCACCATTGCTATGATGAGATTATCACCGACATTTGTATAGGACATCCATGTGATGATCTCATAAAGCGAGGTCATCCAATGTACTTACTACCACTAGTAAGCATTCACATGTCAAATCCAAATATCTCAATATTTACAGTTTTCGAGATCCACCGCTGATCCAATCAAGGAGTTTGACATGTGCTAGTCTATCGGATTAACGATGTCCAGCCTCATTAATCCTATGACTAGGATAATTTAGATCTTGACATAATTGCACATGATAGGAATCTCAATAGTATGATCACATCATAATTTCCTTCATGCTATGTCATGTATCGTGGACTTCATTAATTTGATTAAAGATCATTATCAATTCATAATAAAATGAATATCAAATAAATGAAATATGCCTTGCTTTATTTATTCATAAAGTCCGTACATGACTATGAACAAAATGCGCTAAAGGGATTGCCTTTAGTGGCACTACTCTAACAATCTCCCACTGACCTAAAGCCAATCGCCTTGGTATCTAATACCATAAGCGAGTACATGAGAATCAAAATTTTTTGTGACAATGGCTTTGTCAACGGATCAACAATATTACGCTCTGTGGAATTCTCTCTATCGAGGACATCACCCGCCGCAATGATCTCCGAATCAAATGGTATCGACGGAGTACGTGTTTGGATCACGATGAGACCTTGGCTCCTTTGCTCGCAAGAATAGCCCCAAGATTGTCACAATACAATCAGATGGGTCCATCACGCCTAGGAACCACACCAAGTTCGTAAATGAACTTCTCGATCCAAATCGCTTCATTTGTTGCGTCGATGCGCAATATACTCTGCCTCGTCGTTGAATCGCCAGCCGTCTCTCGCTTGGAACTCTTCCAACCGATCGCCCGCCATTTAGTGTGAAAACATAATCTGATTGGGACTTGAGTTGTCCTTATCAGATTGAAAACCGGCATCAGATGCTCGCCACTGAGATTTCCATCTCCAAATATCAAGAAAACATCCATAGTTCTTCGCAAGTACTTTAGATATTCTTGACAGCCACCCAAAGGACCTTCACCAGATCCGATTGGTATCCGCCGTAACACTTAGAGCATATGATACATCGGGTCTCGTACATAGCATTGCAGATATAATAGATCCCATCGCAGACGACACGGATCATATTCATACGCATCCTCTCATCCCTGTGTCTTAGGACACATGGACTTCGAGAGTGTTATCCCATGAGTAATGGGAAGAAACCCTCTTTGATTGCTCCATGCTAAACCTCTTTAGCACCTTGTCTATGTATCGTTGATTGTGAAAGACCAAGCAACCTCTTCGATCTATCTCTATAGATCTTTATCCCAAGGATATAAGTTGCTTCTCCAAGGTCTTTCATGGCAAATTATTTGACAACCAAATTTTTACAGATCAGAAGATTGAGACATCGCTTCCTAGCAACAATATGTCATCTACATATAATACAAGGAATACGATCGCAGTTCCATTAACCTTCTTGTACACATTGTTCATCCGGATTTTGTGAGAAACCAAACTCTTTGATTGTCTCATCAAAACGGATATTCCAACTCCTGGATGCTTGCTTCAATCCATAAATGGATTTCAAGCTTGCATACCTTTTGCCATCTGGAAATGAAGCCCTCAGTTGTGTCATGTACATATCCTCACCAGATTTCCATTCAGAAAGTCGTCTTCACATCCATTTGCCATATCTCATAATCATAATGAGCGGCAATGGCTAGAGTATCCTAATGGATTTAAGCATTGCTCTTCGGATCAAGGTCTCATCATAGTCAACTCCTTATCTTCGAAAGCCTTTCGCCACAAGCCTTGCTTTATAGGTAATCACATTACCATCTATGTCAGCTTTCTTCTTGAAAACCCATTTGCACCCTATAGGTTTTATCCTTCAGTGCATCAACCAAAGTCCATACTTGGTTTTCATACATGGAATCCATTTGATTTCATGGCACGAAGCCATTTTTCGACTCAACTCTTCGTAACCTCTTTATAGTAGTAGGCTCATCATCCTCTATGAGCAATACGTCATTCTGTTCACTTACGAGAAATCCATATCTCTCGAACAGAGCGATCCTACTTGACCCACAATTTCGTGTGTAGTAGAAGGTTGAATCTGTTACCTCATCCGTATGAGTTACGCCTTTGTTCGTTGCATTGATTCTGCGTCGTCCGAGCATCTTGAACTTCTTCAAGCTCAATTTTGCTCCCACCGCCCTCTTTTAAAAGAAACTCTTTCTAAAAAGACAGCATGCCTTGAAACAAACACCTTTTGTTCCTCAAAGAAGGTAGAATTGATATCCCTTGTTTCGCTAGATATCCTATTTAACAAACACTTGTCGATTTTTTGCTTTATCTCGATCAAGCGTCCGCTTTACATAAGCAGACAACCCCATACTTTCAAATGAGAAAGATAAGGTTTCTTGTTAGTCCACATCTCATATGGAGTAACATCAACTATCTTTGATGGAACTCGCTTAACAAGTAAACAAATGTCTCAAGGCATACCCCAAAAGGATTTTGGCAATGTGTAAAGCTCATCATAGATCGAACCATGTCCAACAAGGTTCGATTTCTCCTTTCCGCCACACCATTATTTGTGGTGTGTAAGGAGGGTCCACCGAGATAAAATCCCATTATCTCCGAGATAATCCAAAACTCTTGGTCTAAGTATTCACCACCACGATCGGATCGTAATGTTTTGATACTTTTCCCAAGTTGGTTTTCTACTTCATTTCTGAATTGTTTGAACTTTTCAAACGCTTGATTTGTATCTCATCGACACAAAAACCCATATCGAGAATAATCATCGATAAAGGTAATGAAGTAACGACAACCACTTCGGCATGGATGGACATCGACCACATACATCCGAATGTATGAGGTCTAATAATCCAATCATTGCTCACCCTTTCCTTAAAGGTAACTTAGTCATCTTGCCTAATAAACAAGATTCACATGTGTCATAAGATTCATAATCGAATGACCCTAAACTTCCACTCTTGTGGAGCTTAGCGACGCGCCTCTCATTTATATGGCCAAGCGACAATGCCATAAGTAAGTTGATTTTAAATTATCTTTTTATGTCTTTTAGCTGCTATTGACATTCATAACTAGATGTGACATATCTAATATGTAAATTCCATTGCATAATGTACCAGTACCATAAAATATTCCATTTGAGCTAATAGAACAACCATTGTTACCAAAAGACAAATGGAAACCAAATTTATTTAAACAAGAAATGATAATATGTTCTTTGTTAACACGGTACAAAATAACAATCATCCAAGTTAAGTACAAGCCCACTGAGGAGTGTCAAAACATAAGTTCCTACGGCTAATGCAATAACCCTTGCTCCATTGCCAACACGCAGGTCCATTTCTCCCTTTATGAGCTGCCTACTGTCCTTGAGGCCCTGCATATCATTGCATATGTGTGAGCCACAACCGTATCTAATACCCATATGTTATGATCAAAGCAGATAACCTCAATGACAAACATACCTGAAGAAGTCGAGGCATCTGATGCCTTCTTCTGCTTCAGTTCTTCCAGATAAACTTTGCAGTTATGCCTCCAATGACCAGTCTTACCGCAATGGAAGCAGGTACCTTTTGGTGCAGTCTCTTTGGTCTTCTTCTTGCCTTTGCTGCACTTCCTTTCGCTTCGAGCCTTTTTCTTCTTCTCATTTCCTTTTCTTGGAACCGGAGGAAGAAGAATCCACCAATAACAACGCCTTGCTATCTTGCTCGACAAACATTCATTGCCTTGGCGATTGATCACTCGGGAATTATGGTGGATATTTGGTTCATTCGATAGTTCAACACAAACTGTGAGTAACTATATGACAAACCAACAAGAATTAAGTCTATACTTAACTCAGAATCCATCACAAAACCTAAGACGGCCAACCTCTCAATATAGCCATTCATCTTCAATGCATATTGCACCGCAGATGAACCAGAGTCATCTTCGTTGTAAAGAGCAACCTTGAGGTCTCGAACCGTTCGGACCGTGCTTGCTCATCAAACAACTCTCTAAGATGAAACACTATCGTGTGAGCATCCATAGACTCGTGCTGCTTCTGCAGCTCAGGTGACATCGATGCAAGCATAATGCAGGTGGCTATGTCACTGTATTTTAGATGCTTCGATATGCCTTCCGATCATCATCGAAGCTCCTTCAGAAGTGGATCCGGTTAAAAATCAAGGATATATCCTAGATCCTCAGATCTGAGAACAATTCTCAGATTTCGCAGCCAATCAAGAAAATTTGGTCCGGTTAATTTGTTTGAGTCCATTAGAGCGCGAAGATTCACACTAGTCGACATCTTCAACCAACCTAAACGTAGAGAGAGAAAGAAAGTTAGAATAGAATTAAATGTATGACCATAAGGACTTAAATGACATACATATGGCTCCCACTAGTTTCAACAGAATACATAACCCCCATCATGAATCCAAGAAACAAAATGGCACATTGACCTAATGGCTCGATATCCGACATTACTAAGAATGACCTTGGGTTTGCCCAACAAGCCACCTTAGGTCAATCGGTAGGTATCGGACATACCAATTGCATCTCAAATGCAACTATCGCCCAGTGCTATCAACAGTTGATGTATGCACATACATTGGGTTATCAACACTTGATGCGTGTACATCTGATGTACACTACCCAATTTCGCCTCTGTCCACGTTGACCTTGAGTTTGCCCAACAAATCAACGCTTCTAGGAAAACCGACCCATTAATCCGAAAATCTCATTTTCATGGTTCAACATATCCGTATAGAAGTGAGCTTGAGTTTGCCCAACAACTCGACCCTATAAGAACTTTGGTTCTTACCATATTAATGGAAGGCGTTAGTTTTCATATTTAAATTGAGGGATTTTAGGTCTCATCTTTCTAATCTCATCCAAGGATCATGGTCACCATGACTATATGGTCGATTTAGGCATTGCATCAATCACATTGAATTCATACCGAAATCATCCCATGTTTGCATAAGCCAAATCGACTAACAATAATGCCGATCGACTATTGCTTCAGATTGTGCTAGTCGACTAACAAGAATGCGATCGACTATTGATACCTACCAATCGACTAACACAAGTGATAGTCATTGGTGTAATCAGATGTCGATGACTATCACAGAAAGTGCTAATCGACTAGGGCATCAACAATCATGACCCAAATCGACTCATCGTAAGAATGATAGTGATTTGGTGCACGTGAAATGCTCTCTAATAGGCTAATTCTCAATCGTGCATTTCCAATTCACAATACCATATACCAAGTATATTATCCTTTATATTAATGTGCTAATGAAACATTTTCATTGAAACATACATGCCATATAGTCTAACTATATATGAAAACCTTGAAACCGATTAATCCACCATTAATCACTAGATTTCCACATAATTCAAGGACACCAAATAATCATGCTAAGTATCTCTAGGTAGGCTACACGTTATCAAGATTACTTCGGCACTTGTCACAAAAATTGCGACGGCCAAAATAACCAAGATAACGGAATAAGCTAACGAGACGCTAAAGTGACCTATTCGACATCCAAAAATTATTGGAAACCTAAATTCAAGAATCTCAACTTGGCATGCATACCACATCAATATAACACATTTTTAATCACTATAAAAATGATTCAAGGCATTGGAAATGAGAAATACACAACCAATCATTTCAAACAAAATAGACCCAGCAACTTTCTCAAAACTGCTAAGCTCAACATTTTTCTCAAAATGATCATTGAAACACTTTCAATGAATACTGAGAAAATTACAGAGGTTAAAAAATGTTCCCAACATGCTCCATGAATTTTTCCAGGATTTATTTCCCACAAAAACTCATTGAACCTCAGCAATCTAGCCGAAACAGAATCTGTGTTCTCCAACACAGACATTCCCATCAGCACACAAGTAATTCGGAAATAAATAGTAAATCACCTTGAAAACATTTTTCCATCCACAGAGACATTCAAAAACATCTTAGGGACATGTCGGTGAAAACCAATCCGAAAAACAAATTTTTCTAGAATTTATTCTTGAATTTACAAACATACCTGTTTCAGAAACGTTCAACAAGACAGCATCCGAAACTTAGGGAATTAAATTAGCAAAACCATATCAATCGACATCGATAAATTTTTTTCTTTTATAGAAACATTCAGCAACATCTTATGAGCAAGTCTATGGCAGAAAATTTCGAAAACCCTAAGTCTATACTGATTTCGAAATTCACAGAAGCAGCATGCTACACAGCTCAATTCACAAAGGAACTCCGACCTAGTTATCATTTCGACTGAATATACAACACAAGCGGCTCTGATACCACTGTAGGAAAATCCCGGGGTAGGCATCACATGCCCACGGTGCGGAATTTAAAATTTTGAGTCCGGGACATTCCGAAAGCCAAGATCCATGTGTATGTACAAACAATCAAACCATAACGACTAAAGGAGACCGTCTCTAACGGTATCCACGCAGAGGTCGGAAAACCTAACGGGACAAACTCTTTTGACCGGGAATAATGAACTAAAGAAAAGAGTGCTAGCTCTTACCTTAGCCTTGGAGAGCAAATGAGATCAACCTTGGTGGAGCCTTGGAGAGTAGAAGCAATCTTGAGAGGATGAGAGGAAGAAGATGAAAACAATTTTTCAAAGCAACACTTAAGCCTTGACCTTCTCCACTTCAAAACCGTGCAAGCCTCTTTCCATGCCTTCTAATGTGTCTATTTAACAACTTAAAGACATAAGAAGACTTGGTGGATGTTCATCCACGTTGATGGCATAAAAAATGCATTGAAATGTTAAATGAATGATTAAGTTTGACTTTTCAAACTTACTTTTCTTCTCCATTTGGTTCTTCCACGAAATTCATATATATATATAATTAATTAATTATTAATTAATTAATTAATATATATATTTGCTGAAGAGTGCTTGATCAAGCTGAATTTGTTTCTCTTGCCCCTCTTGGCCCGTGCGTGAAAATCATCGGAAGCGGTTTTCGGCAATATCGATGTCGCGATCTCATCGGGACATATCCCAATCTCATCGGGATCCATTTAATCCTATTGCTCTCCAGATATCGGATCTCTGTCGAAACTATTTCTGATTCTCAGGTCACTCTTATCGTGTGACCCATTAGGTTCGGTTATGTTGGCCTTAGATTAACACTTAATCTGAGCAAGTCATGAAGCGGTATCTAGCAACACATCATGACCCCAATTGACGGAAAGTAATTGGTTTGACTAATGAAACCATATCACGAACCCTTCCATAGATAATTCTTGTGCAATTAGTCCTTTCACTATGCTATACCCACTTGGTTTGAGTATGGGCAAATGTCAACTCTTACTAGGCGATCGGATCAAATCTGGTCAGTGTAATCAGTTCTAGTCTGGGACTCATTACTTTATATGTCCGTGAAGACCATCTTCATGACATATGTATCTTTCGGCGCGGAGACTTAAGTAATGATCACGATAAGAGGCCATGGGTATCTCTTACGCTATCACGAAGTGGTGAATCCTTTATTGGCTACTCAATTACCTTGAATACCTCGGTTTGTGCCCAATCACTACTACTATAGGCGACCTCGAAAGGCTGACAAGGAATGGAGTCAAAATGCAGAATCGATTGCAGATATCCTTGAGTACCTAAAGTCTAAGGATACTTGCACCATTGCTATGATGAGATTATCAGCGACATTTGTATAGGAAATCCATGTGATGATCTCATAGCGAATCATCAATGTACTTACTACCTTAGTAAGCATCCACGTATCAAATCAAATATCTCGATATTTACAGTTTTACGAGATCCTTTGCTTGATCAATCGAGGAGTTTGACATGTCTAGTCTATCCGGATTAACGATGTCGGTCTCATTAATCCTATGACTAGGATAATTTGAATCTTGACATAATTACACGTGATAGGAATCTCGATAGTATGATCACATCATAATTTCCTTCATGCTATGTCATGTATCGAGGACTTCATTAATTTGATTAAAGATCATTATCAATTCATAATAAAATGAATATCAAATAAATGAAATATGCCTTGCTTTATTTATTCATAAAATGCATACATGACTATGACAAAATCGCTAAAGGGATTGCCTTTAGGGCTTACTCTACTGATAATGCCAAAGGCAATCACTTTGCGCTTTTTTGTTCATAGTCGTATACGGACTTTATGAATAAATAAAAAAGGCATGTTTCATTTATTTGATATTCTTATAATTGATATTGATCTTAATCAAATATGATATGATAACATGACATGAAGTATGAATATGATATGAATGATGATAATTAGATGCTGAATGTTATACTATTATATACTCATGATTGGATCGGATCTCAAAATTGATATGAAGATATTCATGTTGACATGTGAAATGATGCATCAAATGATAGGATCATGTGAATTATATCATTGGATGTGAGATGTGCAGAGCATAAATATGTCATGAAGAGTGTCTTCATGGACATATAAAGTAATGAGTCCCAAGACAGAATCGATATCACTGGCTAGACTTAGTCTAGTAAGAGTTGACACTTTGACCATACTCATAACCAAGTGGGGTATAGGATGTTGAAAGGACTAATTGCAAAGAATTTCATGGAAGGGTTCGTGATCCGTTCGTGATGAATTCATCAAACCAATTACTTTCCGGTCAATTAGGGTCATGATGTTGCTAGACGCCATTCATGACTTGCTCGATTAAGTGTTAATCTAAGGCCAACATAACCGGAACCTAAAGTCACACGATAAGAGTGTTTCGAGAATCAGTAAAATATTATTGGGTGAGTTCCAATTATGGAGAGCATTAGATTAAATGGATCCCGATGAGATCGAGATATGTCGATGAGATCGCGACATCGATATTGCTGAAAAAGGTTTTGGGTTTATCCCATCTGGGACCCGGTAGGCGGTAGGACCAACCTCAAGATGATCGACCATTTGACAATATATATACATATATATATATGATTAATTAATTAAATAATTAATATATATATATATATATATATATATATATATATGCTATGCACGTGGGATGGAGGAAGAATGGAGAAACTTCCATTACTAAGCCTAGTCATTAAAACATTAAATGGCTAAATGACAAAATCAAAAAAGGTGAATGGAAGATGATGATCGTGGGATATGAAAGAATATATAGAAAGAGTTTCTAAGAAGGTCTTAAGCCTATGTTCTTCGTGGGTTTGGCTTTTGAAAGAAGAGAAAAAGTTTCCTTTCAAAAGGCATACGATCATCTTCATCTTCCAAGCTTCATCCTTCATCTCTCCTCCATCGATTTTCCAAGCTCTCCAGAATAAGGTAAGATCTAGCAGTCTTTTCCTTATTCTAGCTATTCCCGGGTCAAAAGGGTTTGTCCCGGTTAGGTTTTCTGATCTCTGCGTGGATACCTTTAGAGATAGTCTCTATTGGCTATTCAGGTTTGAATCTTCATACAGACACATAGATCCTGGCCTTCGGGAAGGTCCCGGCGACAAAAATTTTTGTTTTCCGCACCTGGTACATGTGATGTACCTCCCGGGATTTTCCTACATATACGCTCCCCCTCAATTGTTGCTTTCCTTAGCGATTCTGCTCCTTTTCTGTCTGAAAATCTCAGACCTATTTTAGCAATAGATGTTGAATCTATATAGTTTTTAACAGATATCTTCTTTCTAATTCCCCAATCTAATCTGATGCCAGATTCTCTGAACACTCTTGTCAACAACATCCCATAAGGACAAGTGTTTGTATCCTTTATTGATTTTACTATGTATTGAAAAATCAAATACGGTAAATCTATTGGGTGATGATTCAGAAGATGAAGAATACATTGTTCATCCAGGGTAGTGACCTGATGTCGTGAACCTATTCTCGGTAAAACACAGTCACATAGAACCACGAACAATACCCTTGCCTTTGGTACCAGCCAAGAGGCTCTCCTTTCAGTTGGGTTATTTTGTCTATAAAGTTGACGACTAACTTCATCTTCGTTCATCTTAAGCTTAGTCATCCATTTCGCCATATTAGTGAGTTGAACTCCATCCATCGGACATTGGTGACTTTCTCCAATAACTCGCCGTTCAGCAGCGTAAGAGTGTGTGTCTACATACGACACGATTGTATCGCTCTCGATTTAGTATTCTTCGAACTCATAAACTTCTTGGAGATAGACTTCATCTAGTATTTGAAAGAAGTTTCTCCAACTCGCCGCTATTATCTCCGGCTCTATATCCATCTGTTCTTTTCTTAGTTCTTCGAAGTTTACCAATCTTCCCCAGCCCGATCCTGGATCAACTCGCAAAATGGGCTTGACATTCATCTTGCTGATTCTGATTGAGTAGGAACTTGCTTGAAGAAATTTCAGAGAGATTTAAGAGAACTAGCAATTTCGAATTGGTAGAAATCCCAAAAGTCGCTTTTAGGAATTTATAGCGAATTCTAGAACTATTGTACTTCTCGATGATCGTCGATGTTTTTTCCTCAAAAACTTTTCTTGTGAAAGAAGTTTTATATCTGAAACAAATCTAACGCCGTTAACTCCACCGTTCCTTTGTCTTGTCTTTATAAAAACCAGATGAATGGTCCGTTAACTCCTCCGTCTGTCTGTCTTGTCTTTATGAAAACCGGATGAATGGTCCGTTAACTCCTCAAATACATCTATCTTGTCTTTATGAAAAACTAGATGAATGGTCCGTTAACTCCTCCGTCATCTCATCTTGTCTTTATGAAAACCGATGAATGGTCCGTAACCATCACCATATTGAGGTTGCGTCTAATTTCTTTAAAAGCGATCTTCACTTAGTGGTTTTGTGAAGATATCCAGCCACCGATATTCGTTTCACGAATTGTAGGTGACGACTTTCTTACGAGCGTAATCTCTTAAGAAATGATGTCTGACTTCTATGTGCTTTACCCTTGAATGTTGAATTGGATTCTTTGACAAGCTGATGGCGCTGGTGTTGTCGCAATATCTTGGAATCTCTTCCTCTTATATTGAGTAGTCCTCTAATTGATACTTGATCCATAATATTTGTGAACAACAACTTGCGGCAGACATATATTCAGCTTCGGCAGTTGATAATGCAATCGAGCTTTGTCTCTTGCTTGACCATGACACCAGGTTTGGTCCAAGAAAGTGACAGCCACCACTCGTGCTCTTCCTTTCGATCCTATCACCGACATAGTCCGCATCGCAATATCCATTCAACCAATCTTACCAATCCCGATTATCTTACCCTGCTTGTTGTCTCCAAAAGTTACCGAACCTCCTTTTTTGTACTGAAGATCTAGGAACATAGACCTTTTTCCCGTCATGTGACGCGAGCATCCTTGTCCAAATACCAATGGTGCTTTTGCTGCTCTTCCAAAGAAGGATTTGTAGGAGATATTATCTTGTTTTAGGTACCCATTCTCTTGGGTCCTTTAGGGTTAGTATGGTGTAATGAATGATAATAAGAAGTAGAATGAAAACATTGATGACCTTTTGAAACCACGATTGATATCTTTTCTTATCTTTTGAACAATTGATTTCACGTAATGTCGGGACTTATTTTTAGTAAACCCTAATCCGCTTTTATCACTCGGATGTCGCATTTTCCTAGCATTTCATTCATCTTTTTGTACTATCGTAAATTTAGCTAGATCAATCGAGAGATTATTGATTCTCGATTTCAACTATTTAATCTCTTCAGATCTATCTATAACTTTGTTGTTATTCAGTTCCTCAACTTGCTTTCTTAGACTTATATTCTCACTCTCTATCTCATGAGTATGTTTGAGGTTTTCTACATATTTCTTCTTCAACAGCTTGTACTGTTTCAGAATAGCATGAGAATCCTCTAAAAATTCTGAGTATGCATCTTGTATATTATTATAGCTAGAAGTTACCTCTTCATCACTTTCTTCTTCACTACGGACATATGTTAGCATGTTTCGACGCTTCGAGCTTGTATCGATTACGATGAATCCAGATCCTCCCACGTTGCCATCATGCTTTTCTTGTTATCCCTACTCTTTTGGGTTGTCTTTTCAACATTGGACACTCGGACTTGTAATGTCCGCTTATTGCATTCATAACATGTAATAGATGCTTTCGACTTTTCCATCGTCTTTGCCGTTGTTCTACCGAATGTTGAATTTCCTTTGGACTTCTTTTTCCACATTCTTCTTATCTTTCTTGAAATGAAAGATAGCTCATCGTCTTCATCACTTGATTGATTCTCGACTTCTTTGGAATCATCATCCTTTGATTCTTCAATCTTTAATGCCTTTGATGTATTCCTCTTTGTCTTCTTCTTCGGATTTTGTGATTCTTTTGACTCGCTTTGGCGCTATGGACTTCTCTTTCTTGGGCTTAGCTTACGCATCAAGCTCTACCGTGTATCTTCAATGATCCAAGCAATTCATCAAGCTTTAATACGCTTAAGTCTTTGGCTTCTTGTGCTGTTAGATTACTTTGGGTCTCCATCTTTTGGCGAGACTCCTCAAAATCTTTCGAACATGGTCTTGATTGTTATAACGTTCTTCCAAGAGCTTTTAGCCCATTAACAATTGTTTGAAATCTTCCAAACATTTGATCAATGGTCTCTTCTTTTTCATTTTGAACAACTCGCATCGATGCACCGAATGCTTATCTTGGACTCCTTGACTTGATTTGTTCCTTCATGTGCAATTGATAATGTATCCCACATTTCTTTGGCGAGTGTCGCATCCATGAACTTTGTCATACTCGCTTTACTCAATGCACAACTCAAGAAAAATTTCGCTTGGAGTTTAGTTGAAATCTTGCTTTCTGCTCAGCTGTCCATCTTTCTCGTGGAATTGGATTTTTATCATCATCTTGAGGTGTGTATGGTTCGTTCTCGATGATGTCCCAAAGGTCAATGTGAGTAGATTCGATAAACAATCTCATCCTGTCCTTCCAATAGTGGTAGTCTTCACCATTGAATCTTTGGAGGTCTAGTGATGAAGCTCCTTGACAATATACATGTGTGATTCCACCATTTTCTTTAATTCACACTTTATTAAAGTGATTCTTGAACACCAGGCTCTGATACCAATTGAAGTGAATCACACGTTAATATATTGAACAATAATATGATCAATATACACAAGAAGGGGGGGTTGAATTGTGATAAAATTTTCGTTAATCCCTTTAGAAATTACTTGTTCTTTCAAAAACTTATCGTAAGTCAATTCGTAACTAGTTAAAAAAAAACTTTGTTAATTTTGAAAACTACGATATAAGTAATATGAGAGTAGAAAGAAAAAACACAGCAATTTATCCTGGTTCACCCCAAACCATGGGCTACGTCCGATCCTCTCGATATCCTTCCGAGATTTCACTATTTTGAGCTGTTTACAAGTATTCTTTCGATTGAGCCTCTCCGTGTCTCTTTAGAGCAAGTATTCTTTACTCTTATCCTCTTCAAAGCTATCTCGTAACACTTTCTAATTGAAAGAATAGTAAAGAGCTTGTTACAATAGAAATGCTCTTAACATTGTTCACTCGAAATATCGTTCACAATTTTCTCTCGATAATCGAAAATCAAAAGTTGAATATTCAAGGTTTCATAAAGTTGTCTCTTCTTCAATCTCGACTCTTATTTATAGTCGGGTTCTTCAACTATTTCTTGAATATCTCGCTTCTTGAATCTTGAAAGAAGCGGTTATTCAGTTTGACTCAGTAACTAACTCAAACCGATGTTTCTTTCTTCCGTCGATATTTTGTATCGTTGCTTTTCTCTTGTAAAGCTTTATGCGCTTTTCTCTTGTAAAGCTTTTATGCCTTTTCTCTTGTAAAGCTTTCATCCGCTTTTCTCTTGTAAAGCTTTAAATGCCTTTTCTCTTGTAAAGCTTTAAATACCTTTTCTCTTGTAAAGCTTTACCGCTTCTCTTGACTGATTTTACTTGACTGATTTTTCTACTTCAGCTGTTTTTTACTTCTCATGCGTCCATCTACTTTTTATTTGTATATTTCTCTTTATTTGTCATCAAAATTATTTAATACGTGAAGTCTGGTTTGACTTAACACTTATGATGTTTCTTAGTGTTTGGGAATGCAGAAAATTAAGGATAAGTCGACTTATACAGATCGACAAGTCGACTTATGCATGTCGATAAGTCGACTTATGAGGGAGATAAGTAGACTTATGGTCGAACGGAGATTTAAAACCCTCTTCTTCCCTTTCTTCTCCGCAGACATCTTCTCACTAAAAACTTAGACATTTTCTCCCACAACTCGACTTACTCTCTTCAATCTCTTAAAATCCTACTTACCCATAGATTTTCGACCTTCATCAACACAAAACCCACTCATTTTACCTCCAAAATCAACCTTCTTTTTGAAAACCCTCTTTCAAAACCCTAACCTACGTTTTTCCTCTTCTCTCTACATATCCATGGCTCCTCGAAAATCTTCTCAAAAGGGCAAAGAACCAGCTCAATCTCAAGGTCCCCACGTTCATAATAGACCACGAGTTCGGGGGGCTTCATCAATGGGAGATGCTGCGAGGGAGGATGACGCGATTGACCCTAGATTTGTCTCGAGGGATGCCCAGACATTGTATTATAAGGTACTTAAAGATGAAGTTTTTATTCCCTCCATGAGATTTGATTGGATTGAGTTAGGTAATAGCAAGTTCTCATATGTGTTTACTGAAATTGCTAACCTTGGGTTGAGAGATTTTTTGGGTTTTCATGCTGATATTTATGAAGAAATAGTAAGGGAATTCTATGCGAATCTGGTTGTGATGGGCAGTAATGTTGAGGATGGAGTTACACTGTCATCTAGAATTAACGAGAAAGCAATTTATCTTAGTGAATCAGATTTGTGTACCTTGTTTCAGTTGCCTAGAGGAGGAGTTAGGACTAGAGCTTCTCTTACTGATTTTGAGATTTTAAGGAATCTTTGAGGGTGATCTTGATGAGGAAGCAAGAGAATTTTCGCTATCTTGAGAAAAGGGGCTGATCTGTTGATTCGGTTATGTTCGATCATTCCCTCCTTTGAGGCTATGGATCTACCGTTAAATTATCGATTATTACATTATGCGATTAACAGGGTTGTGTTCCCAAAGAAAGCTAGCAATAATCAGATCACTGCTTTGGATAAGGAGATTCTTTGGCACTTGGAGGAAGGAAGGAAAATAAACTATCCGAGCTTAGTTATCCAAATGATGAGGAAAAAGGCAACTCTATTACGAGGACAGCTGAAAGGGAAACCAGTCAGGCATAAAGGAATGCCTTATGCTGCTTTGATTACCTATTTCTCTAAGGTCAAAAAATGTAATCTGGA
Source organism: Erythroxylum novogranatense (assembly GCA_029891385.1). Taxonomy (NCBI): domain Eukaryota; kingdom Viridiplantae; phylum Streptophyta; class Magnoliopsida; order Malpighiales; family Erythroxylaceae; genus Erythroxylum; species Erythroxylum novogranatense. The sequence goes on along the minus strand of CM057226.1, from coordinate 44,401,770 downwards.
TTCTTATGCAAGTTTTCCTTATCCTCAAAGTTGGAGATTCACACCTTATAACTTGAGGAGCATGAAGTTGGTTCGAACAGTTGAAAAAGGGTGGGTCTATTCCTATCATGTTGAGAAGCTTGGGTTGACTTTAGTAGGTGAGCAGGTCCCTTTGAGGAAACGATCTAAGAGGACAGCAGATCGTCCTAGTAGCTCAAGGCCAAGTAATGTGGGAAGAAGTGAAGTATCCCAAGCTGATATTCAGGAAATTCGAGATCAGTTGGATGAGATAAATGAGCGACATGATGATCAACAAGACATGCTTATAAGAATGGAAAGAAAAATTGAAGAGGAACGCAACATGCTTACCCGCTTAGAGAAGAACATCAAGAAGATTTTTGACAAGCTAGGGTGTAGGCACGATGATTCTTCGTCATGATGTGTATTGCATTGTGCCTTGACCAACATTTCCATTTCTATTTTTGTTTTATGCGTTTTGTTATATGTGTTTTGTTTGTGTTGGTTTAACATACTTTGTAATGACTATTGATATTATCTGTGTTTGCTGCTATGTTTGGTTATAAACTTCATTAATCTTCATTTGAGTCTATTTTCATTGTTGATTTTTGATTATGACAAAAAGGGGGAGTAAAATTGGAAATTGATATTTGATTAAGGGGGACAAGTTATTTGACAAGTTATTTCATTGATTTGCAATTATGTTGATCTCTATTTTAATCCTTGGTTTATTAATTAAGGGGGAGACAAACTAACCATTAAGACAAGGGATTAAATTCCTTGATCAAGTTTTATGTCTTTCAAATTTCTTTTCAATTTCTAAATATTTGTCATTATCAAAAAGGAGGAGATTGTTGGACCAATGGTGGTTGACAAATTAAATCCCTTTATGTTTTGATAATAATAAAATATCTAGATTTAGTTAAGAAATTATTTATGGTATTATTCAATGAAAGAATTGTGCAAATCAAGATGAGCAAGATCAAGATAGGAGGTTTCTTATAAGAAAAATGGCTTAAAACATGAGGATTATAGAAGATCTAGATGGATGTTACCGTTGAAGACAGAACAAGTCGACTTGTAAATCATAAGTCGACTTATATATGAAGATAAATCAACACATGTCGACTTACACAACACAAGTCGACTTATCGAGGACGACAAGTCGACTTACATAGCACAAGTCGACTTATTGGAGAGCGGAGTTACAATTTTTACGTAAATGGTTGAAACAAGTCGACTTATTCATTCGACAAGTCGACTTATGGATGCACCAAATCAGCTCCAACGGTCCAATTAGCTAAAAATAGAATGGAGATTATCAAGGAACGGTAATAACAATTAAAGCAACGGCTAGAAGAGCTCCAACAGCTATATTTCTTCAAGTATAAATAGAGGATGATGGAAGAAGAGTACACACAAGTTCTATAAGCCTAAATACTCTTCTATTGCTTCAAATTGCTCATTGTTGTTCTTACTTTGTTACAAATTGTATTGAGCATTTGTTCTTCAATCTTTATCTTGTTTCTCTTACAATTTGAGTGACTAGTGAAGGGTCACGAGTGAGGTAGGATTTGTGCCGTAACTCAAATCGTTTGTAAGGTAGCTTGAGCCAGAATTCAAGTGGCGTTGTAAAAAGTTCACACTCAACTACAAAGTGTGCAAATAAAGTGATTGGCAAAATCCTAAGTGGGAGCTTAGGTAGAGGACGTAGGTCTTAGCACCGAACCTCTATAAAAATAGTGTTTGATCTTCTTCCCTACTCTGTTTATTTAAATTTATTTAGATTGTTTTTGTGTGAATTAGCTTCTGATTTTATTGTAAAAAAATTTAAAAAGATTAAGGATCTATTCAACCCCCCTTCTAGATCACTTACACTTAAGACGTCTCCTTGGAAAGGAGTGCTGAGGTTTGGCAAGAAGGGTAAGTTGAGTCCGAGGTATGTGGGTCTTTATGAGATCCTTGAGAGGATTGGACCACTTGCCTACAGATTGGCATTACCTTCAGAATTGTCGCAAATCCACGATGTCTTCCATGTGTCTATGTTGAGAAGGTATAGATCGGATCCTTCTCATATCATTCAGATTAGTGAGGTTCAGTTGCGGGATGATCTGAGTTATGAAGAGTTTCCAGTGGAAATTCTAAGTCCTCAGGAATAAGACAGTTCAGTTAGTCAAATTTCTGTGGAGGAATCATTCGGTAGAGGAGGCTACATGGGAGCCATTGGACGCTATGAAGGAGAAGTATCCGTATCTCTTCGATGACTCAGGTAATAATTTCGAGGGCGAAATTTCTTTTAAGAGGGGGAGAAATGTTGGACCCAAAATTTTTTTTTATGATGTCATTAAGCTTGAATTGTGTTAAGTATGTGATTATGTTTTAGTTTAATTTAGATTGAGAGTGTTTGTGACTAATTGAGAATTAATCAAGTTTAATGTGGTTTTGATGAGAATTATAGGGTAAATATGTTTGAGGGCATTTTGGGAAGATTGCTTGAGGTGGTGTGATATAAGCTGGTCAAGAAGGGGTGAGTTGATCTTTTCATTCCCTTGAGACTTAAAAGACTTAGAAGAAATTAGAAAGAAAGGAAAAGAGGAGGAAAGAAAGAAAAGAGAAGAAGAAAAGAAGGAGAAGCTGTCGGTGGAAGAGAAAGAGAAGAGGAGAGAGTTTTGTGATTTCGGTGATTTCCGATAGATTTGAAGTATTCCCGGGTAAGTTTAGCTTCTTTCAAACTTGTTATGGTTAGATTTAAACCTAGAGAATGTTGAATGTGTGAGAATCGAAGGATTAGGATTTTTAGGGCCAAAATGGTTAGATTTCTTGGGTTGATGATTCTGGGCAAGTTTTCAAGTTGTTAATGGGTTAGAAATGTAGCATAAGTCATGATCTAAGGTTTAGATGTGTTGCATTTGGTTGAGGGAAGGATTGAAGTTGAAAAATGCAGGAAAAAGGGGATTCGGAGTCGCCTCTCCGACCTGCACGTCGCGACGTGCGCAAGAGCACGCCGCGACTTGCGGAGAGAATTGGAGACGCCGCGTGCACAACATGATGTGCACGCCGCGGCGCACAAATGTGCACGTCACGACGTGCGTAAGGTGAGCACGTCGTGACACACACATTTGTGCTCGCCGCGGCGAGCCAGGCCGACGCCGCAGCGAGCAGGTTCGTTCGTCGCGGCGAGCCCTCCAGTTCTTCCGAAAGATGATTTTTGATATTATTTTGGGTATATCTTTTGGTGTAGATGTCCAAATGAGGTGATTTTAGATTCGTTGTGATCTAGAGATAAAGGACTACAACTTTTATGAAGAAGGGAAGTTCGGAATTTGCCTCAAAGGGTTCGGAATTTTAGGAGGAAGTCGAATGTAGACTTTTAGCGCTTTATTTTGAATTGCCAAGCTTTGAATATTTTCTGTGGATACTGATTGAATGGAAACTTGGTTGTTTTAGGAAACCAAGTTGACCCGATTCCATCGCAAGAGGAAGGACATCAGTGAGTCAGAGACTTGAGCGATCTTAGGTGGGTAATGTACTTATAGTTATTGTGTGACTAGCCAATTTCTTGCCTATGTATGAATATATGTTATATGTTAGATGATGAATTGAATGATTTTGCTTTCTGGTATTTTGAAAGAATCATGAAAATGAATAGCATTAACTTTTGATTATGAGCATGTTATGCCTCGACTTCGGTCCTGGCATTTTGACTAAATGCAAAGTATGAAAGCATACTATATGATAAAATGATTATGAGCATGATTATGTGCTTTTGTTTGGGCGAGAGTGGAACCATTTCATTCATCACGTGCACGTAGACAAGAGCCTTCTCTCGGCTGCTCGCTTGTGGCCTATGAGATCCGAATGGACTCATTTCGTTTAGGGTGTAAATCTCAGTTTCTCCCTTTTGTTTCCATGGAACCCTCGAGCCATGTGTTGTGCATTGCATTTGAACAGTTTGTTATGAAGCAGAATTGTGACATGTTTTGTTAATCGAATTATTCATGTTGAATGCATAACTTGTTTAATTAGCATATGAATGCTTGAATTGATGCCTGTATATATATATATATATATATATAATGTATATATGTACATATGCTTGACTTTGTACTAGTTACCGATGGCTATAATTATATTAGCCACTGAGATGTGTAGCTCAACCCATTACTTTCCCTCCTCAGGTGCAGAACAGGACGATCTTTGAACTTGCGAGGCATCGAAAACTTCAAGCTAGTTAGGAGCTTTCTATTAAGTTCGTATTTTGGTTGGCCCTCTGAACACATTATCATGGAGCATATTTCATGTATTTTGGATTGAAACTTTATTTGATACTGTGCATTGTTAAAAACACATGTTTAATTTATTAATTTGATGGCTTATGTAATCGTGATGATTAATTTATGGTTAGAATGCATACGTAGGTGATCAATTGTGTGAGAATGTATGTGTATGAATCGAACTATGTATAAATGTTGGGATCGGGTCCGATATGTTTGGTCGCCCGACGTCGGCGCAACCCGAGGGCTGCCCTCGGGAATAGTGATCTGGGATCCGGGCCCAACATAAAGTTGGAAAGTTAGGAGTTATTATATCTTTATTTTGTCTTTTTATTATCATGTTGATTCAATTATGCTTGATCTTAGATATCCTAAGGCTTTGATTATCCTATTTTAAGATCTAATCAAGTAATCTTATTTGAAATCGTTAACAAAAATTACAAACTCTAAATTTACAAAATTACTCTTAACTATTTAATTAGTTTTGAAACAATCCTAAGGATAATTAATTCATAATTAAGATCTCTCTTTAATTTTTTATTAATATGATATTTACAGGACTATTAAGTTACCAACTCTCATTTCACAACTTAACACAAATAACTTGATTCACTCTCTCGATTTATCGCTAATTATAAGTATAACAAATACCACAAAGCATTCATAGATGTATTGAATTTATGAAGAACAAAGTTTAATAAAATAGACCAAGAGTGATACCTAATATGAATTTAGAAACTCATAATCTTGTTAAACATCGTAATAATCCAAATCAACATCCCAAATCAGCATCCAAGACAATGAAGTATATCAAGGGAAATAAAGAAAAACAGTTGATGTCTTGATTTGGAAATTTGGAAAATTCTAGAGTTGCTCTTGATGTCTCCTCTTTGATCTTTTTTTAATATGATGTGATTCCTTTTTTGGTGTTTTTCTTTTCCTTAAATATTTCTTGAGGCTTTTAGGGTTGTTTCTAGGGATTCTCCACTTAATTTAATTATGAAAATATCCCCCAAAACTTCAATAATATAAAAAACTTGTGAGCTAGAAAAGTAGGAATTTTCTAGAATTTGCTCTCTGACATGCCTGCCACGATTATAGGAGGTGCCACAATCGTGGCGTCTTCTGTGCTTCAAATTCTTCCTCTTTCCTTTAATTTTCTTGTTTCCTTTAATTTTCTTGTTTCCATTAAGATCAAATTCTTGGTCCAAAATAAATCACACAATTAAAACACATAAATACAATAATAATAATACAAATCTATGTCCTAAATACATTGTTGTCATCTAAGAAAACACTTTAAACACACTCAAATACTTAGAAAACATACTGTAATCTACTCCTGTTGATGTAAGCACATCGTAACGCTACGCAAAATAGACTAGACCTACTACTATAGCAATGGTCAGTCTAGTTCGATCTTAAAGCGAGTTTTTAGTTAGCTTTTGAAATAAAAAAATCACTGTTTAGGTATGGGGTTAGTTTGGTTTTGAAATAAGAAAATAATATTAAACTAAACTAACAAAAACAAATTAAAAAAGAAATTGAAAAATGATGTTGATGAATTTATTAGAGACCTAATTCTTTGGTTCTATCTTGACTTATGCTCAATTAAACATATTTCATTGAATTGTTGTCTTCACACCTCTCTTTGAATTATTGGTCATAGATTAACAACAAGCTTTATTAATCCTAATTTTTCCTTAAGTTATAGTTAATTAAGAAGAGCTCCTTAATTAACCCTAGCTATCGGATGACCTAAGAGATGCTCTCTAAGTTTAATTGGACAACTACCCTATGAATGAGAAAAACAAACCAATCTAAGCAATACTCTTATAAGCTCATATTGTTTAACCTAGGTTATGTTATCGTTAATGATATAATACCAATAGTTGCTACAAATGAATTTAAACAAGACTATTAGTATTATATTTAAAGTTATAGAAATGGGTTCTCATGAAATACAATCTGAAAGAGCATCAAAATCATTCTTACATAATACCCAATCCATAAACACAAGATAACGTAAACAATCTGAAAATAGAGTAAGAATAACAAACACAATGAAGAATTTGCTAAACCATGTCCATCAACGTCGATGTCAACTTTGAATCGGCATTAGGAAGCTAGCTCTCCATAGTTCTCTAAGGGATTAGAGCTTTACCCCTTCTTCTTTTTAAAATTGGGACTTCTACCCCTCCGAATGTTTTCCCCAAATGAAACATAACTTTCTACTATCAAGATGATGCTTTTATACAAAAAAGTAGGATTTTGAGATAGTTGGACATTTCTCATGGGTATGACTTGGTGTTCACAAAGTGTCTCACAGCCGTGAGCCACCTTGCATATGGGCATGACTTAAGTGTCACACCTATGTAACATGTTTCATGGACAAATTCATGCATAGTCATGAGGCATTTTACATCATATATTCTTCATGTTCTTGTCTTTCCATCTTGCTCTAATCCTTCTTCTTCTTGTTCCATGAAGACAAATGAGTGCGAATCTCAAGAAGATGACTCAAATATAGTACTTTCAACTCACTTGAGCTCTTTTGCTTCTGAATTGTACTTAAAAACAAATATGAACTAAAGTGAATGTCTTAAGCATTTTATATCATTAAACACTAAGTGTTATGGAACAAATGCATAATCAATTAAGCATATATCAATTTCTTCCACACTTAGCTTTTGACCATCCTAGGGTAAAACATCATATTCAAAATCATAGACCTAAAAACATTTACTCATTTCCTATACGTTCCCAAGAATACACAATCATAAACAAAGATGAATGAATTTAAAAAAACCATGGCAAGAATTCAACATCTAATGCTTCTACTCATGATCAACCAACATTCAACACCTTTAGAAACTGAACAATCTAACTGTAAACTTGGACAAAGTGTATTTAAATAAGATATATTCATGGGTACACTCAATTTTCATTTATTATCATGACACTCTACAACTTTGCAAATCACATGCATAACCATGAATCAAAGGACTTTATAGGGTTGTAATGCGGGAAAGGGTTAAAGTGAGATGTATTTGGATTATGTAATGTAAAAGACATTAAAGCTAGTGAAACAAGAAAAACACTCAATGTAACATTAATAAGAAAAACCAATATTTACTAACAATTGTGTACATCAACTATGATGAATGCAAAAACCATGTTTCTTAGCTCAAATTTAATCTCTCACACTACAAACCACATCAAGCATATATCACTCACAAAAATTAATCATAAACAAGACTTTGTAACCATAAGGAGTGACCCTTAAGAACTACACCTCCCTCATTCACATTATACAAGAAAATGTTTGTTTGTTTTTTTAATTCTCTCTCTCTCTTTTTAATTGAAAACTTAAAAACAAGTAAAAACAAACAACTACAAACACCCATGCATATAAGAAATAAATGTAAAAATGTAAAAGAAAAGAAATTAACTTCATTTGGGTTGCCTCCTAAGAAGAACCTTTGTTTAGTATCTTTGGTTCGATTCCATACTTTCCTCATGTGACAAAATTATGATCTTCTGGTGTTACATGAGGTTCTGGTGTTACATGTGCTTTCTTCATATGAGATTGTTTAGAATAAGGCCTTAGTTGATGATCATTTACATACAGTGTCTTCCCTATCTATTGAGTACCCACACTCTTGAAATATCTTGCAAGTCTCTTTACCTTGTTCATCCTATTTCAGTTTCTCTAACTTATTAGCTAAAGGTAAAAAGTCAGTCTTAACAACAAATTGGAGCTCAGTATTTACCTTTAAGCTAAAAGATGTATCCTTTTCTACTTCAATCTCCTTCTCTAATTCTTTGACACAAATAATTCTTTAAATAGTACGCTCAAAATTCTCAACCTCTTCATCACTTTGTAAGGCCTTTGTAGTAATGTCCCTTGGGTATACCTTAGGTTAAGATAGTTTCTCCTTTTCGCGTTGTGATGCTAGGTGGTTGATAACTTTTGCCAGCTGACCCATTTGGCTTACCAAGTTTTAGATTCTATAACTTGTTTCTTAATGGAATTGTATTGTATACTACTGAATTTGCAAAGTATCAGTGTCACAAACATTAACTGATTCTTATAGAGATGTAACTGAGTTTCATTGCTACTCCAAATCTTGGAAGTTAGACCAAAATTGTTTTCCCTCCTGTCGAAATTGAAAGTGTTAGCAACAACATCATTAACTAGTTCTTCTAGTGATGGATCTAAGTTATAATAAAAAAGCTTTTGGTCTATAAGGGAATTGCTGTGCATCCTGCAAACTGTCATGGAATTAATTTTGATGATTATCCCATCCATAAGTAAAGTTTTTATGATCACTCCAGACATGATTATAAGATTGGGAATATGAGTTAAAGAAAAAATTACTTCAGTCCATGTAAATTTTTTAAAAATTAACACACAAATACTAAACAAAAAGTGAAAAGATCTAAAAAATAACTGAAAAGAAACTAAAAGGCAAATATTTTTTCTTTCATTTGAACCTTGAACACATTTCTAACTTTTGCATCTTTAATTATGCAGCTTTTACCTGTAAACAACACCTTATACCTTTTTTCCAATGATAAAACAACACTCAAAAGGTTTTGATTAATTTATGGAACATACAAAACATTAGAAATTAATTTCAAACTAGTGAGACCTTCTATTGCCACTATTCTTTTGCTTTCTATAATAATTTATGCTCCATTTCCAATTCTAAATTTGGAGATACTAGTTTTGTCAAACTCTCAAAAGAATTATCAATCATAAGTCATGTGGTTTGTACAACTAGTATCTATAGGCCAGTTGTCAGTTATGATGTTAACAAAGAAGTATGATACTATAAAGCATCTGCTTCTCTTTATGTTGATTCTAAACATTCTTGGCTTCTTTGTGTTGCTGTTGAGACTTGCATATTTTTTTTCTTATGTTCTAAGTTGCGAAACTTGTTACATTTTGCATTTAACCTCCACCAACCCCTTATTCGAGGATGATTGTTTTTTGCAACAAGGACAAGATGAAAAAGCTTGAGAGTTGTTGGTCTTGTTTTTATTGTTGTTGTCATTTATAGAACCTCCAGGATTATTATTATTTTGCTTAATTTTCTTATTCTTAGCTCCATTTTAGCTTTGCGGTATAGGTTCAAAAGCACCCTATATATTTCCTTCTTATCTTATAAGTCTCCTTTGTCCCTATGCTTACAACATGTTCAATAATTATACCAAGGTGATGCTTAACTAATCTTTTGATTTCTCTAGAGATGAAATTGTAGCCTAAAAATTTTTAGAAATTGTGACTAAATTTTTTATGCAATCATAGAAAAAATCCATACAAAGGACCATGTCATGTACACAACAAGCCCCTATTTTTGAAGATTTAGAGACCTCAAATGAGGATGGAAGACATCAAGTAGGACTATTTTCCACCGTGGATTTGTATTCATAGTGTTCCACTTGAGTATTGAACTAACTCTAGACTTAGTCACATTGTATGCTTCATTAGTAAGCCTATCTACATGTATCAAGCTACAACTGAGGTAAAGAGGATCCATTTTGCTAAAATATGTGTTTTAGTATCTTCTATGACTAATTTACCTAACCCTATCATTCGATTGGATAAAAGCTTAGAATCATATGAAGATCAATTAACAGTCTCATATGTTTGGAAATCACAGGTCACTACTAAGAAAATTATGAAACCAATTGGAAAAGCTTTAAGATTGGAGAGTTTTAGGAGGTCATAAAACTCTGCATAAATAAGGATAGTCAAACAACACAAGCTGTGAATGTCAATGATCATGAAAACTCTTTGATAGTGGTAGACAATAACATCCTTAACAATGTTAATGGAGAAAATAATAAAAATGTAATACTCATTGAATCTACAGTAACATATGAGCAAAATATAATTGAGCAAGTATCTCTAAGTAGAATTACAAAGCAGACTAAGGAATCTGAACCTGTAATTATAGGGAGATCAAGTAGGAAAAAGAGGCCCCCAATTGGGGAGTCAAAATCATGATTATTCTAACTTGGAACATTAAAAGGCTAATGCCCCTCATAAGAAAACTTTTGGTTAAGTGCTTCTTAGCTTAAAATAAAGTAGTTATATTAGGAATTTTGGAGACTCGAATTAAGTAGCACAATTGTAACCTTCTTCTTTTTTGCCAAGGAATTGGTGTCTGATCTCCAATCAAATTCATCAATTAATTGCAAAATTGTGGTTGTGTATGACGCTTTTGTTGTCAATGTTACCATAAAGTTCAACTCTAACCAATTAATTCAATTGGAGGTTTATCATAAGAATTTAGCTATATCAATCGTCATATCATTTGTTTATGCTGATAATAGTGCATACTAGAAATCCTTTACGTGGAACCAGCTCAGGTCACTAGTAGATGCATCTTCTCTTCCTTAGCTAGTTGCTGGTGACTTCAATGCTTTTATCAATCTAGAAGAGACACAAGGTGTCAGATCTATAGGCAATCCTTGCTTTGATTTGATAAAATATCTGTCTAATATTTAGTTATCTGACTTACCTTATAGAGGAAGCTTATATATTTGGTGCAATAAAGAAATGGAGGACAACTTTATTAAGGAAAAACTTGATAGGAGCATGTAAAATCATTTGTGGTTCACCACTTATCTAAGAAGTTTCTTTATTTTTGTAAACCAAAGTCTCTTAGCCCATTATGCTATTAACACTCATCTTTGTTCTATAAAACCCTTCTTCCCCATTAGAGTTAATAATTCTTTAGATCATCTAGCTGAGTTTGAGGTAAGCATATTGAGAGCTTTAAATGTCTCCATTTAAGGCCTAAGCAATTTGTATATTCTAGAAAGATTTCAATCAATAAATAAGAGATGAAACTAATTTTTTTGAATAACATAGGCAATAATCATCATCTCCTTGACACTGCTAGAGTATCTCTTGAGAGAATTCAAACTGAGCTAAAAAATGACCTCATCTCCGCTAACCCCCAAAATTAGGAAAGACTGGCTATGTGACGCCTTATATATTTACTCTTGTTATGGAAGTCTTCAACAAAACCCTGAAGAGAATTGTGGAGAGAACAAAGATCTTCAAGTTTCATACTAGGTGTAAGCTCAAAAGATCATTAATCTTTGTTTTTTAGATGACCTTATTCTTCTCTCCAAGGCTTATTAGACTTCTATATCTACTCTTATAAAAAAATTGAAAGTCTTTAACAAGTTATTTGCTTTAGAAACCAATTGCTTTAAAAGTTTTTTTTATTTATCCAAATCTGTTGTAGGGAAAGAATCTATTACCAATTCTGTCACTAGCTTCAAGTTACAGCTACTTCCAATGCTATTATTAGCCATTCCCATTTCAACTACTAGTCCTTCTTATGGAGCTTTTAATATTCTAGTTGATAGTCTCAATAACAAAATCTCTTTTTAGAGTTTCAAAACACTTTTTACTGCTAATATATCTCATCTTTTTGTATCCATTCTTAACTCAATCAATGTTTTTGGGCGACACATCTAGCTATTCTTATAAAGATCATCGATTTCATAAAGATGATTTGTAGCAAGTTTCTATGGAATGGGAATGAGGATACTTTCAAAAGAGCTAAAATGCAGTGGAAGGAAGTTTGCTTGTCTAAAGACAAACGATGTCTTAGGATTATTTCTCTCAAGTTGATGAACATTGTTATGCTACAAAGGCCATGGAGGTTAATGACTAATAAACAATCTCTTTGGTGTAAATGGATTCGTTATATTTATATAAAAAAATGAAGCGTATGGATTATAAAGATCATATCATCTTCCACTTCAACTTTGAAAGCTATTACATGAACCAGGGATCTGTTGAGGAATGAGTTTGTCTACCTTATTAGAGATGGAAAACAAACTAGCTTTTGGTTTGACAACTGGCTTTCTCGTGGTCCTTTATATAACTTACAAGAATAATTCAAAATTAATATCAAAACATAACAATACCTACACGAGATACTTTGGTGATCTCAATTCAAAGCATCATTAATATAATTATCATAATAAAAATTTCTATAAATATACAAGTAATGATTCAAATGAAAATTTCATATGAGGTCAGTTTAATAAACTTATTATAATAAGCATCCACATGTTTGCTCAAGTATTTTATATTATGAGATCGATAACTTCCTTTATAAGAAAGAAACTTAATATGTGTTAGTCTTTTACGCCTATTAATGCTCGGTCTCAATAAAATAAATGACTAAGAACTATTTAAGGATAATACATAAATGCAATATACACTTATAATTATGATTTTATCATAATTGGCAATTTATATTTACCTATAGACTTTATCATATACATTCGAATATATGTATTTTTCTTGATTAAAATTTGAAAAATGTTTTCATTTATTAATTAAGAAAATTGAGTTTTCTTTGATATTTTTAAAATACTTTTCTGATTTATTAAAGAAAAACTTTCTAATTAAATAAAATAAATATTAAAATAAATAATATAACTGACTTTCTTAACTAAATTTAAAATGTTTATTTAATTTTGAAAGTAGTTTCCTTTTATTATTAGAAAATAGTTTCTAAATAAGGAAAATATATTTCTAATTAGATTATAAACAAATTTCTAATTATATTATAACATATTTTTATAAATTTTGAAAATTTTTTTCTAAATTGTAATAAGTAAGAAGTATAATTTAAAAATCATGATAATTGGGAATAATTTCCAATTGAATTTGAAAATTGATTTCAAATCCAATTAAATTTCATTTGGAATAGAAATTTAATTCATTTAAGAATCAATGAGTTTAATCTAATTTAATTATCCAAGAAGTTGGAAATATTATTTTAGATTATGAAAATCAATAATTAGAATCAAGCAAAGCTTGATTTTTATGCATATAATTTGATTATGAGTGCCTAGCTTGCATATTTTATTTATATGTTTGATATGTATAATAGATGCATATTAAATTATATTTTTGGTCAAAATTACTTGTTTTGCATGCTAAATTATTACAAATAATTTTTGTTTGGTGAGATAAAAAATTAATTCCTTGTTAAAATATTAAGTACATGTTGAGAATATGATTGTTGACTTCCATTATTTAAGAAAAAATCATAATTATGTTTATTATAAAGTTTGTTAAGTGACTCAAGGCTCCTTTAATCCGAATATGCTTTATCTTAAATTAATGGGTTCTGCTTAACTAAAATTGTATGATTTAAATGAGTGACTTATGATCATATGAATTTAAAGGCAAGGTTATGAAAATAAATAAGATATGTTTTCGCAAGAGTTGTCACCCAACGAATCTAAAAGTCACATAAGACGTAATTGATAAGTATGTTATCTACCTAATTTAAGTTTCATTGATTTGTTGAGTGAATTAAGGTTAACTAGATATAAATGGAATCCTAGCTCACTGCAGAGATTAGATTAATCTTTTTGAATAGTAGTGAGGGCTAATATTTTGAATAAAATAGTGGGAGTAACCAAATATATGATTAAACTCCTAATCTTATTTGTTAATCATAGAATATAACCTATTGTTTGCTTTTCTTATATTTATATTTTATTGTTAGTAGATTTCTCTTGTTTAGTATAGTTGATACTAATATAGTGAACCAAATTTCTTGGAAATAAGTTATGTTCAAGAATACAAAGATAATTGAAACTATCATTTTATTCCATTTTGGTTAAATCTACATAATTAGAATCACAAAGTTACATTAATAAGTGGAAATTATAACATACTTTACACCCCTATTATATATTTTTTTAATTATTTGCATAACACTTTTAGGCAAAAATTACTACATTTTACTATTATTAACCTAATTCATTTAGTCCCATATTTTGTTTGTAAAAGGGGTTTAAATTGCAATAATTATTTTCTTGTAGGCTTGGTGGACTTAAAGAAAGGAACCTAGAAGGAAATTTGGCCCAAAATGAAGTTCAACCCAAAAGAAAGTCCAGAATTAAGCAAATAGCCCACAAGAAAAAGAAACATCTCACTAGAATAAGAAATAGTACAAGTAGCCAAGAAAAGAGAAAAACGCAGAGGAAAAGAGCAAAACATAGTAGACAAGGAAAAAAAGCAAAATATAACAGCCAGAAGACAAAAGGCATAAAAAAAGAAGTAGCCCAGTAATGAAAATGCAATAGCCAAACTGTGCAATGAAAAGAGGCTTGATAACATGCATCACCTAAAGGAAGCATAACACAACAAAAAGAAGCTACCAAAATGTAGCAGCAAGAGGAAAAGAAACAAAATGACACATTGGCTCTGGAGAAAGTCCAAAAAGCAGCAGAAAAATAACCTAACAGTAATAAAACTAGATTGACATTGGTGGGAGAAGGAGTCTCACCCCACTCGGCATTTTCCACACCAAATTCATTTAAAATGGAAGAAGATAATTGGAGGCTCATCGATAATCCTGTAACGTGTAAGGCTAGGAGTCACTTTTGAGGCTTTAAAAATGTGACAACTTGGAGGAAATAACAAAAAGTAGTCTACATAAAGGTGAGATTTCATAGAGGATTTTTCATCTGTCAAAGGTAATTGAAGCAAGTAGCTAGCACATGAAGGTGTAGGAGCATTCAAAAAGTGACAAACCACTGAGATTAAGTTGGTTTGTGACTAGTGGAGGAAGATATTCTAGACCTTTAGGGTTGCTCCAAGGTTTATGAAGGTAAAAAAAATAGAATGAGTTTATGAAACCTCTCCTCTGTTCGTTTATGATTTCCTAAGCTTAGTTGACTTTAATTGTCAAAATTAGTTTAGAGATGCACTTTGAATATTTGGATTATTAATTTTGTAAATTATTTGACTTATTATCGAGTTGATATAATACTTATACAATGTATGAATTCTTTGATTTATGATTCATGTTCTTTTTATGATTAGAGGAGTCCTTAATTATGTGGATTTGATACTTAAATCATTAATTCATAATATGTTGTATAGGCTGGAATTTATTTGTTCTTCGAATAAATTATCAGTGGTTGAATGTATCTCTTAGTTCATAATGTATTTTGAGTTGGGATTGAGCTAGTTCAATTCTAGAAATTGAAGGGAGATAAGTAGGGCCAACTGGTTATTTTTTGTATGCTTGACCTGTTAAATAACTCGAATGATCCAAGTATATCAAACTGCACGACTAAATTGAAATTAAAACACTGTTTGTCCACCTATACATATTAGATTAAGTTAGAATAAATTTAGAATTTTTTATTTATTTTGATTCAAAATTCAAAAATCCCTTTTTTTATATATGTGCGTTTATTTTGGATTAATTCATAGCTTTTGAACTTGTTGCAAATTGCTTGCATTGAAGTATAAAATCAAACAAAATAATTGATTCACATCAAAATGAAGAATTTAGATGAAGAATGATGATTTTTCTAAATGTTGTCCAAGTTGTGAGAAATATTCCGGACAAGTTATGAAAAATATTCCAGACTTTTGTTAAGATGTGTTTTAGGTTTAGGAAAACAAATTAAATGTTTTAATACATACTGCTTGTTTTATCTATGATTTGACTTGCCCTATAAATTACTTAAGTTGTAAACTATCTAACTAAATTAGATTGAGTTTGGAAGTAGTTTAGAAGCTGTGATTTTTTTAGTTTACATGTTTTTTATTGTAAGTTTTAAGATTACTTATATGGCATAAATGAATTTGCTAGCATTTAAATGGTAAATAAATAATCAAGTCTTGATTAAATTAGGTCATAAATTTTTATGTTGAAGTAAGGAAAGTTCCCATTTCATGCTTTGTGATTAATACTAGCTACTTGAGTTTTATGTTGAATTTTTATTGAGTTATAAAATAATCTATTAATTTTTCAATATTGATTGAATGTTTATTTTAAAATGTGTCATATATTTATTTTAAATGAGTTTGTTAATTTTGATGCTGTACCTTCCTCATGTGGTTAAAGAGGAAATTACACGAGCATTGATGATGTTCATATTTTGTTATGGAATTCCTTTCATATGAGCAAAATTATTAGGATGTAAGTTTCTCTTTTAAAAGTATTATAATGAATAAATGAAATTAGTAAATAAATTTTCTTCGTAGGTCAACTCTTATTTACCATATGCTATAAATTAAAACTAAAATAAATATTTAATATTAGGGTATGTGTATCCTTTTAATTATGAATCGTATGCAACTTGTGAAACTTATCGGTTTGGAGAATATCTAAATCAACCTTTGGTGAAAAGATGATGATAATATTAAATTGTTAAATTTATACATATGATGTATTGGATGAAATAACAATTCATAAAAGGCGATACTTTTATTTCATTGGATTGCTATTATCTTTACATGATATAGTCATATGTATTAAATAAAATATTTATTTAAAATTTTGAAAAATCAAATTGCCTAAATATAAGTAAAAGTTAAGCATTGAGAATGCTTAAGTATTTTGAATAAATCGATGTGATAAGTTTAAATTTTTTATATCTATAAAAATGAGATTCTCTAATGAATACCTCCCAACTAAATTCTATAATAGTATGGATTTGTGTAAAGAGGAATATAAAATATGAGATATTATATGATGCAATATTTCTTCTATGGCTATGCCTAGTATAATGACTTATCTTCAATTGTTCTTATTAAGTCAATCAATGAGATTTCATATTAGATATAAAATGCTAAAACTTTGAAAGAGTCAAAGCTAATGATTTAAGGATCGATACTTACTTAAACTATATATTATCCATAAATTTTAGAACTAAATTGGATAATAAAAGGTTATGAAATATCTAAAGGTTAGATATAATCTCACACCCATTAAACAATTTTTTTCAATATACACTTATAAGAGAATGGTTCTCAAGAAAAAAGTAGTGGGAGTGAGATAAAATTTGAAAAGTTCAAATCTTATGACAATACATCTAATTAGAACTAATGTTTTTATTGATACGTTTGATGTATAGTTGAAAGGCTACCGGATGTTGAAAGATTCACTTTTATGAAAAATTTAAAGAGTTTGTTTTAGAAATGACTGTGAATTTATCATATATGTAAGATAGTCAGTAGGAGTATCGCTATCCTTCTGATGAGAATATGTAGGATATATTGTTCATAGAAAACAATTATTCATATTTTCAGTTATTAAAACATAATTGTCTAAGAACAATTCATATTTGATATGAAAAGGTAACAACTTAATTATGGAAATTATATCTTTAGAGATATATTGAAAGTTGTTTACTTATTTTAAGTCTATGTATATAGATAATGTACTAAGATGTTTAGTATTTGAGATATTTGATACTTTTAAAGTATTAAATATATCCATTATTCTATGTATGAGTTGATATTTGAGTTTAAGATTATATGGATGTTAAATTTAAAAGTGAATCCCATTTAAGGTTTATTTTACTTATAACAATATCATATTAAGATTGGAAAACTTCCAGTGCAACAATGGTTACTAATTATGCAATAATACATACTTCATTTAGCGAAATGATTAATTGGATCAATAAGTTCTTTAATAAAGTTGATAGTTCATTGCATTGTTGAAGACAATAATGGACTGTGAAAAATTAGAGTTATTGGTCATATAAAAAGAAGCTAAGGACTCATCAAAGATTTAAGGATGTATTTAGCCAATTTCTTTTAATTATGATGATAATTAATATGAAAGTTGTAAAATTTAAGCGAGTGCTCATTATAAAGATTCTTGTAGAATTCTCTCACTAAACCATTGTCTCAATAATAGTATGATCATGATATTATGATATGGTAAAAATATTTAAACGATTAACTTAGTGAAAGTAGGAGATTATTAGTTTATGCCTAGAACTAATTGTTAGATGTAGTTTAATAACAATTATTTAAAGGCATTCTTTACCTTATACTTACTTATATGTATATGATAAAGTCCACAAAATAAATATAAATTGGAAATAAAATTATAATAAGATTATAATTATAATATTCATGTTGCATTCATGTACTATCCCTAAATTATTCCTGGCTATTATTCTATTAAGACTGGACATTAATATAATGTAGAAAACTAGAACTAGTTATGTTTTCCTTATGAAAAAAGTAGTCAATCTATAGCCTAAAGTATAAAGATAATTGGATAAACGTGTGGATGCTTATTAGAGAACAATTTTGGTGAACTAACCTCATATGAGAAATCTATTTGCAACATTACTTTTATGTTTATGAAAATTCTCATTGTGATGATTGTGTATGTAATTTTTTGACTTGAGATCTCCAAAGTTACCTTATTTAGGGATTGCTATGTTTTGATACTAATTATAACATGTTTTAGTCAAGCATACCTCAGTCAATAGTCATTAAATATAGCATGAACTATATGGTGGTAGTTGATTGATCAACTTATATTAGTCATCCTAAAGTAATTAGGGAGAATATTATATTGTTCTTGATTAATATTAATTCAAGAAATCCTTTGCCAAGTTGAAATGACATTTTGTAAAATAGCTAACAAATGTCATTAATTAAATCAGTTACTAATGGTAGAGAACTAACATGATTAGACTCAAAATAGAGTAGATATCAACTTCATGCTCTATATCTAACAAAAAAATTATATGATGAAAGGATCAAATTATACAGGAAAAATCATGTACGAAAAGATTAGTCAAAACTACTTGACATTCCTAAATATTTGAGTGATCGTAATGTGTTACAGATACTAATCTTGATATATGGATTTAAACTATTTAATTAGATAATTAAAGGAGTTTAATTGATCTAAAATCCTAAATATAATTTAGAGTTATAATTTGTATCCATTACCATCATATTTGAGAATCTAATTAGTTACACATAAAGAACAAAGTTAAAGAGAGAAAATATTTTAATTAATTGGATTTAATTGTATAGTTTGAGAAATATTATGATTAAATATAAGATATTAGATCTTATTTAGACATAATTGATGTATGTTTAATTAGAATTATTTGTAATTATAATAAAGTTTAATTAAAATTAAAATTTAGTTGCAATTAAATTACTAAAATGTTCAAACCCTGCCATAAATAAACTTAAGCTCTAATGAAGCTACCACTCTCTACAAAAATTACAAAATTTTCTTAACTATGGGTGCTCTTAGAGACCGATCATTGGTGCAACTTTGGTGGTTGAGATGAACAAATTAAAGAAACAATTTGAGAGAAACGATAAGAAAAAGTTAAGCTTCGAAATAAGGTATGAATTATGATTTATATATTAAGTCATTTTATAAAATATTAAGTAATCTTGTCTTTAAAAAATCAATTATGAAAAAACTATATAATTATTTTGCCACGAGAGATCACAGCCTAATACATACCTCAAAAATTTGCAAATCTATATACAAAAGAGTATAAAATGATGACACTTAAAGTCGTATGGTGTTTGATCATTTATATTAATTAATTAACATGGGTTAGTATGTGATAAAAAGGGCATTTCATAACTTAAAATTAAAAGTTGAATAAAATATACTACTTTACCAATGAAAACACACTATAAGAAAATAACACAATTTGCAACGTTTAAAGAATGTCAAAAAATCTCAAAAAACATCTTAGAATACAATTTGTGATATTTTAAAAATGTCACAAATAATGTCGCCAAATGTGGTGTAGGCAAAAGGTTTCTGCAATGTTTTCCATAAAATGTCACAGAAAGTATGGACATTCTATGACATTTTAATTAACGTCATTGAAAGATTGGTCTTTCCGCGACATTTTTGGAAACGTTATGAAAAGTCACATTCTGCGACGTTTTTGTAAATGCCACAAAAAGTCACATTCCATGACATTTTTAAGACGTCACGGAATGTTGCTTTTTGTGACGTTTATATAAAAACGTCGCATATAGTTGTATTGTTTTTTAATTATTATTTTTTTATTTTTTGAAAATCATTTTAATTTAATAATTTTTAATTTTAATAATTATTTTTTAAAATAAAAATTTTTTAAATCTTCTTTGTTTAATAACTACTCAATATTATTTATGAATTTTATTTATTTAATAAATCTTTAATTTTTAGTATATCATTAATTTTAATAATTATTCATGTATCACAAGAATTTCATACCTATAGATAATGTATTATTTAATTGCAATTGCAAGCATGTCATAATACACTAATTAATATCAAAAATACGTCATAAGTGTATAATAAATAGTCATAAGTATATAATATATCAATATGAGTACATATATCTAACCTAAATGAATATTATATGTAGAACATAAAACTTTCAAGAGCTTTTTTTGCTGTTCAAATTCAATTCTTTGTTGTTCGACTTTGGTAGATAGTCGATCCTTCATTTGTTCAACTTTTCTATTCAATTCATCGACTTGCGACTATAACTCTTGATTAACCTTCTTCGACTCCTCTAGTTCATCTTAAAGTCTCTTTTTGACCGAAGTCTTCCCTTGTGGTCGAGGCCCAACTCCTATGCCAACAACGTAACCTGATCTAGTGCCCAAGACTTTGTCACATACTTTATCGTCTGTCATCGGATGACCTTGTTCTATTGAATCTATCAATTCCTTACACATTAATTCCTGAAAAATTATGAATTAATTAGATACACAGTCTCATTTAAGAAATATTTGTAAACGAACTATGTACTTACCCATTTTTCTCTGCATTCGATAGTTGTCAATTGACCTTTACTTTCATCGTAATGAGTGTGATACCATAGGTTCATCCAATCACACTCTTCTCCATCTTTGTCACTCTGGCCTCGGAGCTGGAGTTTGGTCAACAATTGACCTGACTCCTAGTCAATTTGGCTTTTTCACTTTTTTTTTCTAATCGTAAATGTAACAAAATCTATTATAACATCAATAAATCACAATCCATAAATACTAAAATATAATCAGTTGTCAATAAAGTTGTGAAATTAAGTTTTGTGATCAAATTAAGTAACCTTTGTAGCTGATTGCTCCCAATATTTACATAAATCCATCCACTCCACCACTGTCACATTATATGGCTTAACATACTTTGGTATAATGCTTTTTTAAATGATATCTTTAATCTTTAGACCTTAAAGAAAGAAACTTCTTCACAGCAGCATGTACTTCGTTGTCTATCTTCATTCCCTTGACTTCCAACTTTTATTGCAAAAAATTATAAATTATTGATCAAAGCTTTAGGCATATGGAAAACATATACAAATTAGAAAATTTTATAATGCATATGACTAACTTATCAAATGCAATGTCCAACTCCTCATTAGTTAATTTTTTCCATTTTGTTCTTACAGGTAAAGAAGTTTGGGATAGTACACCAATCTCACTCGATAATTTGGAAGACTGTATGGAGTTGGTTGGTCATCCTTCAGTGGGGGAGATCTCTATCTCCAATCTCTTACATATCGCCTTTTTAATCTTTGCCAATCTGCATCCTTTTGTGACACCCCTTGTCTTTTTTAGATCAGTCGTGGATCCTAAAATATAGCAAAGGAATATTTTACAATAAGCATATAACATACTCTTATTTGGTTAGATAAAAAAAATTATTAAACTTATATGTTTCACCAATGTGATCTGAAAGATTGATAATTTGTTGTTCTTATTAATTCCTAGATCTATTTTGTCCTGGTTTTCACATTAATTAATGTGGAATTTCCTAAGTTTTTGTGAAATTAGTACTGCTCTCGTTTGCTTTTTGAATTTTTAAGGTTTATAAGATTACACGGGCTAATCGTGTGATTTCACAAGGCTCGTGTAATCTTGAGGTCAGATGGCGCATTCTTACCCGAAGGTTACACGGGTAGGCCGTGTGATTTCACACGGCCTGTGTAAAGCAGTTAATTTTGATGGTTTCAGTATTTTAAAAAGAGAAGATGGGGGAGAAGAGAAAGGAGAGCGGGGGGCAACCAGACAAGGGAGAGAGGAAAAGATTGAATAGGAGAAGAAGATAACAAGGATCATTGGAGATCAATTTGGAGATTGAGAGATCAAGATTCTAGACCAAATTGGAGTTCCTTTTCTATCCTTTTTCCATTCTCTGTTCCATCCTTCATGTTGATGTTAATAGTCAATTTAGTTTAGCTTTTGATGATTAATCTAGCTATGGATCCCTAAATCTCCTTATTCTAGGATGTTCATTTCAATTTAGAGATTGTGTATTAAACCTTATGTCTTTATTTCTAATTTTAATGTTGATGAAATTTCAGTAAAGTCATTTTATCAATTATCGATCTGATCTTTCTAATATAGGGCTTTGTATTAAATATGGATGATGTTAAACTAAATACTGAAAAGTAATGTTTAATATCTGAAATGCTAGATTAGATCTAACTGAACGAACATCTAGAAATAGATTTCTTCATTAGGAGTATAGTAAGAATCCAAAGTTGTTAATTGGGTTGAATTTGGTTTTTATTCTAAGAAATTGGTTTAAAAATTGAAATCAACACATTGATTACTTCGAAAGAATTGATTGAAAACAGTTAGTTAATGTACTAGATCGGCGATTTAATTTATAAGGAAATACATAATTTCTTCATTGGAATGAATTCCTAGAATATTAGCAAAAATTTCGTTTATTATTTATTGCAATTTCCTTAGTAATATAACTTACTTAATTGATTGCTTAACAAATTTAGGAGGTATAAATTTAGTAATTTGACCTAGTCCTTGTAGATCGACACTTGATTACTGCAACTAAACCTGTGCACTTGCAGAGTCTATCAAGTTTTTGGCGCCGTTGCCGAGGACCTGTGTCAAATTTTGAATTTATCTGAACAAAATTGACTAAGCTTTTCTTATTTCAATTTTTTTAGTAATAGGTCATTTTGTCTTTATTTCATCCATAGGTTTGTTCACTATTCCTTGTGTTGTTCGTGCAGTGGTGAAGCATAACTTATATGCAATTTACTTTCACAGGCCCATTTGATCCTGAGATCGAGAGAACATACCACCGAAGGAAGAAACAACGGTTTGAAAATAAGAAGAAATTGGCAACTTCCAGCGGTATTAATACAATGGCAGACAGAGTAGGACCCAATGTTGGACCCCATCTCCGAAGCCCAACATTCGAAAGCATAAAAGCATAGAAGACCCAAAACCGACAACATACTAACCACAATTTGGGGGACGTACAATAAGAAATTTGGATCAACTTCTTAAGGAAATTTGTTCCCCATGGTCTAACGATTCCAACGCCACCAAAAACGCTCAATTTGGATTAGAAATAGAGAAGTTATGGCCAAAATACTGTCTTAAAGAAAAACAACCAAGATTGAACACTCTACCGAATTTATGTCAGAAATTGAAAGTCTTAGAGGCTAGATTGTCACTCGGATCCTTCATAATACTTGTAGACCTATGTCTCTAGTTTAATTCGGAATAAGAATCACCTTAATCGGAGCTCTATAGCTCAAGTTATCACCAAATTATTGAAGCATAGTCAGACATTATCAACCGATCATCCTACTTTGTTTCAACCCACCTTTTTCAATTTAACAACAATACCAACCAACGAGGTACGAACAGATAGAAAATTTTCTTAGGATTCTATCTCTTTGAAAATGAGGTCGATCGGAGGTCTGAGAAAAACGTTATGGCCAAATGAAGGGAGAGAGGTGGGTCGGCTACAAGTCCACATCAAAGGTCGCGCGGCAGACGCGCACGCATGCTCGCCCGAACGGTGAGTGACCTCGCGCTGGCCCGAGCAGGCGAGCACGCGAGAGCTTTTCTGCACGGGAGGGCACGTAGGAGCTCGTCCACCGGCGGGCGTGCGAGCGGGAGCTCGTTCGCACAGGCGTGCGAGCGGTCGACCACGTGATCCGACCTCCAAACTTCAAACCTCCATATCTTTTGACTCCGAGCTCCAAATTTGACAAACTTGGTAGCGTTGGAAAGCTAAAAGACAGATCTACCATTTTCAAGACGGACTTAAGAGAAAGCTCGACTTATAAAGGGATCAAAAGTTTACTCCAAGACCTATTGACTAGCTCCTCATAAACAGTATCAAAACTTGCAAATACCATAACTTTTGACCCAGAACTCCTAAATTTTACAAACTTGGTGGCTATAGAAAGGTAAGAGAACGCTCTACAACTTTCATGAAGACCAAAAAAACAAACTCCAACTCTATACAGGTCGCATATGGATTCAAAGTTTCTGTTAATAAAAATTTATATTTTTGGCAGCACCTGCACTCCACTTTAACAATTCTCCTCTTCCGATTTACACATCCCAACAATAGCTCGTTATACATCATGGAAAAGCTCTACAGCTCTCCTACAACTCTCAAGAAGGTTAATAGATCCCATTCAATCTATAACAACCCAGAATATGACTAAATGCACAACATATCCAAAGTTAACCCTAAGAGCACATCAACCCAGACATTGACAGCACCTATTCCCAACTTCAACAACTCATAAACCATTGCAAATTTTCCAGCGAGCTATCCCAAAACAAGATCCCAACGGCAACTCAATTGGCAAGAAGTGTGCTGACTTGTTCAGCCTATCAACAATCACCCATATAGCGTCATGTTTCTTGCTAGTCCTCGGTAATCCCATCAGAAAATCCATGGTAATCCTCTCCCATTTCCATTCCGGAATCGGCAAGGGATTAAGCTTGCCTGAAGGTGCTTGGTGTTCAACTTTCACTTGTTGATAGACTAAACATCTTTTAGCATACTCTGCCACATCTTTCCTCATTCCCTTCCACCAAAAATGCTCTTTCAAATCCCGATACATCCTAGAACTCCCTGGGTGCATTGCATAAGGAGCATGTGCACCTCATCAAGGATCTCATCTTTCAGCTCTAACATGTCTGGAACACACAATCTTTTATCCAACACCATCAATCCATCTTCCTTTACCTCTACTTCAGAAGATTTGCCATTCTTTATCTCTTCTCTAAGCTTGCTCAAGTACTCATCCCGTTCCTGCAATTCTTTAATCTTTTTTTTCAATACTGGTCTCACTCTGAAATTTGCCAAGATATAATCAGGTTCAACTTGTCTCAACATCACATTAAGTCTAGTTAATTCCTTCAGCAAGGGAAGATACACTATTTCCACATGTGCCATAGTGGACTTCCTACTCAGTGCATCAGCTACCACGTTAGCTTTCCCCGGATGGTAGTCTATCATCAAGTCATAATCCTTTAACAATTCTAACCATCGCCTCTGTCTCAAATTCAACTCTTTCTGAGTCAGTAGGTACTTAAGACTCTTATGGTCTGTAAATACCCTTGTGGTAACTCTATATAAGTAATGTGTCCAAATATTCAATGCAAAAATTATAGCAGCTAATTTCAAGTCATGAATAAGATAGTTCATTTCATAAGGCTTTAATTGCCTAGAAGCATAGGCAATCACTTTCTCTCCATGCATCAATACACACCCTAAACCCTTATTAGAAGCGTCACTGTATACAATGTATCCATCATCACCATAGGGTAATGTCAAGATCAGTGCAGTAGTAAGCCTATTCTTCAATTCCTCAAAATTGCTCTGGCACTCCTCAGTCCACTCAAATTTCTGATTCTTCCTTGTCAATTTGGAAAGTGGAGCAGCTATCATAGAAAAACCCTCCATAAACCTCCTATAATATCCGGCTAATCCCAAGAAACTTCTCACTTCAGCTACATTCTTAGGTGCTTCCCATTTAACCACATCTTCTATCTTTCGTGGATCCACATGCACTCCGCGCTCTGAAATCACATGCCCAAGAAATACTACTTCTCTTAGCCAAAATTTGCATTTATCGAATTTGGCATACAATTCATTCTTTCTCAATGTCTCCAAGGCAACCCTCAAATGATCCTCATGCCCCTTATCACTCTTAGAATAGACCAATATATCATCAATAAAGATAATGATAAATTGGTCTAGGAAGGACTTGAAGACTTTATTCATCGAATCCATAAAGACTGCAGGAGCATTCATTAACCCGAAAGGCATAGTCAAAAACTCAAAGTGGCCATACCGAGTTCTAAAAATAGTCTTTAACACATTGGTCTCCCTTATCCTCAACTGATGGTAACCCGATCTCAAATCTATCTTGGAAAAGACTCTCGCACGTTTCAATTGGTCAAATAAATCATCTATGCGCAGGAGCGGATATCTGTTCTTATTGGTGGCATAATTCAGCTTCCTGTAATCCACACACATCCGCAACGACCCATCCTTCTTCTTCACAAAGAGAACCGGAGCTCCCCAAGGCAAAGAGCTCGGCCTAATGTAACCCTCCTCTAATAAATCCTCCAATTGCTCTTTAAGCTCCTTCAATTCTGCTGGAGCCATTCGGTAAGGTGGAATTGAGATCGGCGTAGTACCTGGAAGAAGCTCAACGGGAAACTCAATTTCCCTAAGTGGAGGTAATCCTGGCAATTCCTCGGGAAAGACATGCGAGAATTCCCTGACTACAGGAATGTCTTCCAACCTCCCTCTATCTGCCTTCGTGTCTAACACATAGGCCAAATATGCTTCGCACCCCTTACTTATCATTCTCTCTGCTATCATAGCCGAAACAATCCGAGGTGGACTGACTTTTCTATCTCCCATGAATACCACTCTTCTGCCATATTCTAGCTCGAATTCCACTATCTTCTGCTTACAGTCTAAGTTGGCATGATAATTTTCTAATGTATCTATACCTAGGATCACATCCAATCCCCCCATCTTCAAGGGCATCAAATCCACCACACATTTTCCTCCACTAAATCCTATCTCATAATTTTTATAAACCTGACTAATAATAATATATTGGCCGATTGGGGTACTCACCATCAAAGGAGTATCCAATGGGCTTAGACTCCTCCTATGCACAGTCCTACCAGATGACACAAAGGAATGGGTAGAACCCAGATTAATCAAAACAAGAACATCATTATCAAAAAATTTAACCATACCCGTCACCACTTCTGGAGCGGTCTCTGCCTCCTCTCGAGTCATTGCGAACACTCTAGCTGGTGCTTGCCCCCTGGATCTGTCTGGAGGATGAACTCTCTTAGGTACTCTAAAGCTACCCACCTCATTCACAGCCTTCTGTCCCGCTGTCTCTGTCCTCCTAGAAGCTTGCATCTGTGATCTCTCTCTTCTGTCTGGCTTAGGACACTCTCTGGTCATATGTCCCTTCTGTCCACAATTGAAGCATGCTCTTGTTACTCTGTAACAATCTCCTCTATGATGCCTCCCACAATGCTCACTTTTGGGAAGAGGTGACCTATCCCCATCTCCCCTTTTACTGCCGCCCATCGTTGAGGCTTGATGAGAAACAGTAGAAGTCCTCATAGGTCTAGGTCGGCTCCCACCACTGCTCCTCTCCTCAGACTGCACAGGAAAGGTTTTGGCACTTCTCTTAGGTATAGAAGTACCACCTTTCCTCCTGAACTGCTCTCTTCCCTTTCTTTTCCTGCTAACTGCACTCTTGATGTTCTCAACCCTCAACACTGCTTCAACCAACTGTTGAAAGTCGTCAAAGTTTTGCACTACCACCTTCTCTCTAATAGTTAGGTGCAGACCCGACTCAAATCGGCGGCACTTAGCTGCCTCACTGAACATCATCTCTGAAGCATACCTCGATAACTGGGTGAATCGGTGCTCGTATTCAGTAACTGTCATCTCCCTCTGGGTGAGGCTCAGGAATTCCCACTGCTTCTGTTGAATGTACACCTCATACATATATTTCTTCCTGTAAGCAGCAAGGAAGTCTTCCCATCTCAACCCTATCAGCTTCAGCTGACTCCCCGGTACACAATCCCACCAGTGCAAGGCATCCCCCTGAAGCAAACTGGCAGCATAAACCACCCTCTCATCATCCTCACACTCCATCTGATCCAATACCCTCTTGGTCTTCCTCAACCAGGTCTCGGCTTCCTCAGGATCAGTGGTCCCGTAGAAGTCCACTGCTCCATACTTCCTCAACTTGTGAAACTATCTCCCCTTCTTAGTTGAGGCTGAACCAGAAGCCTGTGGCATTTGACCTATAGCCTGAACAAAGGCTTGGGTAAATTCCTGGAATAGTCTCGGATCTAAAGCATGCACTCGCTCAGACTAACTAGGCAACTGCTGAGTCTGAGGTCGGAGGAGCTCACTACTTTGCCCTAGAGAAGCCTCAGCCACTCCCGGGGCTACCGACTCATCGGTGCTCTCCTCTCTTGGTGGAGAGTCAGGTGCAATTGAACCTTGCAGAACTCCTCGTGTCCTCCTACGAGGTGGCATCTTACTCTTTCAATGAAAACATTTATGATTAGCTACAATTCTTTTTAATTTTAGTTCCTATATGTATGCATGATATGCATGTCACTTAATACAAATAATCAACTCATAATGCAAAATTTTAATCACATAACAAAACAATTTCCCTACTATGCATCCTAAGCCTAGGAGTAAACCTAAGCTCTGATACCAAACAATGTTGGACCCCGTCTCCGAAGCCTAACATTCGAAAGCATAAAAGCATAGAAGACCCAAAACCGACAACATACTGACCACAATTTGGGGGACTTAAAATAGGAATTTTGGATTGAATTTTTAAGGAAATTTGTTCCCCATGGTCTAATGATTCCAACGCCACCAAAAATGCTCAATTTGGATTAGAAATAAAGAAGTTATAGCCAAAATACTGTCTTAAAGAAAAACAGCCAAGACTAAACACTCTACCGACTTCATGTCAGAAATTGAAAGTCTTAGAGGCTAGATTGTCACTCGGCTCCTTCACAATACTTGTAGATCTATGTCTCTAGTTTAATTCAGACTAAGAATTGTCTCAATCGGAGCTCCATAGCTCAAGTTATCACCAAATTATTGAAGCATAGTCAGACATTATAAACCGATCATCCTACTTTGTTTCAACCCACCTTTTTCGATTTAACAACAATACCGACCAACGAGGCATGAAGAGATAGAAAATTTTCTTAGGAGTCTATCGCTTCGTAAATGAGGTCGATCGGAGGTCTGAGCAAAAAAGTTATGGCCAAATGAAGGGAGAGAGGTCGGTCGACTACAAGTCGACCCCAAAGGTCGCGCGGCAGACGCGCACGCATGCTCGCCCGAACGGCGAGCGACCTCGCGCTGGTTCGAGCGGACGGGCGTGCTGGAGCTCATCTGCGCCGGCGTGCGAGCGGTCGACCACGCGATCCGACCTCCAAACTTGAAACCTTCATATCTTTTGACTCCGAGCTCCAAATTGACAAACTTGGTAGCGTTGGAAAGCTAAAAGACAGATCTACCATTTTCAAGAAGGACTTAAGAGCAAGCTCGGCTTCTAAAGGGATCAAAAATTTACTCCAAGACCTATCGACTAGCTCCTCATAAATAGTACCAAAACTTGCAAATACCATAACTTTTGACCCAGAACTCTAAATTTTTACAAACTTGGTGGCTATAGAAAGGTAAGAGAACGCTCTACAACTTTCATGAAGACCAAAAGAACAAACTCCAACTTTATACAGGTCGCATATGGATTCAAAGTTTCTACTAATAAAAATCTATCAATTTTGGCAGCACCTGCACTCCACTTTAACAACTCTCCTCTTCCGATTTACACATCCCAACAATAGCTCGTTATACATCATAGAAAAGCTCTACAACTCGCCTACAACTCTCAAGAAGGTTAATAGATCCCATTCAATCGATAACAACCCAGAATATGACTAAATGCACAACATACCCAAAGTTAACCCTAAGAGCACATCAACCCAGACATTGACAGCACCTATGCCCAACTTCAACAACTCATAAACCATTGCAAATTTTCCAACGAGCTATCCCAAAGTAAGATCCCAACGGCAACTCAATAATTAAAAAGACTCATACACATTCCTTTATCAAGGTCATACACAAATCGCAATTCAATACATACATATGAAGAAGAGAGTACTATAGCTCTCATTCTCTTTTCCAATCGTAACAAAAGTTCATACACAACTTTAGTTATATATCAACATATCCATCAAGAATTAGGCACAAGATACAAAATATATGAGATGCTCAATTTTGATATGCTTATAAAGCTATTCCGAAAGCTAGTTACTAACTTAATACAAAAGTGTCTAAAATCTTGGAGTTAATCCTGATGCCTTGCAAGGTTCAACGCTCAACTTGATTTTCACCCGAGGAGGGAGAATGGGGTGAGCAAAACATGGCTCAGTGGCTAACACATTTATAGCCATCGAGTAATGAGCTATACAACACATAATTCAAGAATCCAAACATTAAGAATTTATCATACAAAGCACAAATAATCGGAAATCATCGTATAAGGCATAACATGAGAAGTTATATCAATCATATCACGGATTATGCATCATAAACACAATTAAGTGATGAAATGCACACAATTGGCTCGAGAGTTCCTTAAACACAACGGTTTACACCATAACACAATGAGTCCAATTTCTCTGGATCTCGTGGCCTCAAGCGGGCAGCCGGGAGAAGGCTATGGGTCATCGTGCATAAGACTAACGAAACAGGTTCTCTCTTGCCCAATCACAACTAAGTTATGCTCACGTATTCAAAGGCAAAATGGCATTTTTATGCTTCTTTCATTCTACCGAATCATCATAATCTCATACTTTTCATTCATATCAAAGGAAACATATTTATTTTACCATACACTATCAAATGTACCACACAACTCAACATGTACGCAATTTAAACAAAAGAAGAAAACACACATAGGGCATTTGCCCATCGCACAACAACCATAAAAATGTTACCCACCTAAACGTCGGAATCCGAATTCAAGATTGCCCTTCTTCCTTTTCTTGAGTGGGGTTTTCTTGATTTTCTTCAATTAAACCACACTCTATTCAATAAATAAATTCCAAAGGAAAATCGTAGCATTCAAGAAAGTCAAGCGAAGATAAAATAAACTTTAAACCTAACCTACCCATGGGCCATTTATGCTAGAAAACCAAAACCCTAACTTAGAAATCCCAAAATCCATTGGTTTCACCTTTCTCTTCTTTCTTTCTTCAAAACCTAAGCTCCATTTCCTCCCATTCTTGAATCTAACATAAGCAAGGGTGTAACTTACCTCCAACAAGTAGTTTTCCTTCTTTTTCTTCTTCTTTTTCCTCTCTTCAAGCTTCCTACGACTCTCTCTTCTCTTCTTTCTTGAAACCCCCTTTTCTCCTTGGCTCACGTTTTTGGCTTCTCTCCTTTGGTCTACAACAACTTACTTCTCCTCTTCTTAATTCACTTATTTCTCAACTTAAAGCCCTCCTCCAAAACTACGTAGTTTCAATACTCCTTATAGCTTGCTATGCTTTTCTTTTGGGCTCTCCTCCTTCTTCTTATTCCATTAGTCTCTAAAGCCCATTCTTTCCAATATTAATTCTAATCCTTCACTTTATTTTCAAATTTCCAATTCCCAATCCTACTTACTAATTTCAAGACTCAACAAATATATATATGTATAATTAAAACAATTAAAGCAAAAATAAAGAAAAAGTCAAGTAAATAAATAAATAAATAAATAAATTCGGGGCCCAACACCCAGGCTCCGTGATTATGCAGAGCCAGGAATTCAAGAAAACACTTCGAGGATTCAGAATCCGACTGTGGAAGTAAACAACTTTGAGCTAAAACCAGCTCTTATTTCTATGGTACAGCAGTCACAGTTTGGAGGTTCACCTGTTGAAGATCCAAATATGCATTTAACAGTTTTCCTTGAAGTTTGCGACACTTTGAAAATGAAAGGAGTCACTTCTGATGCTATTCGACTTTGCCTTTTTCCATTCTCTTTGAGGGATAAAGCAAGAGCATGGCTTCATTCACTTCCAGCAGGCTCAATCATTACTTGGGATCAACTCTCGAGGTCATTTTTAGCCAAGTATTTCCCCCCTAGGAAAATAGCGAATCTCAAGAATCAAATCTCAACATTCATGCAGAAAGATGATGAAACGCTGTATGAAGCATGGGAGCGTTATAAAGAGTTACTTCGGTTGTGCCCGCACTATGGCTTACCATCTTGGATGGTTCTTCATAACTTTTATAATGGATTGCTCCAGTCAATGAGGACCTTAATCGATGCTGTAGCTGGGGGAGCAATTCTGAATAAAACCTATACTGATGCATATAATCTCATTGAAGAAATGACTCTCAATCATTACCAATGGTCCAATGAACGAGGAGCGACAAAACACACACTGGGTAAGTATGATGTTGATGCTCTCACAATTCTTTCCGCTAAATTCGATGTCATGACTCACAGGTTAGAGCGTTCGAATGTTAATTCTGTGAATGCTAGTAGTTCAACCTCTACATGTGAAATTTGTGGATCTGTTGATCATATATCTGTTCACTGTCAAGCTGGTAATCCTTTTGCCCAAGATCAAAGTAACGATCAAGTTCATGCCATAAACAATCTTCCTCAAAGACCTCAATTTGATCCGCATTCAAACACTTATAATCCAGGTTGGCGGAATAACCTCAATTTCTCCTGGAGAAATAATCACAATCCTCCATTTCAGCAAAATGTTAGGCAACCTCCTGGGTTTCAAAGACCACCTAATCCATCGGACATCAAAAATCGAATCTAGAAAGCTTGATGAAATCCATGTTACTAGCCTAAAGACAACAAGATGACACTATTAAGCAATTAACTTCTAAGGTAGATTTATTGGCTGCTTATAATAAGTTGCTTGAGAATCAAATAGCCAATCAGGCTAGTTCATCACCCCCTCCACCAGGAAAATTACCTAGTCATCCTGAAAAAAATCCTAGGGAGCATTGTAAAGCGGTGACATTAAGAACTGGTAAACAATTGGCAGGACCCTATGATCCTAGGAATGAGGTTGCAAAAGAGAGGGATGTTGAAACTTAGGATAAGGGAACAAGGATAGCGATTGAAGAGGATAACAAAAGAGAGGAAGCTAATATTTATGAGGAACCAAGTTTACCACCTCCAAAACCATACACCCCACCAATTCCTTTTCCTCATAGAATGGCCAAAGCCAAGTTAGATGCTCAGTTTGGGAAATTCTTAGAAGTTCTTAAAAAGTTGTACATTAATATTCCTTTTACTGATGCACTTTCTTAAATGCCTTCTTATGCTAAGTTTCTCAAAGACATCTTATCCAATAAGAGAAAGTTAGAAGAGCATAAAATTGTTGCTTTGACTGTTGAATGTAGTGCTGCCATTCAAAACAAACTTCCTCCAAAACTCAAAGACCCTGGTAGTTTTTCCATTCCTTGCCAGATTGGTAAAGCTACAATTGAACTTGTTTTGTGTGATTTAGGGTTTAGTGTAAGTTTAATGCCATTATCTTTGTGTCGGAAGCTTGATTTAGGAGAGTTGACACCAACTAATGTTGCCTTATAATTAGCTGATCGCTCTGTTAAATATTCTGTTGGTGTATTGGAGGATGTACCTATTAAAGTAGGTAATTTATATGTGCCTGTTGATTTTGTCATTTTGGAAATGGAAGAAGACACCCGCACCCCAATTGTCGGGACCCGACTCGGAGACCGGACCCCAACTGTTGGATCCCGTTACCGGAACCCAACTCTCTTGCTTAAGATCGTGAAACCTGAGCGTGCGTATTACTTTGAAAGGTTATAATTTTTTTTTCATTCTTAATCCCTTGAACCCTTAAAGACATCATGAATTCATTCTCATGCTCAAAACGCTCCCAAAATTTACTTACTAAAGTTCCGTAGTGTGCCCATGTACCTAATCATCTTACTTGAACTTATTTCCACTACGCGTTCACCGAATTTGAAAAACTTAAAATCTTAAGTTCATTTGTAATTTTCTTGTAAATCATAGCCTTATGACTCTTGCTTAATTTAGGACAAGAATCGCTTCATTCGGAGTTCTACAACTCAAGATATACTCCATTAACCTAAAAGAGTTCATATCGGAAACATGCTCTCTTAACCGGCCTCTCACTTCCTTTAATGATAACTTTCTCAATTTAACTCCAAATGATCCTAATATTTGTATCCAGGAAGATATATGTCTTATAAATCCAATGACTTAAGCCTCACCTTAATTGGAGGTCGTATGAGGGATTTATGCCCAAAACAATGGACCATGCTCACTTCAAAAATCCAATTGAAACTCTTCTGGAGTGATTGCCATAACTTTTAATCTATAGGCCTGATCATGTTCGTTCTTTCACCATTTGAAAATAGACATCTAGATCTACAACTCTCATGAATACCACAAAACCAAATTCGGCCTCTAACAATGTCCAATATGCCATATTTCCCATAACTCGAGGTATGCTGATGGATAACTCGACTTATTGAGACAAATAACTCGACTTATCACTAACGAGTCGACTTATCGAGACAAATAACTCGACTTATCACTAACAAGTCGACTTATTATTCAAACTATGCTTCACAAGTCGAGTTATGGAGACAATAACTCGAGCTATGTCTATTATTAGCTCTTCTCCAAACCTCTATACTCTCTCTTGACCTAACCCAAACACCATGAACACTCCTAACCTTTTTAAACCTACCCATTTCTATGCCAAACTCATTCATTCAATAATTTAACACCTCAACATGACTTTGCCCAATCAACCTCACACAAGCCTCATTCTCACCTTCATTACACATGCATGACCATCAATCCCAACCTCATAACATTTACCTATCTATATGATATTCATGCCCTCTCATGCTAACATACTTTATAACGACTCAAACATCACACTTATTTTTTCATTCTATAAATTCTTGATTCAATTTGTTCATCAAACCCTAAATTC
Source organism: Erythroxylum novogranatense (assembly GCA_029891385.1). Classification (NCBI taxonomy): domain Eukaryota; kingdom Viridiplantae; phylum Streptophyta; class Magnoliopsida; order Malpighiales; family Erythroxylaceae; genus Erythroxylum; species Erythroxylum novogranatense. Next base: position 44,366,814 of record CM057226.1, on the reverse strand, counting down.
CTAGGCAACCATCAAAGCTATCCTCATAAACAAGACTTAGGCATCATGCTAACTTTCAACCATTGCTCCATATTCATTTATATGCAATTTTACATTCACAACCATACTCAAGTCCATATTGCATTAATCATCATACATAAGAGTTTTACAATTTCATTGGCATTTCCTAGCCAAAATCCAAAACCAATAACCTTATTCAATTGCTCATATGAATTACAACTATACATTTACATAACCAAACTTCAAATACACAATAAAACAAGCACAAGATGCCTTGATCCACTTCCTCTTGAATTCTTGCTAGAAACCTGAAAATTGGGAAAATAGGGGGGGTGAGCTTGGGGAGCCCAATAGGTTCTATGCTTATAACCAAATAATGAACAAAACAGTCTTAGAAGTCCATTTCCATATAAATTTCCTTTGGATCATAAAACATTGTTTTCTTCAAAAATCTTGTCATTTTCTTGAAATCACAAATCATTCATTTTTCAAAGGTTCATAAAATCATAAATTAAGAACTCTTGTCATTTTCTTGAAATCACAAATCATTCATTTTTTCAAAGTTTCATAAAATCATAAACTAAGAACTCTTTTCATTTTCTTGAAATCACAAATCATTCATTTTTCAAAGGTTCATAAAATCATAAACTAAGAACTCTTGTCATTTTCTTGAAATCACAAATCATTCATTTTTCAAGGGTTCATATAATCATAAACGCAATTCATGCATTTTTCAAACTTTCATGAAATCATGAATGCAATTCAACTTATCACAATTCACATCATATAACACATACAACCTAACACATCATAATGGTTTAGCAAGTCCACAATTCTTGGCAACCATATAATCTCATTTAATGATCTTATATGGGCAAATCTTTAGGAGTCCGTATCTTGGATCATCCTATGCATGATCAGGCAGCAGGCGAAGGCTTTTCATGGTCATCGTGAACGAGACGTTTCTTGGGTGGACTTAACCTAACCCACATAACATATAATCATGTCTTGAAACTTGATTGCCCAAAGGCAAAAATCTTGGAAATCTTGTTTTGCATAATTCATGCAAATTTTCATAAATCATTTTATGAACATAAAGCATTTCATATGCAATGCATCATCATTCCTCAAGCAAAATCACATAACAACCACATTCATATATCAAATCATCAATCATCCAATTCACATAACATTTTCAAATCATTCATACCATTATACATCAATGATAGCAATTTCTCAAGGCATTCAAAAACAATGAGTTTGAAAGCATTTTTATATTCTTAATTTTTTTGAAAAGTATATCAATGGCCCATTATTTAACTATAAACATAAAACCTACCTTATAATTCCTTGCTTGAAAACCTTGTTCCCATGGCCTTCCCTTGCTTTCCATTCCTCTTTCCTCTCACCATTTTCCTCAAAATCAACAAAATTCTCAAATCAAAAGACATCCAAAATGCAACAATCCTAAGAACACAAATCATGAAATTTATCTTGGAATCACAATACCCATTGCATTCTTAGTCTTTCTCAATCATAACCCAACTAAAAGCCCATACTTAAACAAAAGGCTTACCTTAAACTTCCACCAACACCAAGAGTTTCTTGGTTCAAGATGAAGCTCTAGCCTTCCTCCACAATTTTTCCTCTTGCACTTTCTTCAAATTCCCTCTTGATCTCTTGGAAAATCCAACCCTAGAAGCTTTCTTTCTCCTTTCTTCTCCATTTGCACGAAACTCTCTCTTCCCTCTCACAATTTTCGTATTCTCTCCCCTTTCCTACACCAATTCACTTATTCCCTCTCTTTTATACTACTTACTTAAGTCACTTAAGCCCAAAGCCCATTTACTTCCCTCTTCTTTCTTTCTTCTTTCCTTCTTCCTTCCTTCTTCATTTAACTCATACTACAACTTAAGCCCAAGTCCACTTCATTTCCCTTAATTCCTTCTTCTTCTTATTTTCCTCTTATACTACTCAAGCCCACTAATTCTTTAAGCCCAACTTATTTTCTTTTCTTTTCCTACCTCAATTCATTTCATCTCCTTCCTTTTATACTTCCTTCTTCATTTAACTCAAGCCCAAGGCCCAAGTCCACTTCATTTAATTCCTCTTCTTCTTTTACACTACTTCACTCACTTAAGCCCATCTTAACTTAAGCCCAAAATCCAACTCCCTTCTTCTTCTTCCTTCTTATTTCCTCTTTAAACTTCTCAAGGCCCAATTATCTTTAAGCCCATCTTATTTCTTTTCTTCTTTCTTCTCATCCTACTAAATCACTTAAGTCCAAACCATTTCTTCTTCTTTTCATTTGATTTAGGCCCATTATTCTCTTAGGCCCAATTGAACTCTAAACTCTTAAATTCAACTAACACATTTAATTGTATTTATTCATGCCACCTAACTCATTACTCTAGTTTAATCCTCTTCTTCTTATATCACCACTTAAGCCCAACTTGAGTCCAAGGCCCATTTAACCCTTAATACATTTATAACCTGCATAACACCTTAATCCACTTAATCCATGTCATATAGTCTTAGTCTAATCAACATGTTAATTAAATTTCCTTAACATGCTAATTAAGTCCACAAAATACAATAATTGAATCCCATTAAATCATGCCACCTAATTTCATGGCACCTTACCTTAAGCATATTAACATGTCAATTAATTTCACATTAATCCATCTCGTATTTAAACCATATCTTCCATTTCATTTAAATTTCAAGAATTCTTAACTTCTTCACTCATGAATAATCATTCAAAAATCCTTATTTAATCATCCTAACTTACCAAAAAGATTCGGGGTCCAATACCAATCGTACTTGGAAGGCCATTTCTGGCCACAGCAGGATGTCAGATAGATGTGAAAAATGGCAAATTATCCTTTGAAATTGGTGAGGATTGCGTTCAATTTGATCTTTCAAAAGCTAAAAAATTTCCAAGCTTGTCTGATGATTGTTGTAGAATTGACATAATTGATTCTATTGTCAATACTCATTTGTCTAACCGACACTCAACTGATTTTCTTGAGAAATGTCTGATTACTAATGGAACACCAAGCGATAAAATTCCAAAAGTAGACACGATTGCTAAAGCTTTGGCAAATCTTCCAAAGTCCTATACAGCAACAAAAGAGCACTTTGAAGTTCTAGTGATGGATCAACAACAACCATCTGAAGTGAAAATACCTGAGGTAGAACTCAAACGTCTCCCTTCAAATTTAAGGTATGAATTTCTGGGCCCAAACTCTACATATCATGTGGTTGTGATGCTAACTTGGATGTTGTTGATACTAAAAAACCTGTTAGCGTTTTGAGAAAACATAGAAACGCCATAGGATATTCATTAGATGATCTTAAAGGCATTCATCCTTCTGTGTGCATGCATCGAATCTTTATGGAAGAAGATCATAAGCCTACGATTGAACATCAGAGGAGATTAAATCCTAGTATGCAAGAAGTGGTCAAAAAGGAAATTTTGAAACTGCTTAATTATGGAATAATTTATCCTATCTCAGATAGTAAGTGGGTTATTCCAGTTCATGTAGTTCCTAAAAAAGGAGGGATGACAGTAGTAACAAATGAAAAGAATGAACTCATTCCTATTAGGACAGTTACGGGTCGGAGAATGTGTATTGATTATCGTAAGCTAAATTTTGCAACTAGGAAAGATCATTTTCCTCTTCCCTTCATTAACCAAATGTTAGAAAGATTTGCTAGGAATTCTCATTTTTGTTATCTTGATGGGTACTCAGGATTCTTTCAGATCCCCATTCACCCACAAGATCAGGACAAAACCACATTTACATGCCCATATGGTACTTTTGCCTATAGGAGAATGCCCTTTGGACTTTGTAATGCCCCTGCTACTTTCCAACGTTGTATGATGGCCATATTTTCTGATTTCATTGAAAATATAATGGAAGTGTTTATGGACGATTTCTCTGTTTATGGCTTGTCATTTGATGATTGCTTGCAAAATTTATCCAAAGTATTGGCTAAATGCGAAGAGGCTAATTTAGTGTTGAATTGGGAAAAGTGGCACTTTATGGTTTAGGAGGGGATTGTACTCAGTCATTTGGTTTCCAATAAAGGTATCGAAGACAAAGAAAAAGTGGAAGTTATTGAAAAATTGCCCCCACCTACTTCCGTGAAAGGAGTGGGAAGTTTTCTTGGACATGTTGGATTTTATCGACGATTCATTAAAGATTTCTCTAAAATTGCACAACCTTTTACGCGTTTACTTGTCAAGGATATACCTTTTGAATTTAATAAGGATTGTTTGAGTGCTTATTACAGTTTGAAAGAAGCTTTAGTCTCAGCTCCAGTTATGCAAGCACCTAATTGGAACCTTCCATTTGAAGTAATGTGTGATGCTAGTGACCATGTTTTGGGAGCTGTTTTGGGAAAAGACAAGACAACAAGCCTTATGCCATCTACTATGCTAGTTGAACTTTAGGCGAGGCTCAAATCAATTATGCCACTACAGAAAAAGAGTTTTTAGCTGTTATTTTTGCTCTTAAAATGTTTAGGTCTTACCTAATTAATTCTAAAGTTGTTATTTTTACAGATCATGCAGCTATTCGGCATTTGTTGAAGAAGAAAGACTCCAAGCCACGACTTATCTGTTGGGTATTATTGTTACAAGAATTTGACATCGAAATCAAGGATAAAGCTGGTACTAAAAATGTGGTAGTTGATCATTTGTCTAGAATTACTGTTCCAAATGACGAATGTCCAATTGATGACTCTATTCCGGGAGAACACTTATTGCCTATATCATCTCTTGTAACACCATGGTATGCAAACCTAGTGAACTACATTGTTTGTGGATTATTCCCACCAGAGATCACTTATCAGTAGAAGAAGAAACACATTTCTGATGCTAAATATTATGTGTGGGAAGAACCATTATTGTACAAATATTGTGGAGATGGTATTTTTCGTCGATGTCTACCTGAAGAAGAAGTCCAAGTACCATTGTCATTCGATAGTTTATGGTGTTCATTTTAGTCCAGATAAGACAGCTGCCAAAGTCCTTCAAGCAAGATTTTTCTGGCCCACTTTGTTTCGTGATGTTCGGGAGTATGTAGCTATATGTGATAATTGCCAGCAGATGGGTACTATTTCAAGGAGGTCTGAAATGCCTCAAACTAGAATACTGGAGGTTGAATTGTTTGATGTTTGGGGAATTGACTTTATGGGGCCGTTTCCTAAATCCTATAACAATCTCTATATTCTTGTAGTGGTGGATTACGTTTCTAAATGGGTAGAGGCCGTTGCGACTTCCACGAATGATTCTACGGTTGTCATCAAGTTCTTAAAGAAACATATATTCTCTCATTTTGGAATTCCAAGAGCCTTGTTAAGTGATAATGGTACCCATTTTTGTAATAAGCCTCTCAAGAGCTTTTTGAAGAAATACGGAGTTTTTCATCGGATTGCTACACCTTATCATCCTCAGACTAGTGGGCAGGTTGAAATTTCTAATCGCGAAATCAAGAGTATTCTAGCAAAAACAGTTGATAAGTCACGGAAGGATTGGTCCTTAAAACTTGATGATGCTCTCTGGGCTTACCGTACATTGTTTAAGACACCGGTGGGAACTACACCTTATCGGCTTGTGCTCGACAAAGCATGTCATTTACCAGTAGAATTAGAAAATAAAGCTTATTGGGCTATCAAAACTTTCAACTTTGATATGAAATCTGTTGGAGAACAAAGGGCCATGCATTTGAATGAGTTGGACATTTTAAGATTGGAGGCTTGTGAGAGTTCTCGACTCTACAAGGAAAAGACCAAACTATGGCATGACAAACATATCACCAAGAAAAGGTTTGTCGAAGGTGATTTAGTTTTGTTATTTAATCCTCGCCTTCGTATTTTTCCAGGGAAACTCAAGTCTAGATGGTCTGGTCCATTTCAAGTCCTACAAGTATTTCCCTATGCTGCCGTTGAAGTTTGGAGTGAAGTTTCCAGAGCTTTCAAAGTTAATGGACAACGTCTAAAGCCCTACTTCGCTGGTCATCCATTAGGTGCCACCACGACGTTGATACTTTCCGAACCATATCAATGTTGATCTACTATCCTGGTTTGCTCATACCACTTCATGAGCTTTGTTAATATTTTGTACCTTTTTTTCTTATTTAATCTGTCTGAAAAAAAATAAAAAATAAAAAAATTTCCATCTGAAAGTCACGCGGTCAGATCGTGTGAATTTACACGGACCGTGTGACTCGTACCTTTTTTGGTGCATTTTTACCCGAAATTCACACAATCAGACCATGTGAGTTTACACGGACCGTGTGAATCCCATTGCCTCCTTATTCCTTCCCAAATCCTTTCCCTAAATCCCTAAATTGTTTTTCCCCTCTTTCTTCTCTTGCCGACTCTTTGTTGCATTCCTTACTCTCTTCTTTTTCCTCTATTTCTTCACACTTGTCTTCATTCCGTCACTCCAAGCTACCCTTACTCCTATTGATTTCTCTTTTCTCTCTTACCTTTATTCTTTCATCTTTTCTCTTTTCTTCTCCAATATCATCCATGGGTCCAAAGAGGAGTCGGATTGCACTTGGTGCTTTTAGCTCCACTTCCGCACCATCATCTCTCCCTTCTCGTCCACTAGGTAATTCCAATCCTTTCAGTTTAACGGATAGCGATGAATGTGCTCGTTTTGCTTCCTTAAAATCTCGGCCACTTGTTGCTACTCGTTATTATGATGAAGATACATTGAAAGATCTTGATTTATTAGATGATGTATATAGACTATTTGATTCCATTGGATTGCATAATTTTTTGGATGTTAGTTGTTCCACCTATTCCAATTTAACCCTAGAATTTTTTAGCACTATCTCTGTTGAAGTAATTCAGGGCCGAGATTGTCAAGTGGGATGAATTAGTTTCCAACTTTTGGGTCACCAACATTCTTTAACATTAGATGAGTTCAATGCCATATATTCTTTGCCTACTGGTTTAGATATAATTCATCGTAGAGTACCTCTCAATTTTAACAGTACTAAATTTTGGTATCGAATTGCTGATGGCCTCCGTTATAACCCCAGTTCTTCGAAAGCAACTAGCATTAAAAATCCTTGTTTTCGTTATGGCCATCGTATTCTATCTAGCGGGATTTTTGTTCGAGGGGATAGCACGAATGTCGTTCAATCCCCTGAATTGTATTTCTTATATGCGATGCATGTTGGTGAGCCTGTTGATGCTGGTTCTTTCTTAGCTTCCCAATTTCTCCATTTCGCGCTTCAACCTTCTGGCGACATTTCTATCAGGGGTTTAATTACTCCAATTGCTTTAACTTTAGGCTTTGATCCCCTATCTAATTCAGTTTTTCTTGTTCAGGGCTCTGAGCGCCTTGATCTGCCCGCTTTAGAAGCTATGCACATGTGTCAGTCCGTACGGGGACATCATTGTTGGGTTTACCCCAATCACGTTCTTTTTCGTTTTCCATGCCCTTCCCGTACGACTCTTCGTGACCTATCCAACATTGATTGTATGCCTTTAGTTGCTAATATTGATTCAGAACCTTTGCATTCTTCTCATCCTCCTACACTGTAGGATCGCATATGGTCCGAGTATTCACAATACGCTGCGGAAGAGATCATACAAAATTATCAAGTATAATCGAAAACACGAGGATTAATGAAAATACCTTATTTTCGTGGATGGATTGCTTCTTTTCGGATTCCAAGACACTGCAAATAGCTAATGTCCTCTACCGGTATCCACATGAGCATGCACGATCCGGACCACGGTACAGTAGTGTGCTAGACGTCCTGAAAACCTTTCGTAACGCCGCATGCGATCTTTCTCTTAGCGGCTAGGGTTTCTCGACAACAGTTGTCGTTCACCTAATGAGACCTAAGCTTCTATTTATAGAGAAACCCTAATCTCATTCAGGCCCTATTAAGTTTCGCCCATTATATCATATATATAATAAAAGCTCGACAACTTAATTAAATCTAGCCCAATAAATATATCTAAATATATTTATTTAACACCTAATAAATTAGGCCCAAGAGAATAAGCTCAGATCACATCACTCTTTGTGTGCGACCACAGAGGCTCATTTGATGTTGGCAATGGGCTTGATTACACTTCAAGGCCCATAAGTCATAAGCGCCTCTAGCAAGACATTATGACTACCCAAATCAAATGAGGATCGATAATCCGATTTAACTCAGTAATCATGATTATAAGCTCATCCTTTTGTAACACGATATCAAGATTAATCACAAGGCATGGTACATGTCAACCTTTGATTAATCATAGTTTCTTGATCCGCAAGTTGATCGATTATAACAAATGACATTGATGACTCTTCATCAATTCATTTGAGCACGACCATGCATTTCTTCACCACACTTGTCAAGAGGCCCAAATGATATCTCTCTCACTTAAGAGAGGTACAAATCCGTCACGCCATTCACATCCTCCGCATGATTCATTTAGTGTCCAACATAAGACTATTTGTTATTCGGTTAAAAATAACTTAGTCTAATATCAAACACTAAATTCCTCATGTGAGGAACCATGATGACTTCAGTCAAAGGACTAAAGTCAAACCATATTGAGAATTACTAATGACATGAAACCATGTAGTATTCTCTTTGGGTCGATCCAATATATGTTCTCTAACATATATCTATGTTTCGATTTGATATCTCATATCCATGATCAAGAAACGTGATCATCAATCGTAACACATACTAGCCTTAATTCATTATTGTTCCACCAATAATGATCGACTAGGACAGTCTAGAATAGTATTATAACACTTATGGTTTTACTATCAAGTCACATACTTGATGACATAAGTTTAATACCATTCATGGAATGTAACTCACATTACATAAATGAAATACATGCATATATAAAATGAATACCTCATAATATATTATTAACAAATCATAATGTTAATACATGAATCACAAATGTTTATTGGCCTAGGGCACACTACTAACATACACCTCAACCGACGTCCATCCCTTCGTCTTCTACCCAACCCGACCCTTCTGTTTTTAAACTTTGTGCTCTCTCTCACACGCTCACTTCGATCCAAACTGAACAAGCTTCTCTATGTGCTTTAGTTGCCGATCAAAGCCATTATCTTCGTAATTTCGGGGACATTCTTTCATCCCTTCAAACTAATCAGGCTACTTTGCAGTGCTTAGTTAAAACTCACAATGCTGCCATTCAGGACATGACCTCCGCCTTCACCTTGTGGCGTCAGTCGTCTGCTTCTCCAGGTAATCCTCCACCTCCTCCTTCTTCTACATGATTGTTTTTCATTGCGGTCAATGTTTTGTCTTAGCATAAGGGAGATAGTTTAGTTCTTTTCACGTTTCGTTTAGTTAGTTCATTCTTTAATTCTGTTATCCTTTTGTCATTCTAATTGTCTCTTTGTTTAATTTTCCTTTGCATTTTCATCTGTCAATTGTGAACTCCGTAGGAAAAGTTGGAAGCCCGTTCATACCTAGGTTTAGCTCCTCTAAAATTGCAAATGAATTACTCTACTTACTCCAACTGGATAACCCCGTTGCTGTCTCTTTTCTATTACTGGAGAATCGTTTTCTTGCCTTGAAATTTCAGTTAAAAAAAATGATGATACAAATTAATTAATTAATGATGCAAATTTTTGACCTGTGTGTCCACCAATATTAGTTGAAGTTGGTGGAACGACACCATCTTCCCTTAAGTTCTTGAATGTATGGAGTTACTAGTATTAGGAGGAATATCCCTTTTTTGGGTCGTTTAAAAATTCTGAGCACTCACACACCTTTGGTTTACCAATTCTAGCTGGCATAAGCGACATGGCGTTTGTGCTCCTTAAGTGGCTTACGTATGGAATCTCTAGCAATTGGGAGAGTTAAGTCCCTTTTTGGGCCGTTCCATAACTCGAGCAAACAAGGGCTTTATTGATCTTTGCTACCCCTTTGAGATGCATGCCACTGGGGAAATACCTAATGAGGTACCCCTTTGAGGCGTGTGCTACTGGGGAATTAGAAAATGGCTTAATTTACTGGTAACCAGACGCTCCTTTGAGACGGAAGAGACAGTGGCGGAATGATCCTGCCTTTTGACTATTTTCACTATGCTCATTGACTTTTTGAGCTAAACTTAGTAGAGATTGTGAGCAAGGAGCCATTCCTAGGAGCTAGTAATTGTTGTAATCTCACGCTGCATTTTGTTTTGTTTGAATTAGTGTTCTATTTGTTTCCTTGCTTTCGTGTTTTTAGTCTAATTTACTTGAGGAAAAGAAAATGTTTAGCATAGGGGAGTTTGATAAGTTGTTGTTCTTATTAATTCCTAGATCTATTTTATCCTAGTTTTCACATTAATTAATGTGGAATTTCCTAAGTTTTTATGAAATTGGTACAGCTCCCGTTTGCTTTTTGAATTTTGCAGGTTTATAAGATTACACGGGCTAACTGTGTGATTTCACACGGCCCGTGTAATCTTGAGGTCAGATGGCGCATTCTTACCTAAGGGTTACATGGGTCGGACGTGTAATTTCAGATGGCCCATGTAAAGTAGTTAATTTTGACGGTTCCGGAATTTTAAAAAGAGAAGATGGGGGAGAAGAGAAAGGAGAGCGGGGCGACAGACAAGGGAGAGAGGAAAAGATTGAATAGGAGAAGAAGATAACAAGGATCATTGGAGATCAATTTGGAGATTGAGAGATCAAGATTCAAGACCAAATTGGAGTTCCTTTTCTATCCTTTTTCCATTCTCTGTTCCATCCTTCATGTTGATGTTAATAGTCAATTTAGTTTAGCTTTTGATGATTAATCCAGCTATGGATCCCTAAATCTCCTTATTCTAGGATGTTCATTTCAATTTAGAGATTGTGTATTAAACCTTATGTCTTTATTTCTAATTTCAATGTTGATGAAATTTCAGTAAAGTCATTTTATCAATTATCGATATGATCTTTCTAATCTAGGGCTTTGTATTAAATATGGATGATGTTAAACTAAATACTGAAAAGTAATGTTTAATATCTGAAATGCTAGATTAGATCTAACTGAACGAACATCTAGAAATAGATTTCTTCATTAGGAGTACAGTAAGAATCCAAAGTTGTTAATTGGGTTGAATTTGGTTTTTATTCTAAAAAATTGGTTTAAAAATTGAAATCAACACGTTGATTACTTCGAAATAATTGATTGACAACAGTTAGTTAATGTACTAGATCGACGATTTAATTCATAAGGAAATACATGATTTCTTCGTTGGAATGAATTTCTAGAATATTAGCAAAAATTTCGTTTATTATTTATTGCAATTTCCTTAGTAATATAACTTACTTAATTGATTGCTTAGCAAATTTAGGAGGTATAAATTTAGTAATTTGACCTAGTCCTTGTGGATCGACATTTGATTACTGCAACTAAACTTGTGCACTTGCAGAGCCTATCAAAGATCATACCTATAGTGCTTGCAGAGGTGTCAAGTGGTAATGATTCCTATGAATTTTTACCTGACTCAAGTTCCCTGTGTGACTGATGTGAAATGTGAGCACTAATACTGGGAAGAACAGTGTAACATCCCGTTACTGTTAGCATGGGTATTTTGGTAATTGGGACGGACTGATAGGTTTCATTGCATTTACCGATTGAACATGTTACTGACCTCTGATCATAGAGAAACAGGTTTCTTGCATATGCATTTATTCATAGGTACATGCATTCATGATTTTTCGGCATTTTATTGTGAGTATGAATTGATTGGATTACGAACTGGAAACTGACTGAACTGACTGGATTAGTATTGATTAATTGAGAATTAAGAGTAAGTGGGTTCGAATGACTGATTTAGAATAGTCTAAGTGTAATTGATAATTGATAGTGGCTTATAGGAAATTTTCGAGAAATTCAGGAGAAAATGCCCGGACTGGAATTTTGGAGTGATAGACCGATTGACTGTATAGTACTGAAAGAATTGTCCAATGGCAATGACAAAATTAGAGTTTTACTGTTAGGAATTAAAATATTGAGCCATTGAAATTTAGAGACTGAAATTTGGACTGATTTGGAGACCTATGTCTATAAATAGGTAGGTTTGAGAAATTCGAAATTTTACCTAAGGCATTATCGCATTCTCCTTCTCTTCTCTACGGCGATCTCCGATTCCTTCCTCATTGGTGAGGATTCTTTGATCTTTCTTTATGGTTTTCTTCTCCTTATGCTAGCCTAACTGGTTTATTGTGATTGATGAAGGTTGAGAAGGATTGAGAGTGGATTAATCGTTGATTTGAGAAAGTTTTAGGGTTACGGTGATTTGTGGTTTTGATCTTCGATCGGTAAGTTTTTATGGCTTTAATGTTGTTATTACTGGTTGTTTGAGCATTTATGGCATGTATTGGGTTAGATTGAGTAGTTAGGGTGTTAAATGTTGAGTTTTAATAGCATTAATGGCGGAAAATCGATCGGAGAAGAAGGTGGCGCAGTCGCACGTCGCGACGTCTGGCGTGCCTCGCCGCGGCAAGAAAATTTGGTGCTCGCCGCGACGAGCGCAGCGGGACGTCGCGGCGAGCGCTTGGATGCATGTCGCGACGAGCCTTCTGGCTTACGTCGCGATGAGCGGGAAAAGGGCGCACGCCGCGACGAGCGTGTTTTACCCTGCGGCGAGCGGCCCGTATACGTCGCGACGAGAGTCGCAAGGTCGCGGCGAAAGGGGCTTTTCTAATTGAATGAGTGTTTGTTTATTGGGCATAACTTACGGTATAGAACTCCGATTGAGGTAATTCCTGAATCGTTATGATCTAGAGAAAGAGGTCTACAATTGAGGATAATTATGGGAATTGGAATTTATTTAAATGGTATTGATTCATAGAGAATAAGGTCAATTATGGTTCATAGTGTGACCTAAGTATTGAATTGAGACAATTAGAATTTTAATTGGGATTTTCAATAGAGGTTTTGACCCAATGGATAGGGAATTGCTATAGGGAGTATGAATTGAGGTAATTGAACTGAATTTTAGGATTTGATCAATTATTGTCGATCAATTGAGCGAAGAGTTGGAATGGGACATAAGAGTTCAAAATTGGGTTTTAGCGTCGGGAAAATTGTGAACATGCATTGTACATAATTCCACTGAGACATATGCATTACTGAATTGTTTAATTGAGCATCTAGTAATGGGACTGTATTTTACTGTTATAGAGGCGCCGTTGGATCGTCATTCCACGGACATTGTTGGAACTTCCAAGCAGTAGCTCGGAAGTAACAGGTGAGTAACCTAGTTGGTTTCTCAAATTCCTGACTGTCTAATTGCTCAACGTGAAATTACTTGCTAATGTGAAATTGCGTGATTACTGAAATATACATGATCGAATGGTATGCTTCTACTGCATTGGATTGGACTACTGTATTGGATTGGATTACTGTATGACACTGAGAAATACAATACTGGGCTTTTATAGCCATACACTGAATTACTGAACACTGCATTGCATGCATAAATGCATGATCAGATAATGGATATGTGACCCAAGTTACTATTATCACTGAAAAGAGCCTCGAGCTCGAACATCGTATCGATTGGGCGCCGAGCCCAGGGGAGAAATCACGACGCTGCACCATCGAACACCGATCGAGCACTTGGGCACAACATCGAATAAGCGGAAAAGAGTCTCATATGCATTGTATATACATGACTGATTGATTTGCATGCTTACTGAAGTATGTGATGACATGAGAAATTGCAAATTGTTATGTGCTACTGTAAACTGTTGCATAGTACTGTAAATTGTTATATGTTATTGTAAATGGTCATTTGATACTGCAAACTGTTATAAATTACTGTAAATTGTTATATAAAACTGTTAATTGAATATTAATGTGCCGTGCTGCACGTAATTTGCATAATGCATGATTTGAGTGAACCATCGATAATGGTTTCTCAATGAGTTTGCAAACTCACCCAACATTGCAATTATTTTTCAGGATTTGGCTAGTACCTCGTTAGACAAACGGGAGTATGATTACAGCAAGCAAGTCAGAGTTCAGGTCGGGATCAGTCTCATGTCTGCATTTGATTCTTTCTGATTTATGAATTGTACTGTAATTTTAGAGGGCCCCAACTGATTAATATTGTATTGTGAATTGATTATTGAAATAGTGTTTCATTTAAAATGTTTCCATATTGCGGGCCCCAAATTGTTTATTGATTTATGCGCACCCGAGTGTTTTCAAAAAGAAAAAGATGTCATAATGAGTTTTAAAACTGTATGGTCTGCTCTAGCATACCACCCTCGCGGGTCACGGGCTCGGATATCACCATCGATATCCGGTTAAGGTCTGGCGGGAGTGGGGTGCTACATTTGTGGTATCAGAGCCCAGAAGTACAATCTTACATGGGCTTTTTGAAAAATGTGTCGAGTTACATGCATTTAAGTCATGTCACGGCAGACAATGACAACTGATCCCCAGTCTAGTATATGAGTCACATGCATGAGTGTGTCTTAGTCGTTCAAGCGGTTAAAATAGTGAAGAAAATGATAATGCGTGAGAATGTGATAAAAAGGAAGATTAGTGTATTGGTACCGGTGGATTTATTGTGAAATACAATATTAGAGTTATATGGGTATAGCGGATTGGAATGAAGTGATAGTTGTGCATTGATAGAGAAAAATAGAAATATGGTAGAAATGGAAAGAGTTCAAGTGTATAAAGTGGATGAAAATAACGTGTTTCATGATATAGAGAAGTTACAATTGAGACTGATTGCCGTGACCAGAGTTATGAATAATTGTTTATGACTGTGAATCGATTATGTTAGTGAGAAATCAAGAATGATTTCATATCTGTGATATTGATTTGAGTGCGGAAATATATGGGTATAATGCAATAATGAAAAGATTGAAATGTAAGACAATGAAATTGGTAGATGAAAAAGGTGTTCGGGTTTAATTGAATTGCCTAAGTAAATGCACACTCGATTATGGGAGCCCCATGGCAAGTGGAAATATTAAGCTTAATTGTCTCATAATTGTGGAGATGGCATGGGAAGCAGTTAGTGAGTTAAGGGATGATCGTATTGTTTAAAATTTTGTATGAGTTGGAATAAGAAATGAAAGTGCTTATAATGATCAATTGTGAATGAATGGAAATTGTATATGATCCTCATGAGCGAGGACGGGTGTAGACAGGAAGGTTGCTGAGTTTAGATTAGATTGTCACTGTAAGTGTACATTTGATAGTGGAATCACAATCATAGGTGAAATGAGTAAGCATCAGTGAATTGTATGCGTGAATATGATATAGGAGGTAATTGGTGGCCTATTAAATAGGTTCCGATCATAGTTCTGGTAGCCCCAAGTTCGAGATGAGTTATAGTAAGGCCTGAGAATGCTTGTAATGATCAAATGAGAAGGAGGTGAGACAGTTAAAGATGTTAGCATCGGTAATAAGCTTGAGGAAATAAAAAGAGGGACATGAATATAGCAAGGTCCCCTTGATCGAGAACTGGTACCAAAAAGGGAAAGGTTATTAAGGGTTAAATGAGATTAAGGTGTTCTTAGCAGTATGAGCTAATTATGGGTAAATTGATGTGAATATATTGCCAGATATGATGTGATGATTATGGTGATGTATGTCAAGATATTAGAGGAAATGAAATTGTTTAAGTGCCCTTCAAAAATTGATCTTCTCAAGGTATTAAGAGTGACTGATATTTAGTGATGAAAAATAGTTGATTTATAAAGCTTTTTTTAGCAGTATTAATGATTGATAAGGTTTATTTGATATGATGAATTGATTTGAGAGTAACCGTCGAAGAGATAAATTTGAAATGAAGTACAAAGATAAATTATGTTACTGAAAAGTGTACATTACGTCAATGAGATGATTCTGATTATGTAAGAGAATTACTGAATATTAAGGAAATATTAATTGCGAATATGAGGAGAGTATATGTTTGAGTATATTTTGTGAAATTGTGTTCTAAAAGTACAAAACTTGATATGATGAATGTGTTGCCAACCCCGTTGGTAATGATGGAAATAAATCAGATTATGTGGAGAAATTAGGGTAAAGGAACATGGGTCAAAATGTGTTACGGTGAAACTAAGAAAGTTATAAGAATATTTCTCCTCATTAGAGATAATCGACATTGAGAGAAATATATGAATTGATTATGGGTATAAGGAATTTAGTGTACTACAGAAAAGTAAAGTGTCTCAATTGTATTTAAATTGGAAAGCGACTATGAGCATTGATGATTGATTAAATGCATTTGAAAAGTGAATAAGATAAATTAGCACGATTGAGGAAATTGGTTATTATGTAAATTTCATAAGAGTGAATCTAAATCTGATTGAATGAATAGCGGATGAATTAGTACGAGTATGGCATAGGGAGACTAAATGATGATAGAGGTGTTGATAAAATGTGAAATTACAAGGAATATTGTATTCGGGAATGGGAGTTATTTAGAACTGACTGAATGTTGGATACGTCCAAAAAGTGTCAAAGATTTTTTGGCTTTAGCTTCGACAAAACGTTAGAGGAAAAATGTGTGAATAGTATGGCTGATGATCATAAAAGAGACATTTGGAGAAATATTCAGCCCAAGTATTGATCGTGTCGCTTTAAATTGGAAATTTTGCAATATTTACTGAAGTGTCCCAATAAAGGTTATGATGTGATCTATTGAAAATTTTATAAAGTTATTTTATGCACCTTGGGAAAAATATAATTCTATGGGCAATATTATGATTGATGATTTGAATTTTGTTATACTGAATGTGGCTTAAAAATCTTGGAGACATTAAACGTACAGAAATAGTTTGGAGATGTCTATGAATATGCAAATCGATAACGATTGAGTTATTTCGTATATTTGAATGATTTAAAAAGGATTAAGCGGCTGATTCTTCAAACTAAGTTAATGGTGCAATCCAATGGATTGAACAGAAAAATTCAATAGCAGAAGATCAAAATTTGGGCAATAAAGTTATCAAATCTAGTGTAGTATTGAGTGTTAATAGTTAAGCTGTCAAAAAGGGGCAAAAGAAAGTATTATTTGTGCATCAAATCGGATTGGCAAAACCCGAAGTGAGGATGTAGAAATTGTAAACCGTATCGAGGAATCGAAAATAACTCCCTTGTTGAGGAAAGTGATATATATAGTCAATTAAGCGGTAGGTGTGATATCCTATCGAAGTTTTATGCAATAGTAAGAGTTCAAAGAAAGAGAAATTGGTAATTTAGAGAGAAAATCTGAAAGATTGTATGTGTGACTGATTACATGTGTGAATAATCAACGGACTTGACTGTTGGAACCTAAGTGAAACTGGTATTGTGAAGTTTTTAGGGACATGAAATTGACGTATAGTTCAGATTGATTGAGAACATAACAATTGTTGTATGGGTAATACCAATGGAACAGTGTTGAGGAGTAAAATGAATTTGTAATGGGGATTACGAAAATCCAAGTAAAAGAGTAATGATTTGATTAGATCGAGGCTATTAGAATCATATGAGATTAGTGTTTTAATTCTAAGGGGATGTGATCTGATAAATGACTAATGAAATGCTCCGAAGTGTATTGCCTCGGCCAAAATGTATAGATGGAGACAAGGTAAGTAGGGAAACTAAATTCGCGATGAAATGACCTCTATGTGACATGTTTCATTATGATAAATTGGATTGGACTACAATGTGATTTTGTGACTGTATGATATTGTGTATACTTTGATAAATGGGTTTTAGTGACAATGTGAATTGTGATACATTGAGCATGTGCATTATATATATGTATATGAGTGAATGTGGGCCGAGAAAAAGATGAAACGCCTTAAAATTGTGATAACGAATTCCATAATTGGTTAATAAATAATGGTCGTGACTGGAGCTGCTACTGATGCTCTCCTATCCCTAATGCGAGCGGGCAGTAGTGTATACCCAGAGGGCTCTCCTACTTGCCTAAAATGCGATTACTGTTACTGAACCGAGCCTTGAGCTCGAGGGGAGTCAGTGCATACCCAAAGGGCTCTCCTACTTCCTAAGTGTGTCTGAATTCTGTTACTGTTAAGCGCTCAGTCACAACTTAGAAAGGAAGGGGCGATAATGGGGAAAAGTTCATGAATGCGACTCTTATGTGTGAATGTGGGAAAACGGTGTTAATACTGTTTATGCATCTGAGAAGCGCTATATAGTGATATTGAATGTGAAAAAAAATTGTCAATGCATGAGATAATTTGGATTGTGGTGTGATTAGATCGGTAAGATAGTTAAAACCTAAAAGATGATTCGGATCCAAAATGTTACATAGACAGGATTAGGAAATATTGTTAGAATCCAATATAAGTGTTATTGATAATTGAAAGTGATGAATTGAAAATGAAAATCGTAAAGGCAATGATAAAAAAGACTCCCTTGCCTTCTTGATTAATCGTATATGAAATTTTGAGAAGGTTTATTTATGGTTTTCTTCTCCTTATGTTAGCCTAACTGGTTTATTGTGATTGATGAAGGTTGAGAAGGATTGAGAGTGGATTAATTAGGGTTACGGTGATTTGTGGTTTTGATCTTCGATTGGTAAGTTTTTATGGCTTTAATGTTGTTATTACTAGTTGTTTGAGCATTTATGGCATGTATTAGGTTAGATTGAGTAGTTAGGGTGTTAAATGTTGAGTTTTAATAGCATTAATGGCGGAAAATCGATCGGAGAAGAAGGTGGCGCAGTCGCACGTCGCGACGTCTGGCGTGCCTCGCTGCGGCAAGAAAATTTGGTGCTTTCGACGAGACAGTATGACGGGGCCTTGTGGCGCTTGGATGCATGTCACGACGAGCGGGAAAAGGGCGCACGCCGCGATGAGCGTGCTTTACGCTTGTGACAGTGGCTCAGATATCGTCATGACGAGAGTCGCAAGGTCGCGCGAAAGGGCTTTTCGATTGAATGAGTGTTTGTTTATTGGGCATAACTTACGGTATAGAACTCCGATTGAGGTAATTCCTAATCGTTATGATCTAGAAAGAGGTCTACAATTGAGGATAATTATGGAATTGGAATTTATTTAAATGGTATTGATTCATAGAGAATAAGGTCAATTATGGTTCATAGTGTGACCTAAGTATTGAATTGAGACAATTAGAATTTTAATTGGGATTTTCAATAGAGGTTTTGACCCAATGGATAGGGAATTGCTATAGGGAGTATGAATTAAGGTAATTGAACTGAATTTTAGGATTTGATCAATTATTGTCGAT
Organism: Erythroxylum novogranatense; assembly: GCA_029891385.1. Lineage (NCBI taxonomy): Eukaryota > Viridiplantae > Streptophyta > Magnoliopsida > Malpighiales > Erythroxylaceae > Erythroxylum > Erythroxylum novogranatense. Next base: position 44,347,582 of record CM057226.1, on the reverse strand, counting down.
CAATTGAGCGAAGAGTTGGAATGGGACATAAGAGTTCAAAATTGGGTTTTGGCGTCGGGAAAATCGTGAACATACATTGTACATAATTCCACTGAGACATATGCATTACTGAATTGTTTAATTGAGCATCTAGTAATGGGACTGTATTTTTCTGTTATAGAGGCGCCGTTGGATCGTCATTCCACGGACATTGCTGGAACTTCAAGCGAGAGTTTCGGAAGTGGTGTGAGTAACCTAGTTGGTTTCTCAAATTCCTGACTGTCTAATTGCTCAACGTGAAATTACTTTCCAATGTGAAATTGCATGATTACTGAAATATACATGATCGAATGGTATGCTTCTACTGTATTGGATTGGACTACTGTATTGGATTGGATTACTGTATACTACTGAGAAATGCAATACTGGGCTTTTATAGCTATACACTGAATTACTGAACACTGCATTGCATGCATAAATGCATGATCAGATAATGGATATGTGACCTAAGTTGCTATTATCACTGAAAAGAGCCTCGAGCTCGTACACTGTACTGACCGGGCCTCGAGCCCGAGGGGAGAAATCCTTGACGCGTCCCCCACTGAACACTGACTGAGCACTTGGGCACAACACTTAATAACTGGAAAAGAGTCTCATATGCATTATATATACATGACTGATTGATTTGCAAGCTTACTGAAGTATGTGATGACATGAGAAATTGCAAATTGTTATGTACTCTATGGCTGCTGTATATAATCGTAAATTGTTATATGTTATTGTAAATGGTCATTTGATACTGCAAACTGTTATAAATTACTATAAATTGTTATATAAAACTGTTAATTGAATATTATTGGCTGCCGTCACAGACGCAATTTGCGTAATGCATGATTTGAGTGAACCATCGATGATGGTTTCTCACTGAGTTCGTAAACTCACCCAACATTGCAATTATTTTTCAGGATTTGGCTAGTACCCCGTTAGACAAACGGGAGTATGATTACAGCAAGCAAGTCAGAGTTCAGGTCGGGATCAGTCTCATGTCTGCATTTGATTCTTTCTGATTTATGAATTGTACTGTTATTTTAGAGGGCCCCAACTGATTAATATTGTATTGTGAATTGATTATTGAAATAGTGTTTGATTTAAAATGTTTCCATATCGCGGGCCCTAAATTGTTTATTGATTTCTGCGCACTCGAGTGTTTTCAAAAATAAAAAGATGTCATAATGAGTTTTAAAACTGCATGGTCTGCTCTAGCATACCACCCTCGCGGGTCACGGGCTCGGATATCACCATCGATATCGAGTTCGGGTCTAGCGGGAGTGGGGTGTTACAAACAGTGTCCTTTACTGGTGGCTGATTAGAAGAAGCTAGAGGCATCTCTTGAGAAGTTACTGGAGAACTAAAAATGTGTCACATATTCAAAAGTTGTAGATACTTATCTCTAGGATGAGTAATAGGCGTAGATGTGAAATCTCTTGGTGTTGGAGTAGGCTCACAAGTTGTAGGTGTGTGATATTCTGCCTGTGTTGGAGCAGATGGATCATTAGCTACACTTCTAAGAAGCTGACAGCATTGTGACTATAGTCGTGTCGGTACTAAGCTACTTGGTGCAGCCTTATTCTTCTTCTTGGGTGGACTAGGTCCCACGTGAAACATCTACATTCAATTCTACATTAGATTTCAATGATACTATTAATTGACCACTAGAAAACATAAACTGAAAGTATAAATAGTGAAAGTATAATGTTGAGTTTTGGCACACGTAATAAATAGTGACTATTTTTCCCGCATCTTCCTCCGAATTCTACTAAACTCTTGACTTTTTCTCCTTGTTCCTTATACTTCATTACTCTCTTCCCTTTTTATATCTCTTATCTGTTTACTACTGTTTCTCTTATTGCCTTGAACTAGATGATAAATAAAAGTTGTACAACTTTCACATACCATTGTCACCCACCAATTCAACTATTTAATAAATAAAGAGTTGCAACATGCATTATCTTACCTATCACAACAATTACAAGTATTAGCCCCATCATACCATCCTTCTTTGACACCCTATAAGAGAGAAAAATAGTTATGAACACAATTAAAACCAATGAATGTTCAAAGATCAAACAGATGTGAAGTTGTGGTAGTCTCCCCTAGATAAGAAGGATAAACAATCCTTGGCAACTGAAGATATGGACTAACAAGTTTGGAAATCCTCATATTATTATCAACAGTTACAAAAAGAATCAAATAACTTATCACACAAAATTGTAAAATATTCACCAATCTTATATGAAACACATCAAATAACCTAACTATTTAGATAGAACCACTATAAAATAACGTCGAAAATAAAATGATAAATATCAGTTGAACTCACCAACTAAGATACATCACCAAATTGTATCAGTATTTTGTCTTTTCACATTAAGAGAGAACCTAGTCACTCAATAATCCTACCTAACAAATGTCTACTCTTCCAAAAATAAATAAAAACCATATCTTGGACCATAAAACTATTCAAACTTATCAAAATCTTCTTGTAGACAGAATCCAAATTTTTCACAAGTTTGATATAATCCTCAAGTTAAGGACTCCAATAGCAATAACAAAAGAAAAACAAAAATATTGAGAGAAGTAAAAATGTAATATTATCTTTTATTCTAGCAAAAACAACCAAGGTTCAATTGCATAATAAGAATTTATTCATCATCGTCATCGGTGGGCTCTTTTAAAACAATATCAAATTCATTCTCACTACTACTTGTCTCTAAGACCTCCAAATCGTCATTCAAACGTTGTTGGAAATTTAATAAAAAATTATTTGTTACATCAAATGCAATATCATTTCGATATAAAAACTCTAAGGAACATTCCTCAACTTCCACTGGAACTTCATTAGACTCCTCAACGTCATTTGAACCTACTTCATTACCATGCAAAGGGATATCATACGCATGTCTAACTTCACATTCTTGCACAATCCACCAATTTGGACCGTATAATAAATCTTCCACATGAAAGACTTGCTTCGCTTGGTTTGCCAAACTAAATGTGTTATCCTTCAATTAGAACTTAGTTACGTTGATGCTTTTTATAATGTCGTTGACCCTCATATTCGAATTTCCAAGATCATACCATTTACACTTGAAAAACATAACATTTTTACCCCTAACATATTCAAGCCTGATCATATCTGTCAATAACCCATAAAATGTAATATTATCTTCCCCATAATTTCCTAACACTGCAACACCACTATTTTGTGTAATCTACGCAAATCACGAGCTTCAGTGCGAAATCGCATGCCATTTGTATTGCATATAGTATAATTCTGCACCAAAATATAAGGTCCACTTGTTATTGCAAACAAAGACTCAAAGATACTTCCTTCACGGGAGCTAGTTAATGTCGTCATCTATAACAACAAATGAAAAAATCAAATAAGTATTTACTAGAATCTATATATAATTATTAATGTAGACCACGTACAAACCTTCTTCTCACCCGATGCTTTAATCATGAAGAAAATTGTTCTCTACGTCTCCTGTCAACATATAATGGATTTTATTGCCTCAACTCATACATGTGCTCACTATGGATGAAAAAAATTCAATCAAGATTATATGAAATATCTCTACTTATTACATATCTTAATTTCATAATACGTTAGAAAAAATTACTCAATAAAGGGCTTAATCTCATGACAATATATAAGCACATACTAATGTGCAATCTATAGCTCATCTGTAGGAAGAGCAATTATTTTGCCAGCACCAATCGGTTTACATCGTTAGAAGAACACTGATATGTCGCTACCATCAACCATATCACTAATTCACTTTGGCATGTTGAAGTTAGTTTCAATTCCTTTTAGATACATTGAACAAAATGTCGTGCACTCTTTAACAACATACATTTCAGCAATTGACCCTTCTGGACGTGCTTTATTTCTAACAAATCTCTTTGGTGTACCTAGGAATCTTAACAAATGATTAACCATAATGAGATAGGACATTATTTAGTTAACATATAAGAGTGATAGGATAAATGTAAATAATACCTCTTAGTTGGATACATCCATCTATATGCCACCAATGAAGGCTTTATTTGACAAATGAATAGCCAAATATACCATGACATCAAAGAATGCCGGTGGGTATATCATTTTAAGTTTGCATAAGATTAAAGTTATCTCATCACACATCTTCTGTATGTCATCCTTATTCAAACTTTGTTTCTAAATTTGATGAAAGAAGTCCCCCAACTCCATTGAAACACCTGTCACATCTTTATTCAAGATGCCACGCGTGCCTAACGGAAGAATGCTTTGAAATAGTATATGATAATCATGGAACTTAAGTCCATTAATCTTCCTTTCATCAACATTAACACTTCTAGATATATTAGATGCATAACTATCTGGAAACTTCACATGTTTTACAAACTAGCAAAACATGCTGGAGGTTCTGCCACAATAGTTCCATCAACTGCTCTTTTCAAGAGTAATTCCTTTCGAATGTTCATATCTTCCAAATCAAGCTGTGCCTTGATTGTATCTTTGGTTTTACCTTCAACATTCGTCAAGTTACCAATGATATTGTCACAAATATTCTTCTTTATATGCATGATATTAAGGTTATGTCTCAATATTAACTTATGCCAATATGGTAGATCAAAAAGAATGCTTTTTTTATTCCAATTCAACTCTCCTTCCAATCTTGTTCTCCTTTAAGAATATTTTTTTAAATTCTCATCATATTTACCAGCTAAAACCTATTTAAAGTTAGGGATATTGAATATAATGGATTTTTAAATTATGGATTCTTAAATTATTAATGGATAATTTGATTGTTTATTGGTTGAATTTATTCTTCATTCTTAATTGTTGAGTTTGTGACTACTTATCAAGGACTAAGAAGTGAAGTAGAATATGTGCACTATGAGAATAAATACCTTAGATATAGAGAATGAAAGTATCTTAGACTATTATGATAATGAAAATATTAAATATGATTAATGAGTTTGATTAGGTTGAATTATACACCAAAAGGTGGTTTACCTAATTAAATATATGTATGCCTGGAGAGAGGATATAGATACTTTAGGTCGCTTTTTATTTCAACCTAGGTAATCAATTTCATAAAAAATTAGAATTCCGTATAAGTGCACTACGAAATCCTAACATCTAGTTTATTAATTTCTTTTTACTAGTTTAATCGTCTTACTTTTAGTAGTTTAGCAGCTTAATTTTATTTTAGTAAACATTATTTCTTCAGTTTTATTATTTAAACAGAGCACAAAGGAGAAAAGAGATGGTTGCTAATCATGACAGTGTCATAGTTAGAATATAGTAGTAATAACCTTACATCATATGGGAGATATAAATATTCCAGTAATTAGTGAAAGTCCTTTATACATCAGATCGAGTCAAATGGTGAGGAATTATAAGTTGAAGCAACTTAATCTCCGTATATTACTAAACATTTAGTGCATTTCCTTAAGGAATATTATTTGGCGATTCAAACTTTTCTTTTAAATGGCCTTATAAGAATAAGCTTTGAATGAGGTGCTTATGTTGTTATATGAGAGATTGAGCAAGGATGAGGATGATCTCAATCAAGGTGGAGTCTTTTGAGGAGTAGGATTAAGTTTACAATGCTTTTATGATAAGATTTTCCCTCTATACAATACCATCAAGATGAGGATGCATAGTTAAAGCTTTGGTTAGCCAATGCCTACATCATCATTACTTCCTTCAATTGGTTATGCATTTTTTCTAATAAAGCCTTATACTTACAGATAAAACTTTGACTGACATTATAATATAATGGAAAAAAAAACTATTGATGAAGTTAAGGTTATCACTGAGACCTTGGCTGGAATTTTGACTAAAGTGGTATTTGGAAAGTTAAAAGTTTCCATTTATGAGCTACAAGCATCTTTAGAATTAGAATCACAACTAGATGATTTGTTAAGCTATATATGCTACAGGGAGGTGTGTTATTAAAATGGAATGTATATGCATCCTTCCCATGCATTTACGATTGTAGCTTTGGCCTTGAATTAATGTGAGAGAGCAAATTAAATGGCTACCTCTAGAGGAAAGTAGGATATACGGAATTATCCTTACTTTAACGCTTAAAATCTAGGGTGGAGGAATCACCTAAATTTTTTGTAAAATGATTAAATAACTATACCGGGTAGACTTATGGGACCACTTGAGTCCCAAAAAAGACCTCAGTTTTAGTAGTCACAAATTTTTTAAAAGATTTATTAACAATATTTTTGAAAAGATGTATTAACAATGCATATCCTTTCTCAATACAAGATTAGGTGATTGAATAAAATTGAATCTCAACTTTACAAAATTGATTCTCAACTAGGAAGATTTAAAAAGGTAGTGCAATATAATATGCATCCACTAATATTCCAAAGGTTCAAATAAACCAACTAGCTAAGGTTATGAATTAAAGACTTTAGGCAAGCTTTCAAGTGATACCAAAGTGAACTTTAGAGGTTAAGTATTAAACATTACAATTTGGAGTTATATAAGACTTAATTCTAATGTTTCTAGAGAAGGAAGTGAGAATGTTGAAAAAGTTTGAGCAAGAGGGCAAGGACAAGATGTACAAAAGCAGACAAATGTTGATCTCATCTCTAACGAACATAATCAAAGCCAAAAACCTCTTCCTATAGTCAAAACTTATATGTCACCAATTACATTCCATTAAAGGTTGAAAAATAAGATGAATGAAGAAAATTTTGATAAGTTAATATTTTATTTCTTTAAGAAGTTGCACATCAATATACGCTTTATCAAAGCATTATTTTAGATGTCATAGTATGTAAGGTCTTTTAAGGAGATCTTCTACAAAAAACAAAAAAAAAGAGAGGAGTATGCTATAGTGACATTAATTCAGAAGGGCAGAGCAATATTCATTACTACCTCCAAAGTTGAAGGATCCATAGAGTTTTAATATCCCTTATCAAATTGGTGCTTCTAATGTTAGTTAATGTTTTTGTAATTTAGACGTAAATGTTAATCTTAGACCTTTTATCTATTTTTAGGATCTGTCATATCCATCTTATAACATTCATCATCAATAGTAGGAGGTCTTTCTAAGATAAAGTGCAGGATCATAAAGCTAGTGAGTGTGATTTTAGCTTAAAGGAAAAGTTTGAACCCTTATATATATCAAAGAAACAACCAAACATAAGTTGAGGAAATTACCTACTCATTAGCATTATATACGCTAAAGAGATAATAAGATTTATCATATTAAGTTCTCTTATACTTTGTGTTCTATGTAGGAAGATAAAAGAGCTCATTTAATTGGAGATCCTGGATGAGTGAGGAGCTTAAGAAGGAAGTCTCGTTAAAAGACTTTTAAAGAAGCACTTATTGGGAGGCAATCTAATGACTCTAACTTTTGTTTTAAATTTTTTATTTATTTTGATTACGTAATTTTATTTTCACTAATGCATATTTTATTTTGTAGGAAAATCATTAAGGGAATCTCAATTATGAGGAAACTTGAGAGGCGATGACTGTAGTTTAAGACTAAAAAACTAGGACAACATGTGTATTTTAAAGAGGGGAGGCATGACACCAGGCTGCACATCCGTGTGGTTTCACACGCGTGACTTTCTCCTTTTTTATAATTAAATGCAAACACAATAACTAATTAGAGAGTCAATAATAAATAATTTAAAATGACAAAACATGAATTATATAGGTTGCCTCACATTCAGTGCTTCTTTAACGTCTTATGGTTGGACACCTTAATAGTTAAGCTTCAGGTGGGCTGTTTAAATTGATTGAGTCTACTATCTTCTTTTCAATTGCTCCTTCAAAGTATAGTTTCACTTGGTGTCCATTCACGTTAAAGGCTTCCTTCATTCTTGGATTCTCACTTCTATAGCTTCACATTTGAAAACCTTTAGTATTTCAAATGGCTCATTCCACCTTTATTTCAAATTTCCTAGAAATAAACTCAATTGAGAATTATACAATAAAACTTTCATTGCAGGGGTTAGAGACTTTCATATAAGACCCTTATTATGAAGGCAATTCGTCCGTTCCTTCTAGATTCTTGAATTCTCATAAGCCTCACTCTAACTATCTAATTTTCAGATCTAAAGCAAACACTCCCTTACCTCATCATCCAAGTTCATGTTCACTATCTTAATTGCCTACAATGCTTTGTGCTCAACCTCGATGAGAAAATGGCAAGCCTTCCTAAAAAACAATCTGTAAGGACTCATCCCTAAGATAGTCTTGTAAGCTAATCGGTATGTCCATACTGCATCATTTATCAAAGTTGACCAATCCTTCCTTGATGGGCATTGATAGCTGCTTAATTGATTATGAATTTATTCCATAACTCTTAGTGATTAATGACATGAAATTGTTTAACTACTTACTTTGACTCACATATGATTTTAGGCACAACTCGGAAGTAAAGAAGTTAAAGCAAGTCGAAAGCATAATATTTGGGTCAGTTTTTGAAGAATAATTTTTATTTGTCTTCATGGAGTAAGAATGAGAAGTATTGGAGAAAGTAATGATAAAAAAATTATGATGATGAAGCAATATAGCTCATGGGTGTTGTTTATGAAAATTGTGTGCTTTTGCATGCAGTAACTTGAATTTAATGGAAAGCATCTTGGAATTGTGGTAAAACAAAGATGGAAGCTAGCAGGATGACAAGCAACAAATGGAGAAAAATTTAGCACCTGGACCAATTCTTACAAAAAACATAGTATATGGGACAAACCATGCATGTGAAATTAATGGATGGCTAGAAGGAGCAAAACGGCAATGTAAGATGAAGAAAATGCTAGCACATAGCAGACCATGCTAAGATTAAAAATGCATAGTGATGTCTAAGAAGAAAACATTATGGTTGTCTCTATGATTGAGCGCCACTCATAGAAAGCTAGCTACAAGCCGCCATCTTGCCAAAAAGCATTAAAGTCATAACCACCATTTTTTTACTCTTCTCTATGCTACTGCTACTGCTCTCTTCATGTACTACTACTACACTGCTCTCTCTTCCTCTCTTTTCTCTGCTACTATTGTTCTTTTTATCTCTTTTATTTTTTGGTCCACCAATACTATTCATGCTACTCGTTACTGTGCATTTTTGATAAAATGTATCTGCACTATATATTTAACGTTTGCGTTTCACCTTCTGCCTTGTGCTACTACACTGCGTTTTGGTTCATGCCTTCAATTATTGTTTTATCATTTTTGTTCAACATGTGTGAGTGCATGAACCATACACACATTGCTTGCATGTTGGCCCATCTTTATTATCTGCGTTTTGTTCTCATTGTATTGTTGTTTTTTGTTCCTTGTCTCCCAGCTGGTGCGTTGAGGTTGTGGTCTTTTTCTTCTGCCCTATCCCACGCTAATGTTCATCCTTTTAGCATGAACGACTGTGTTTGCATTAAACGCAAAACATTGCATGCGTTTACTGGCTTTGTCATGACTCTCGTGCCTCCTCTTCTGATTTTCTATTTAATTCTTGGTCCACATTACTGTTCACTTACCTTATACTATACTTAATGTGACAAATTAATGTTTGATCCAATTTACTATTCACGCTTTATTGATGCCTCACTTAACCCTCACTCATCTCTACGCTATCGTTTTCCATTAAAAAAACTACCTACCCAGTTGTGCATGATCATCATGGTGTGGAACATGGTTACATGTTATGTTAATTGTATAAATGTTGTTCACATAAATAGTGTTTTCATGAAACGCTACTGCCCATGCTGCTGTTTCTGCTGTTCCTATTCTTCTGATATAACAAATTAATGTTGTGGTCTATGAACAGTGTCACTTATTAAAACCTCACGTTGCTGTTGCTTTGCTTCTTTGGCGTGGACTGCTCCTTTATCTATTAAGCTCTATCGTCCATCATCCTCTATTGTGTTGCCATTAAATCGCATTCTTGCATGCAAAAACATACATATAAGTGATGAATTTATACTCCCTTATGCCTCCAACATGGGCTGTCTATTAAATATGTTGCCAATTAAATCACTATCTTACATGGATGTCGTGATGAGTGATTCTTCTTCCTTTTCATATATATTTTTGTTCAATCCTTTAATCTATATGTAAAAAAAATGAACACAAATTAAGTATTTAAACATAACAATAGGATTGAAAAGACACTGAAATGCATAAGAAAATATAAGATAATTCAATCTATCAAATACCCCTACACTTAAACTATTGCTTGTCCTCAAGCAATTTAAAAATAACCAAGATATTTTGTCTCTTTGTTTTCAAAGAAAATCAAATATATACAATCCTTCAAACTTCAACAAACTCAAGTATCGAGCTATTACATATATCATAATCTTTTCATCAATGCACATAAACAAAGTCAAAGGTAGACACCATTGATTAAAGGTAAAATAAAACTAAAATAGATTTTCCCTATGATGTTCATTCATTTCACTCAAGTGTTTAAGGTCGGTGTTTCACTCAATACTCCCACTAAGATACTACACTACCATAAAAGGCTTGCAAATTCACAAATTCTCTACCATATAGATTATATGTTACCATAGATCAAAAAGGGTTTTTACTAAGGGTTGTAATGAGGTTTGGGTTAAGGGAAAGCAAAAAGGTCAAAGGATAACTCATAAGTAATAAAAAGTGCCAAGTAAGAAGGGACAACCAAACACAAATTCTAAGATATGCATATAAATACCAAGAACTATAACTACTCATCCCTAACTAATGCTACTACGTTTCCTTCAACAGTAGAAACAAAGATGTTTTTAATTAATAACGCCAAAAACTGATATGCTTTTCTTTTTATTTTTCTATTTTTTTTCTTTTTTATCTCGTCTATTTTTTTTTTCTTTTTCTTTGTCTTTTTTTTTTAATAACACTAAAACAATAAGGAAATAATAACAGCACAAATTAATAAATCATGAGTAGAAGTGCCTGTCAAGACATCTTATAATCGAATTCAAAACAAAATTCTTTAAATCATATACATTAAATGTTCACTCATTACTTCATTAAACTAGTGACAGGGTAAGGCAAATGGGATTTTCGGTTTCAATGTAATGTGATTATTTCAGAAATAAACAAGTTAAAGGCTCAAGGGGGTTGACAAGGGGAAAATGAGATGGTGGGTCATTTAAGCTAAGGGTTCAAAATAAAAAAGACCTTAATCATTTCCATAAAGCATGCATCTTGCAGTTTCAAATCGGTTCAATGCAAGTTTTAAAGGTAATCTTCCTAAGGAGCATCACACACAACAAAGAAATATAATGACTACGAAGTGTAGTAATATAGGGTCAAAACCTTGCATATGCTTACATGAAAATCCATCAAAATTTCAAACATTATCTAATCACTCAATTATTAAATTATTCACTAAGTTTATGCAACTAACTACTTCAACAAATTCATATGATTCACGTTCCACTCAAGCTGCCTAACTCAAATTCAAGCACACAACTCAATTCTCAATCCAACTACTATGACAAAATAGCATGGTTCAACATTCATCACAGTTCAAGTGCAAAAATGAAAAAAATTTAAAACTGGCCTCACCCCCACATTTAAATGGGACATTGTCCCAAATGTCCTAAAATCAATTAAAAAACGTAAGGGGATGAGAACATAAGGACTCCCCTGGATTAAAGAGGGCTTAGTGACTAGAAAGCAGAATTCATAGCTCTGATATTACATTCCCATTAAAAAAACAAAAAGCAAATAAGGTACTTAAATGAAAGCAATAATGCATAAAAAAGTCGAAAAAGCAAAGAACTAAAATGAAAGGATAAGGTTGGGGTGCCCCCCAACAAGCATTTGTTTAAGGTCACAAGCTCGCCCCTGTTAACCAATATCAAACAATGTATGTTGGAGCTTCAATCTCCATCACTCCATGTTGTGCATTTGAAAACCCCAAAAGTAGGCCTTACGACGATGTCCATTGACTTTAAACTCTTTCCTCGCATTGGAACTTCTAATCTCCATTGTTCCATAGGGATATACCTATGTAACCTCAAAAGGACCTATCCATTTGGAGCATAACTTACCTGGAAAGAGCTTGAGGCATGAATGATATAAAAGTACTTTCTATCCCACCACGAATGTCTTCCTAGAGATGTTGCAGTCATGGAATGCCTAGTCTTTTCTTTCTAAATTGGGGCATTCTTAAATTCTTCATATCACAACTCTTCGAGCTCCTGTAACTGTAATCATCTGTGGGCACTAACAACTTCTAACTCCATATTACACTTCTTAATTTCCCAATAAGCCTTATGTTGTATCTCCATTGGATGGTGGCATGGCTTCCTAAAAACAAGCCTGATTGGTGACATCCCTATTGGAGTCTTATATGCAATCCTGTATGCCCATAAGGCATCATTGAGGTGCAAAGTCCAATCCTTCCTATTGGGATTCACCATCTTCTCTAATATGGACTTGATCTATCAGTTGGACACCTCAGCCTGACCACTCGTCTAAGGGTAATAAGCGGTTGAGACTCAATGCATCACTTAATATTTCTTCAAAATGGCCTCGATCGTCTAGTTGCAAAAGTGAGTCCCTTTGTTGTTATTGATGGCTTACGGGACTCCAAACCTGGAGAAAATGTTAGATTTCAAGAAATGTACAACCACTCAAGAATCAACAGTTTGGGTGGCTTTTGGTTCCACCCATTTTGACATATGATCAACTGCAAGCAAAATATATTGAAATCCAAACGAGGGGGAAAGGGACCCATAATGTCCATGCCCCAAACATAAAAAATCTCACAAATTAATATGGGGGCTTGAGGCATTTCCCCATGGGAACCTAATGTACCTGCACGTTGGTAGTTGTCCTAAGTCCTATAGAAATCATATGCATCTTGAAATAAAGATGGCTAGTAAAACCCATATTCTAGAACCTTGCGAGTTGTCCGTTTTAGGCCAAAATGACCTCCATATGCATAAGAGTGATAAAATGCCAAAATAGAAAGAAATTCACTATCAAGTATGCACCGTCTAATGACTTGATCCACATAAAATTAGCACAAGTAAAGATCATCCCATACAGAAAATTTTGTTTGGCTCTCCATCCTCTCTTTGTATGCCTTAGTGAAATCTATAGGAAATTTATAAGAAACCAAGAAGTTCACTATATCAGCATACCAAGGAGCTATCAATTATACTGCGTGTAGTTGTTCATTTGGAAAAATCATCATTAATAGAGCTTGTGTCAATACCATGCTCCATTAAGTGGCTCAAACGATTGATTACTCTAATTTTCGAGCCTCTCTTATCTTTTATCTCCACATCGAACTCCTGAAGTAGGAGTATCCAATATATGAGCCTCGATTTTGTCTCTTTCTTTTCCAATAGGTACTTTAAAGTTGCATGATCAGAATAAACAGTAATCTTAGTACCTAATAAATAAGACCTAAACTTATCTAAATAAAAAAAAATACTGCACAAAGTTTTTTTTTTTCTGTAGTGGTGTAATTTTCTTAGGCAACATTTAAATTCTTCAATACATAATAAATAGCACGAGGGATTTGCCCCACTCTCTGACCCAAAATTGCTCCAATGGCATGGACGACGGTGTCACACATAAGCTCAAATGGTAGACTCTAATCAAGAGGTTGTAAGATGGGTGCATTAACCAATTTCTCCTTTAGAGCATCAAACGCCTTCTTACACTACTCATCAAAAACAAACTCTTTGTCCTTCTGAAGCAACCTATATAATGGATGTGCAACCTTAGAAAATTCCTAAATGAACCTATGATAAAACCTTACATGGCTAAGAAAGGATTGAACTTCCTACACAAAAGCGGGGTAAGGAAAAGAAGAAAGAAGGTCTATCTTGGCTCTATCAACCTCAATACCCTTAGCAGAAACCACATGTCCTAAAACTATCCCTTGTTTCACCATAAAATGACACTTTTTAGAATTAAGAACTAGGTTAGTTTCAAGACATCATTTAAGTACCAGAATGAGGTGATCCAGGCATTGTTCAAATGAATCCCCATGCATAATAAAGTCATCCATGAAAACTTCAATGATTTTCTCGAGATGCTTAGAAAATATACTTACCATGCACCTTTGAAAGGTAGCAGGAGTGTTGCACAATCTAAAAGGCATCCTTACGTAGGCAAAGGTGTCATACAGGCATGTAAAAGTCATTTTCTCCTGGTCATTCGAAGCAATAACAACCTGAATATAACCTAAATAACAAAAAAAAAACAATAGTAAACACAGACTAGCAAGAAATTCTAACATCTAATCAATAAAGAGGAGGGGAAAATGGTCCTTTCTACTCATCGAGTTGAGCTTGCGATAATCCACGCAAACTTGCCATCCGTTTTGCACTCGAGTTAGAACCATCTATCCTCTCTCATTCTCCATAACTATAATGCCTGACTTTTTAAAAACTACTTGCAAAGGACTTGCCCACTTGCTGTCAAAGATGGGGTATATGACACCCACATCTAGCAACTTCATCACTTCCTTCTTCACTACCTCCATCATTGGTGGGTTGAGATGTCTTTGCACTTGATAGATTGGGTTAGTTCCTTCCTCAAGAAAAATCCTGTGCATGCATAAGGAAGGACTAATACCATACCTTTAATGTCTACAATTGTCCATCCCAATGTTGTTTTATACTCTCACAACACACTAATGAGCTTTTCTTCTTGCACCTTTGTAAGATCACTTGCTATGATAACTAGGAGTGTGTTCTTAGTGCCTATATAAGCATGCTTGAGGAGAGTTAGTAAGAGCTTCAACTCCACTTCTGGTGCCTACATAATAGAAGGTAACAACTGGTTAGTACTAATGGGCAATTATAAAAAGTGAGGGACATACTTGTCAAAAGGACTTGTCTTAAGTGCCCAAATTGCTTCCTTTAGGTCCTCTCCAAACTCAAACTTGCTTTGCCAATAACCAAACATCTTTTGCTCCAATGGGGTAGTCAAGGCTACTCGAAAGGGTCACCTGTAAAAAGAAGAGACCAATGCTCTACAAAAGAGTCAAGAATATCTACCTTGGTGACCGACTCATAATTTGATGGATAGCGCATGGTATCAAAGATATTGAAACGAATGACCTCACCATCAAACTCCATAGTTAACACCTACTGTGTATATCGATTTTTTTCTGAGATGTCTTCAAAAATGGCCTTCCAAACAAAATTGTCGAAGGACTCGAAGAGCCCTTATCCTACATATCTAACACATAAAAATATGTAAGAAAAACAAGCTCATTAACCTACACCAAAACATCCTTAATAACCCCTTTAGGGTTTGTGTTAAATCTATCAACCAATTGAATGATAACACGGGTATCCTTTAATGAACCAAGATTAAAGGAATAACATTGATTGAGGCTCCTAAATCTAACATACATCTCTCATATCTCTTGTTACTGATCTTACAAGGAATGGTAAAAATACTTGGATCCTTGCATTTGGGGGGTAGCTTCCTTTGTAAGGCTGCTGACACATTTCCCCCACATTGATCTTCTTGTCTCTCTTTAGCTTCCATTTATTGGTGCACAGCTCCTTCAAAAATTTAACATATCGCAGAACTTGCTTAATTGCTTCCAACAGAGGGATATTTACTTCCACCTTGTGAAATACCTCTAATATTTCCTTTTCCTTTTCCTTTTCCTTTTCTTACTACTTATTTTTTGCTAGCCTACTTGGAAATGGAAAAAAAGATGAATCATTGACAATAAGGTGTGAATCAGTTGCTTTTTTTTCTTCTCTCCTTCCCTTTTCTTGGTCCTTGTACCTCCTTACCACTTCTCGAGGTAATGGCACAAGCATCTCTCTTAGGTTCCTTTCAGGTTGACTAGATAAACTTGTGGAACTTTAGGCCTACAACCTCCCCATGGCATCAGCTAACTGACTTACCTAATTTTCTGAATTCTTCAAACCACTCCTCGCTTCCTGCTAAAATTAAAAAGTGTTAGACGCTAAGCTCTTAACAATTTCCTCTAAAGGCATACCTCCAACTTGTTATTGTTGTTGTGGTTGTGGAGGTGGTTGCTTTGGCTGAAACTGTGGTTGACTCTGATAGAAACCTCGTGGTGTATGGAATTCTTATTGTTGTTGTTGATAATTGGGTTAGCATGCATTAGATCTGCTTCCTTGCTTTGGGTTCCCATACCAAAAGATGGGATGATCCTTCCACCCTGGATTGTAAGTGGGTAAAAAAGGGTCATATCTTCTTTATTTTCCTTGAACCACCCAACTATTTTGACGTGTTATTCATCCTGCAAGGAAGGGTATGCATCTGTAGGATGGTCAGCTAATATACAAATGCCACATACCTTAGTAGGCCCCTTTCCTATCACTGCTTGATGCACTAAGGAAGTCAAATTTGGAACTTGCTATTCCAACTTGGAGATGGAGACCTTCTTTACCTGCTTTGTCAAGGAGGAAGCTTTACTGTGATTGCCCCAATACTGGGAGTTCATTTCCTTTATTGCTATCAAGTTTCTAGCATCATCCAGTGTCCTGTTCACCAATGCTCCACCACTCATCTATCATATTTCTGTCTAAAGGAAAAAACCCATCATATACATATTGAATTCATAACTAGTCACTTATCTGATGGTTTAGATAGCTATTATAGAGCTTATTAAAATGCTCCCAATACTCATGCAAAGACTCCTCTGTGTCTGGTCGAATGCCACAGATCTCCTTCTTGATGTTAGCGTCTCTTGAGGCAGGGAAGTACTTCTCTATAAATTCCTATTGCATTTGCTCCCATATGTTAACCGAGCTGATGGGTAAGTCATATAACTAATCCTTGGCTACATGTGCTAAGGTAAAGGGAAAATTTTTTAGCTTGAGTTGCTCCACGAAGACTCCTGTTGGCTTTATACTTGAGCATGGGATGTGGAACTCCTTTAAGAACTTCTTGAGATTGGTGATGTAGCCTGATCCTAGTGAGTTGGTGTCACGAAAACCTGCAAAAGTAGGCAATGAACATATCAGTCCAAGTTTAATTTTAACTTTTGACTCATTATTCAAATAATTGATAAAAAACATATTAGGGTTAAAAGAAGGAGCCGTAAGCTCCTTTAAGGTGTGTTAATAAGGTTCTATAATCTCCTCTATTTTGTTTGAACTCAAGTCGACTTCTTCTTCAAAAGATAAGGAACGACCAATATAAGGAAGATTTGTATGGATTCCTCGCTCTCTTTGACAAAATCTGGTGTGACCTGTAATAGGAGAAAAAGAAAAAGGGTTAAGTGGAGAAAGTAACAATCCTCTGTTTTCCTTAGCAAATTTAGGCAAACGAATGTGTTTTTAGGAACTATGGGACATGCAAACTAATGAAAGAATGAAAAAGAGACCAGCAAAAACAAAAATAAAAACAACACATGAAATAACTATTAACTCATGCCAACTCCTCAGCAACTGCGCCAAGGGGAGAGTTTTGCTTAAATAGTAAGATGAACCAAAAACATTATTCATCACATCAGTGAATAGCGAATAGCGAATAGAGAATAGAAAGCTTATGATAGAGAAGAGAGCTTGGAGGCGCAGCAAAGGGTTTTCGGCTAGGGATATATGAGTGGGGCTGAAATATTTTTCCAAAAGAGACACATGGAGAGCTAGATGTCCCGACATTGATTCAGAGGTGACATCGACGCTCATGATCCGAGTTAAGCGTATTTCATATTTTTGTTATTCTTTCTCTCCTATTGAATTGACTATGTTATCCTAGGCATATGGATTTGGGTTACGTATGGATAATTGAATCTTCATTATTGTTTAGTTATTTGTATATGAACCCTTTAGGTATTATGAAAAGATGATTTTAGTGCATTCATTGAATCGTTTATTTGCAAACCTATTGCTAGAATTTCGATATAATTTGTAATTGTTATGTTGAAATTCATATGTAGACTAATGATTTGTAATCATTAAGGATAAGATAACCTAGGTTAAATGACGCATTGTATATGGCTGTTGCCTAGATTAATCAATTTTTCTAATTTGTAATGTTACTGCCTAATTAAATGTAGAGATTGTATCCTAGGTTATTTGATTGTTAGGTTTAATTAACGATCATATCTTGATTAAATAAAACCTACGGAAAAACTCGGGTTAATTATTAACCCATGATTAATAGTTACTAAGAGAGATTTGAGGATAACAAACCAATGAAATATGTTTAATTAGGGTGTAGGCTGAAATTAAACCAAAGAACCAGGTCCCTACTGAATTCTCCACTTTTATCATTTTTTGCATGTTTTTTTAATTTTTTAGAAATTAATATTTGGTTCAATTTACTATTCATGTTTTTTTCACGCCTCACTTTTTGGACACCTCACCCTCACAAGACACATGCCCAACTTCCTAATTGACATCTAAACATGCATCCTATAAGGGTGGCGTGCTCACACCAGTCAGTCACTAAAATTAAACTCATTCTTTCAACTTCAGAACAGATTTTAGAAATCTTTATATTAGAACTTCAAAATGACTTCTTTAGAACAATTGTAGCTTAAAGTCTCTAGTTTATTTTGAATAAAGAAACACCTCATTCAGAGCTCTACAAATCGAAATATCATTAAAATACAGAAGTATGCTTAGTATAATATCCAATTCATACTCTTCAGACATATTTTGGTACAAAAGGCATAATTTTCTCTAAAGATGTTGGATTAAAGTCATTCTAGGATGGTTTCGAAGAGGACTTCAAGATATACAACTTCTATGAAGACTCTAAAGAGAGATTTTGCCTTTAAAAAGTGTCAAAATCATAAATTAAAAACCATTCAGGAAAAAGTGTTTGTTGGGGTGAAGAACAATACCTTTCGAGAAAAGTTTGCCACGACCAACTTTTGGCTTTACCGTAGTGAAACTACCTTCTAGAAAAGTTCACCATGTTGGATCGAAAAAACAAAGCATGCTATATTTGGAGAAACGGTAGATTTCAAAACTTTTAAGAAATCATTACTTGCAACGGAAGTAACAAATCCAAATCATCGTGCTAATACATACATGATATGGTATAAGGATAATAAAACATAAACAAGATCAGGAGTATTACTGACTTTTTTGCTACAGCTTTAAATCCTCGCTGCGCTATCCTCTCCTTCTTCTTGTATCCAAATCCTTTGCCTTTGAATCTTTTCCTTTAGCAATCTACTTTCTCCTTGTTGTTTTATCCTCAACCAATTAGATTTACCACTTGTTCTTCAAGGACAATTAGGTTATCAAAATCCTTTGGTGGGAAAGGAGAAGAAATGTTTAGAGGAGATTTTCTTAGAAGAAAAAGAACCAAAAATGAAACTCTTTCAATTGGTATTTTCGATTCTACCTTGCATGAAAGGAGAGAAAGTGTCAAGAACATGTAAGATGTCTTTCTTACAATCCAATTTCGGTTAGGCATGAATGGAAGAAGAGAGAGGCATCCAATACATCACTTCTTGCATTAATCAATCATAAATTTGCCAATAAATGAAACTCTCTTCATTTATCTTTAAAATGGCTATATGAAAAGACTATAACCTAAAATTGAACAACCAATTTCGGTTTTGGCAAGAAGAAAGAAGGAAGATGGTCCATCTAATTTATATCTTTCATCTTTAATCTAATGAATGCAAATAGGTTACATGCTAACATTAAAAGACAACCATTAAACCATTTAATGGTAAGTTCACAACTCCATTTAATGATGATAAACCATAATAAAGACCATCTTTATTTTAACATTTTAATGTCAAATGTGTAGCTTCACATTTCACCTAACAAAACCGAAATTGCTAGTTCTCCTCTAAAAAAAATGTTTTAATATAATTAATCTAATTAATTACATTAAACCAAAATCTAGCCCATTTCTAAATGTACATTTGGGCTTGTAATTAACCATTAATTAGGCCAAGCCCAACATTCAATTATGGGTTTCTAAAACCTCCATTTATATTTCTTACTTAGCTTGATAACCTTCCTTAAAGTCAAGTGGGTAATCTTATTGGACTTTGATAATTCAGGCTCCAATAAGCCCAAAATTAATTCAATCTCATTAGAATTAATTCTAGCTTATTATCTAAATGTCATTCCACTAAAGACAATTAGTTAAACTCATGAATTATTAAACATTATGAGAATACATATTTTATGTGCAATTGCAAACCCTATTTAGAACCTTATTATAGCCATCCACACTAGAAAGGGTAAAATTACCGTTTTGCCCTTATGTTGATTTTTCCTTCTAGATCTCCCGTTTTACATTATATGGTGATTAACACACAAGATCTCATTTTGGTGTCAAGACTTGATGGGTAGCTAGTCTATCAAACTACTGGCTCCAGTTTAATCACCAAATCCCCTTAAAATATCTAAAAGTGATGATAGCACTATAAACTCTTTATTTGAGTGAATGTTCCCTGATACATGTTTCAATTAATAATTCCAACATGCAGACACTAGATTAATACTCTGTAAAAATCCATTCTGATCATATCAAGAATTATAATGAAACATATATGAGTTCACCACTCATCAAGATTATGATTCATAATAAGCGAATGCTTAAGTTGTATGTTTTAATATTAAAGTAACGACCCACTTTATTCTTGAAAACATACTTGATTCCAGATTCATTTAATAATGCCATTATTGACAGTCTACTACTGTCATGATATGCAACTCATTATTCCCTTTAAGTAAACTCCTTTACTTATATGGAGATAAATCGCAACACTACAGTCTAAACCATAATCAAGTGACTAACTTGATTATTCAACTGTGAATCAATTAATTCAGATTCTAATAATATATATGTTTCCCATACATCTCTCTGTATATGTATATTACTTACAAAAGAATCTTGGTACCTTTTGACCAGATATATAACACACACACAGATAAAGCCAAACTCTTTTGTTTTATTAATAATAAATATTTCCATTACAAAACCGTAACTGAAGAAAATAAAGTTACATGTAAATACACTTGCTTTCCAGGGCATTATATTTATATAACTCCAACAATCTCCCACTTTCCCTAAAGCAAGTTTGACATATCCCTCATTCCCATCCCTTCTAGGTGACCCTCAAAGCTCTTTTGAGTCAATGTCTTTGTGAACGGATCATCAAGGTTTTGTTATGTGGGAATCTTTACCACATCTACCTCTCCACTTTGTATTATCTCCCTTATGAGATGATACTTTTGCTCAATATGTTTGGCAGCTTTGTGGTTCCTAGGTTCTTTAGAATTAGCCACTGCCCCACTATTATCATAATAAAGTGTAATGGTTTTTTCTACCTTTGGAACTACCTCCAAATCATTTAGGAACTTCCGGAGCTAGACTGCTTCCTTTGCTGCTTCACAAGCAGCAACATACTCAACTTCCATAGTCGAATCAGTAATACAAGATTGCTTGACACTCCTCCAAACTATGGCTCTACCTCCTAAAGTAAATATAGAACCAGAACTTGATTTCCTTGAATCAACATCTGATTGGAAATCAGAATCTGTATATCCTGTCGGAATAAGATTACATTCTGAGCAAACAACCATTAAGTATTTCTTCCTACGAAGATACTTAAGTATACACTTAACCGCAGTCCAATGTTTCATTCCTGGATTGGACTGAAATCTGCTTACCAGTCCCACTGCGTAACAAATATCCGGTATCGTGCAAAGTGAAGTGAATCACACGTTAATACAAGACTTATTATACGATGTATAAATGCACAAGAAGGGGGTTTAAATTGTGTATTTCCCCTTTTTGAAAATCCTTTCAAAAATGTTTTGTTAAACGAAACTTGTTCTTTTCACAAGAACTACTGTAAATCAAAGTTATAAAATATTTTTCGAAAACTTGTTGAAAAAATAGTAAGATCGAAACCTTGAAAGATAAGAGAGATGCAAGCACAACAATTTTTATACTGGTTCACCCCAAACCGTGGGCTACGTCTAGTCCTCAGAAGTCTTTCTGAGATTTCACTATCTCTCAACAACTTTACAAGTATTCTTTTTCTCTGAGCCTCTTCAGGTCTCTTTACAATCAGTATTCTTTTACTCTTAGCCTCTGTAGGCTATCTGTACAACTTTCAACTGAAAGATATTTCGGGCTTTGTTACAGTAAGATAGCTCTAGAAAAATCGCACACAAATTTCTCTCAAGTATTGACAGCTTTTGTAACGTTCAAGTGTGTGTGTAACTTGTTCTTTTTCGACTTTGACTTATGTTTATAGTCTTCGTCTGCAACTGCTTCTTGATTCTTATTTCTTGCTTCTTTAATCTTGTTTCTTGAAAGAAGCGGTTATTCAGTTGAGTTCTGTAACTAACTCAAACTGATTCTTGAATCAGACGCGATTCGCTTCTGTCTGCTTTTCATCGTCTGCATTTGCTTTCATCTGCTTTTGCTTCTGTCTACTTTTGCTTCCGTCTGTTTTTGCTTTCGTCTGCTTTTCTTCTTTCGTCTACTTTTCAACTTTCGTCTATTTTTGCTTTCGTCTATTTTTGCTTCCGTCTGCTTTTGTTTCCGTCTGTTTTTCTTCTTTCGTTTGCTTTTCAACTTCCATCTTTTTTTTCTTTCATCTATTTTTGCTTTCTTCTGTTTTTCTTCTTTCGTCTGCTTTTCAACTTCCCTCTGTTTTTGCTTTCGTTTGTTTTTGCTTCCGTCTACTTTTGCTTTTGTCTGTTTTTCTTCTTTCGTCTGCTTTTCAACTTCTGTCTATTGTTGCTTTCGTCTGTTTTTGCTTCCGTCTGTTTTTCTTCTTTCGTCTGCTTTTCAACTTCCATCTATTTTTGCTTTCGTCTATTTTTGCTTCCGTCTATTTTTGCTTCGTCTATTTTTGCTTCACATACACATCCATCTGAAAAAGCTTTATATCATGACAAATAACATATGCTAGCAATATCCTAATTGCTTCAAGTCTCGCTACTGGAGCATACATCTCATTGTAGTCTATTCCTTCTTGCTGATTATAGCCTTGTGCTACTAATCTGGCTTTATTTCGACTTACTCTCCCTGATTCGTCTAATTTATTCTTAAAAACCCATCTAGTTCCTATAATGGATTTCTTCGAGGGTTTAGAAACCAAGGACCAAACTTTATTCCTAATAAATTGGTTCAGCTCCTCTTGCATGGTTAAAATCCACGCTTCATCTTGAAGAGCTTCCTCAATCTTCTTAGGCTCTATCTCAAAGACAAAAGCTACATTAGCTTCTCTTCTGAATTTGGACCTTGTTCGGACTCCTTCTAAGGTCTCTCCAATAATTAACTCTTCTAGATGAGAACTCTTATATCTCCAATCTCTTTTTAACTTAAGAGTCTCTGGAATATCCTCAACCTTGTCTAACTGAGTTCGTGATGATGAAGCTTTTATAGTATCACCTAAGGGCATTGAAGGGACTTTACTATCCATGTCATCTTCCTTACTTGGTTGGGAACTATCATCAAACTTGACATGAATAATCTCCTCAAGAGTTTTCAAGGTAAGATTGTAAACCCTGAAAGCCTTTGATGATAAAGAGTAGCCTAGAAAGATACCTGGATAGGTCTTTGAATCGAATTTATCCAATAACTCCTTTGTATTCAGTATAGAGCACTTACAACCAAATGGATGAAAGTAAGATATATTCGGTCTCCTTCCATTCCATAACTCATAAGGATTTTTCTTCAATAAAGGTCGCAGCAATATTCTATTCTGAATATAACATGTTGTACTCACAGCTTCTGCCCAGAAGTACTTAGGAAGATTCATCTCACACAGCATAGTTCTTACCATCTCTTGAATCGTCCTGTTCTTCCTTTCAACAACTTCATTTTGTTGCGGAGTCCTAGGAGCAGAGAAATTATGGAAAATTCCATTTTCCTCACAGAATATTCTAAACTTCTCATTCTCAAATTCTCCACCATGATCACTCCTGATACTGACTATAGACATTCCTTTTTTATTCTGTAACTTTCTGGAAAGGGTCCTAAAATACTTAAAAGACTCATCTTTGTGTGACAGAAATAATTTCCAACAAAATCTAGTAAAGTCATCAATAATAACAAGTCCATATTTCTTTCCGCTAAGACTTATTGTCCTAGTTAGACCAAATAAATCCATATGTAACAACTCTAGAGGTCTAGAAGATGCTACAGTATTTTTAGAAGAAAATGATGTTTTGACTTGTTTTCCTTTAAGACAACTTTAACAAAAGAAATCCTTGTCAATAACTTATTTTTAGTAAACCTCTTACCAAATCATGCTTTAACAACTTTGAATTATGTTTGAAACTAACATGACCTAGCTTTTTATGCCAGATTAGTCTTTCTTCTTCAGTTGATAAAAAACATGAAATATTTTGATTTTAAAAATCTTCTAAATCAATTTTGTAAAGATTATTTCTTCTCTTGGCAGAAAAGAATATAGACCCATCTTTGTTTTTGAGTTCACAAAGACTTTGATTGAACATAACTTTAAAATCAGAATCATACAATTGACTGAAACTAATCAAATTGTGTTTCAGACCATTAACAAGAAGCACATTATCAATGCATGCAAAAGAATTTTTACCTATTTTACTGATTCCAATTATCTTGCCCTACTGGTTATCTCAGAAAGTTACCGATCCTCCTTTCTTATACTGAAGATCTAGAAACATAGACCTTCTTACCGTCATGTGTCGCGAGCATCTACTGTCCAAATACCAATGGTGCTTGCTGTCTCTTCCAAAGAAGGATATCTGCAGGAGATACTATTTTATTCTTTAGTACCTATATTTTTTTGGGTCCTTTTGGGTTAGTAAAATGCACATAATGATAATGATGCATTTTATAAGATTGTTGATGAAATTGTGGGAACTTCTTTTTCTGAAAAAAAAACTTTCTTTCATGTTGAGGCTTATTTCTTGTAAACCCTAATCCGGTTTTATCACTTGGATGTCTATATTTACCTAACATCTCGTTCATTTTCATCGTTCTTTCAGTAAAACTTGCTAAATCAGCTAAAAGATTCTTAATCTTGAGCTTCAACTGATTGATCTCTTTAGATCTATCTACAACTTTCTTTTTCTTACTTTCCTCTACTTGCTTTTTCAAGTAGGTATTTTCTCTCTCCATTTCTTCTGTATGTTTGAGGTTTTCTATATACTTTTTCTTTAACAGTTTGTACTATTTCAGAATAGCATGAGAATCTTCTAGTAGTTCCGAATATCCATTATGCAAGTCATCATATTTAGAAGTTACCTCCTCATAACTTTCCTCTTCGACTACTAGGTAAATATTTGCATATTCTGATGTTTCGGAGCTTGTATCTAATTCAGATGAATCTAGATCCTCCCAAGTTGTCATCATGCTTTTCTTGCCTTCTTTACTCTTTTTTGGTTTCTTCTTTAAAGTTGGACACTCAGACTTGTAATGTCCAGGTTTGTTACACTCGTAGCATATGATCGATTTCTTTTCTACTTTTCCATCATCTTTTTCGTTCTTCTTGAAGAATTGACTTCCTTTGGACTTCTTCTTCCACATCCGTCTGATCTTCTTTGAAATGAAAGATAGCTCGTCATCTTCATCACTAGACTCTTGTTCTGACTCACTATAATCATCATTCTTGGATTCTTCAATCTTCAGCGCTTTTGATGGATTCCTCTTTCTTTGAGTTTTACGATTCTTTTGTCCAACCTTTAGTGCTATCGACTTGTCCCGTTTGGGCTTGTCTTCAGCATCGAGCTAAACTTCATGTAATTTCAATGATCCAAGTAGTTCGTCAAGCTTTAATACGCTTAAGTCCTTACCTTCTTGCACAGCAGTAACTTTTGGTCTCCACCTCTTTGGTAGACTCCTCAGGATCTTACGCACGTGATCTTGGTTGTCGTAAGTTCTTACGAGAGCTTTTAATCCATTGATAATTGTTTGAAATCTTCCAAACATTTGATCAATAGATTCTTCATCTTTCATCTTGAAGAGCTCGTACTGGTGCACAAGAATGCTTATCTTGGATTCTTTGACTTGGTTTGTACCCTCATGTGCGATAGATAACGTATCCCACATCTCCTTCGCAATGTCGCATCTGTGGACTTTGTCGTACTCACTTCTGCTTAGGGCACAACTCAAAAAAACTTCGATTTGGAATTCAATTGAAATCTTGCCTTTTGATCAGGCGTCCATCTAATTCGTGGAATGAGATTTCCTTCTTCATCCACCGGTGTGTATGGCCCATTCTCTATTATGTCCCAAAGGTCCATATGAGTAGATTCGATAAACAACCGCATTCTGTCTTTCCAGTAGTGGTAGTCTTATCTGTTGAATGCCGGAGGTCTAGTGACTGAGGCACCTTCCGCAATGTATGTATGTGATTCCACCATAATCTTTAATCCACACGTTGTTAATGTGATCCTTAGACACCAAGCTCTAATACCAATTGAAGTGAATCACACGTTAATACAAGACTTATTATACGATGTAAAAATGCACAAGAAGAGGGGTTTGAATTGTGTATTTCCCCTTTTTGAAAATCCTTTCAAAAATATTTTGTTAAAAGAAACTTGTTCTTTTCACGAGAACTACTGTAAATCAAAGTTATAAAATGTTTTTCGAAAACTTGTTGAAAAACTAGTAAGATCGAAACTTTTAAAGATAAGAGAGACAAGGATAGAGAGTTGTAGGCACAACAATTTTTATACTGGTTCACCCCAAACTGTAAGCTACGTCCAGTCCTCAGATGTTGGGCCCCGAAAATTTTTATTTTTATTTATTTATTGATTTATCGATTTACTTGACTTATTCTTTATTTTTTCTTTAATTGTTTCAATTATGTGTGTATAGATATATATAGATTATGTTGAGCCTTGGGATTAGCAAGTATGATTGGGAATTAGAATTTTGGAAATTTAGTGAAAGGGTTAGAATTTAATGTTGGAAAGAATGGGCTTTAGAGAATAAGGGGAATAAGAAGAGGGAGGAGTAGAAGCAATTGGGTTAATGTATAGTGGGCTTGGGAGGAAGGGGAGCCCAAAAGGAAATGCAAGTGAGCTTAAAGGAGTATCAAAACTACATAGTTTTGAGGCAGGGCTTTAAGTTGAGATATAAAGGAATTAAAGGAAGAGTAGGAAGCAAGTTGTCGTAAGAGTCAAGGAGAAGAAGAGAAGAAAAAAATCGTGAGCCAAGAGAAAGGAGGGTTTCGGCCAATAAGAAAAAGGGAGAGCTGTAGGAAGCTTGAAGGGAGGAAGAAAGAAGAGAAAAACTACTTGTGAGAGGTAAGTTCTATCTTTGTTTGTGTTGGGTTCGAAAATGGGAGGAAATGGAAGTTAGGGTTTGTGTAGAGATTGAAGAAAGATAGAAGAGAAGGGTAGATCTATGGATTTTTGGGATTCTAAGTTAGGGTTTTGGTTATTCTAGCATAGATGGCTTATGGGTAGGTTAGGTCTAAAGTTTATTTTACCCTTGCTTGATTTTATGAATGCTATGCCTTTCTTTTAGAATGTATTTATTAAGTGGAGTGTGATTTAATTGAAGGAAATCAAGAAAACCCCACTCAAGACAAGGAGGAAGGGCAATCTTGAGTACGGATCCCAATGATAGGTGGGTAACATTTTTATAGTTGTTGTGTAATGAGAAAATGCCCTATGTGTGCTATCTTTGTTAAATGGTGTGTATATTGAAAGTGTTTTTATTTGGTTTGCAAGAAAAAGGAAAGAAACTATGATGATTTGATAGAATGAAAGAAGCACAAAATGCTATGCTTGTGCCGTAATGTGTGAGCATAAATTGGTTGTGATTGGGCAAGAGAGAACCTACTTCGATAGTCACGTGCACATTGACCCCCTTAGCCTTCGCCCGGCTGCCTGCTTGAGGCTTACGAGATCTGAAAAATAGACTCGTCGTGTTTACGGTAAACTTCAGTTTCCGTCGTGTTTATGGAACTCTCGAGTCAATTGTGTGCATTTCATCATTTTGGTGTTATGATGCATAATATATGTTTTAATTGATATGAGATTCCATGTTATGCTTTATGTGATGATTTTGGCTAATTTATGATTTATATGATGAAGTTGAGTTATTTGTGCTTTATATGATAGACTGCAAATGTTTCGGATTCTTTATGTGTTGTATGACTCATTACTCGATGGCTATAGAGATGTTAGCCACTGATCCGTGCTTGCTCACCCCATTCTCCCTCCTCAGGTGCAAATTCTAGTTGAGCGCGAAACCTTGCAAGGCATCGGGCATAACTCCAAGAAACTTTAGACACTTTTGTATTAAGTTAGTAAATAGCTTTCAGAATGGCTTTATAAGCATATTAAGCATTGAGCATCTCATATGTTGTATTTTGGTACTTGATTCATGATGGATATAATGAATATGCTGATATGTAATTAAAGCTATGATTGAACTTTTGAATGATTGATAAAGAGATGAGAGCTCTAGTACTCTCTTCTTCATGTAAATTTGTTGATTTGCGATCTGTGCTTGACCTTGAAAAGGGTATATGTATGAGTCTTTGGATCATTGAGTTGCTGTTGGGTTTTGTCTTGGGATAGCTTGCTGGAATTTGCAAAGGTTTATGAGTTGTGATAAGGAAATATTTAGAGATAAGATTGGTAGTGATCTGAAAAATGTTCACTGAATATGCTTCAGTCTTTTAGCCATAACGTTTTCTCTAGTAATCTAAACGATATGATTCTTGATTTGGATTAAACTAGAGATATTTGGCTACATTTTGTAAGAAGATTATGTGTCTAAGAGTCTCAAATATTGTCATGAAGTTAAGAATTGGGTGCAGTGTTGGTGCAGGAATGAAAGTCTTATCTTCTGAATTTAGGGGCAATTTTGGGATTGATAAAGATAGATTTTGGCAAAATTCCCTTCTGGAAAGTTGTAGATATTTCTTTTATCTTTCCAACGGTATAAAGTTTGTAAATTTTAGACATCTGAGTGAGAAGTTATGCATCTTCGAAGTAGAGACATTATGGAGAAAAAGGACAGATGAAGTTAATCTTCATCTTCGTTTGTGATGACGTCACTTCGTTTGTGATGACGTCACTTCGTCTGTGATGACGTCATCGTCATCAGCATCGTCTGCTTTTGTTTTGGCCCCTCTTCCTTCTTTTGACCATAACTTTTTGCACAGACCTCCGATTTAGCCGATTTTCGAAGCGTTGGATTCCTAAGAAAATTTTCTATTTTTTTATACTTGATTGGTCAGTATTGCTTTCAATTTGAAAAAGGTGGTTTGGAAAAAAGTATGACGATCGGTTGTCAAATTCTGAATATACTTCACTTATTTTAAAATATCTTGAGCTATAGGGCCCGGATCGAGGCGATTCTTGTCTTAAATTAAACTAGAGTTATAAAACTACAAGTTTTATGAAGGAACCAATCGGCAATTTAGCCTCTAAAGTTTTCATATTCTGACATGAAGTCGGTAGAGGGTCAGTTTTCACTGTTTCTTTAAGATGGTATTTTAACCATAACTTCTTCATTTCTAATCCGAATTGAGCGTTTTTAGTGGCGTTAGAATCGTTAGATCATGAGGAACAAATGTCCCTAAGAAACTGATCTGAAATTCCTATTGCAAATCTCCCAGATTGTGGTCAGTATGTTGTTAGTTTTGGGTCTTCTACGTTTGTGTGTGTTGGACCAATGGTGGTTGACAAATTAAATCCCTTTATGTTTTGATAATAATAAAATATTTAGAATTAGTTAAGAAATTATTTCAGGTATTATTCAATGAAAGAATTATGCAAATCAAGATGAGCAAGTGTTTAATCATTGAAGAATCAAGATAGGAGGTTTCTTATAAGGAAAATGGCATAAAACATGAGGATTATAGAAGAATTGGATGGATGTTACCGTTGAAGGCAACAAAAGTCGACTTACAAATCATAAGTCGACTTATATATGAAAATATATCAACACAAGTCGACTTATCGAGGACGATAAGTCGACTTACATAGCACAAGTCGACTTATTAGAGAGCGGAGTTACAATTTTTACGTAAATGATTGAAACAAGTCGACTTATTCATTCGACAAGTCGACTTATGGATGCACCAAATCAGCTCTAACGGTCCAATTAGCCAAAAATGGTATGGAGATTATCAAGGAAAGGTAATATTAATCAAGCAACGGCTAGAATGAGCTCCAACAGCTATATTTCTTCAAGTATAAATAGAGGATGATGGAAGAAGAGTAGAAAAAAGTTTTACAAGCCTAAATACCCTTCTATTGCTCCAAATTGCTCTTTATTGCTCTCATTTTGTTACACTATTATATTGAGCACTTGTTCTTCAATCTTTGCAATATTTTCTTTTACAATTTGAGTGACGAGTGGAAGGTCACGTGTGAGGTTGGATTTGTGCCGTAAGACAAATCGATTGTAAGGTAGCTTGAGTCGGAAATCAAGTGGCGTTGTAAAAAGTTCACACTCAACTACAAAGTGTGCAATAAAGTGATTGGTAAATTCCTAAGTGGGAGCTTAGGTAGAGGACGTAGGTCTTAGCACCGAACCTCTATAAAAACAGTGTTTGATCTTCTTCCCTACTCTGTTTATTTAAATTTATTTAAATTGTTTTTGTGTGGATTAACTTATGATTTTGTTGTAGAAAATTACAAAAAGATTAAGGATCTATTCAACCGCCCCTTCTAGATCGCTTACAATTGGTATCAGAGCAAAAGTATCCAGGGATGGAACACAATAACCTAGCGGAAGAAGGTAACACAAACAACCGCCCTCCTTTATTTAATGGTACTAATTATTCTTCTTGGAAAAATCCTATGTAGTATCACATCATAAGCGAATGAGTGGAATATTAGAAGATAATTATCTTCGGTCCACAACCACCGTTAAAAGAAAATGGTGAGTTAAAAACGGAGCTGGAATACGACGACAATGACTGGAGACAAGCTTACATCAATGCGAAAGCAATGAAGCTAATTTACTGCGCTCTCACAGTTGAGGAAAGAAACCGAGTTAACTCGTGTACCAGCGCCAAGGAAATGGGGGAGAGACTTCATATCACCCATGAAGGAACCAACCAAGTCCGAGAGACAAAGATCAACATGCTGTTTCATGACTATGAAATGTTTGTCATGAAAGAAGGTGAGTCTATTTCCACTATGCTTGATCGTTTTGCAGAAGTCATAAATGGATTAGGCAACCTTGGAAAACATATGACGGATAGCGAGAAGGTAAAGAAAATTCTACGCTCACTACCAAAAGAATGGGACTCACAAGTCACCGCCATTATGGAGTCCAAAGATCTCAATCATCTGGAATTCAACGCCTTGGTGGGATCACTTATCAACTATGAGATTATTCTCAAATCCAGAGGAGGTAGAGGTAAGCCACAAAAATCTATTGCTTTAAAAGCTAACACTTCTTCTGTTGATGAAAGTGATGAAGAAATAGAAGAAGAGGAGGAAGACGAAGAGATAGCAATGTACGCTAGAAATTTGGGAAAATTCAAAGGACTTCTCAAAAACTCGTAGGAAGGAATTAAATGGTGGAAGAAATGGAGAAAAGAAAAAATTTGCAATTGAAAGAAAATCCAAGGGCTATGACGAAAAGAAAGGCAATGAAAAATGTTGGAGATGTGGAAAACGGGGACATCTTGCAAGAGAATGCAAAAGCTCATCCTCCACATCAAACTTCCAGAAAAATGACAAATACGACAAAGGTAAAAGGAAAACTAGCCTGGTGGAAACTTGGAGTGATGATGAGGAAGCATACCAAAGTGATGATGAAAACAACTTGGCACTTATGGCAAAAAGTTCATCAAGTGATGATGAAAATGAGGTAACTTTCAATGACCAAGATCTAAGAGATTCTTTTGATACTTTACAAGCTGATTTTGAAGAAGCTATTGAAATTAACAAAAAATTAAGAAAGAAAATACGAGAATTGGTTGCTGAAAATAGTGCCTTACATGAAACTATTGATGATTTAAATAGTCCAAAGGAAGATCATTCTGCATGCCTTGTTGAAAAGGAAAAACTTATTTGTGAGCTTGATAGACTTAGAAAAGAATTTTCGTATGTGGTTGGAAAATTTGTGAATGGAAACGAAAAGTTTGAAAATTTGTTATCGTTGCAAAGATACTCAATTTCTAAACATGGATTAGGATATGATCCTTTTGATAGAGATTGTTCGTTAATTTCCAAATTTACTAAGGATGGAAAAATCGCTCAATGTGCTAGATGCTTGAAAGATGGTCATATAGAAATTGCTTGCAAGAGTACTAGAAGATGTGTTAAGGTTAAGAAAATTTGGGTAATTAAAGGCACAACACCACCTAATGTGGTTTATATGGCTAACCAAAATGGACCCAAAATGGCTTGGGTACCTATAAGAAGAAAGAACGTTGATATTGTAGGTACAAGCAAGGGATGAAAGGCCGTCAAGCACTTGGTACATCGATAGCGGATGTTCAAGACACATAAGTGGAGACAAGAACCTTTTTGCGGAAATCAAACCAAAGAATCAAGGTTATGTCACTTTCGGAGACAACAACAAAGTTAAGGTCATTGGAATTGGTAAAGTGGGTAAGGAACCTTTGCCAACCATTGACAATGTTTTGCTTGTTGATGGGTTGAAACATAATTTGTTAAGTGTCTCACAACTTTGTGATATGAATTTTAATGTAAGTTTTGAATCATCACATTGCATGGTTAAAAAGGATGGTCATGTTGCTTTCATTGGATTGAGACATTGAAATACATACATAGTAGATCTGCATGATGATAGTTTTTTTAATGAAAAGTGTTTAGTGACATTAGAAGAAAATGTATTTTTATGGTATAGAAAATTAGGACATGCTCCTTTGCCTTTAATTTCTAAGCTTTCAAAAAATGGCATTGTAAGAGGATTGCCTAAAATAAAATTTGTTAAAGATCACTTGTGTAAATCGTGTTTAAAAGGCAAACATGTTAGAGAATCTTTCAAACCAAAGAAAGAAATTTGCACATCTAGAATTCTTGAACTTGTTCATATGGATTTAATTGGGCCATCTAGACATGCTAGTCTTAGTGGTAAATTATATGTCCTTGTGATTGTGGATGACTTTTCTAGATTTACTTGGGTGATATTTCTTGCTAATAAAAGTGATGCTTTTAACGAATTTACCAAGTGGTGTAGATTGGTTCAAAATGAGAAAAATTTGTCAATCGTTGCAATTAGAACTGATCATGGAGGTGAATTTGAATGTGAACCATTCGAAAGTCTTTGTGACAAATACGAAATGGAACACAATTTTTCAACACCAAGGACTCCACAACAAAATGGTGTAGTAGAAAGGAAAAATTGCTCTCTTGAGGAAATTAGCAGGATTATGTTAAATGAGTACAGTCTTCCTAAAACATTTTGGGCAGAAGCAGTCAATACAGTGTGTTATGCCATCAATAGGGTGCATTTACGAAGAGACAAAAATAAGACACCATACGAACTTTGGAAAGGTAAGAAGCCCAATATCTCTTATTTTCATCCTTTTGGTTGTAAAGTCTTTATTCATAATAATGGAAAGAACAATTTAGGGAAATTTGATTTAAAATCTGATGTTGGTGTGTTTATTGGATATTCTCAAACTAGTAAGGCTTTTAGAGTTTTTAATAAAAGGACTAAATGTGTTGAAGAAAGTATTCATGTTAAATTTGATGATATGATTTCACCCCTGAGAAAGGTTTGTTTTGATGATGATGCAAGAAGTTCAGGTAATAAAATTGAAGAAATTGAGTCCAAGATTGAGGAATTGAAGTTAAATGAAGAAAATCATGTACCCAATATTAAATCGTAGGCAAAAGCAAAGAACCATCCTATGGAGCAAGTCATTGGTGATTTAAATGATGGTGTGAGAACCAGGAGAAATATCTATGAGAATATGAGCAATTAAGCCTTCATCTCATTAGTAGAACCCAAGAATATAGAAGAAGCTCTTAAAGATGAAAACTGGCTATTAGTTATACAGGAAAAGCTTAATCAATTCAAGCGGAATGATGTATGGGATTTGGTAGCTCCACCAAAGGACAAGACCATTATTGGAGTCAAGTGGGTAAATCGGATAAAATATGATAAAAATGGTGAGGCTATTAAAAATAAATCAAGGTTAGTGGCTCAAGGATTCTATCAAGAAGAAGGCCTTGATTACAATGAGACATATGCTCCTGTGGCTCGGTTGGAGGCAATTAGACTATTATGTGCCTTTGCGTCTCATAAAAGGATCAAATTAAATCAAATGGACGTCAAAAGCGCATTTCTCAATGGATACATTCAAGAGGAAGTCTACGTCAAACAACCACCGAGATTTGAAGATCATGAGCATCCGGATTATGTTTACAAACTCAAGAAGGCACTCTATGGATTGAAGCAAGCACCTAGAGCATGGTATGAAAGGTTAAATACTTTTCTAACTCAACATGGGTATGTTCGTGGTAAGATCGATAATACTTTATTCATTAAACAAGTTAACAAGGATATGCTTATTTGTCAAATTTATGTTGATAATATTGTGTTTGGTTCTACTAATGAATTTTTGTGTAAGGAATTTAGTGATTTAATGCAAGGTGAATTTGAAATGAGCATGATGGGGGAACTCAAGTTCTTTCTTGGATTGCAAATCAAACAACACAAAAATGGCATTTTCATCCACCAATTGAAGTATACCGAGGAACTTCTTAAGAAGTTTAAAATGGATGGATGCAAAGTGGCAGCAACACCAATGGCAACAAATCTGGTCTTGGAAAAACATGAACATGAAGAAGATGTTGATCAAAAACTCTATAGAGGTATGATTGACTCTCTTTTGTATTTAACTGCCTCTAGACCTGACATTATGTTTGTCACATGTCTTTGTGCTAGATTTCAATCCTGCCCCAAGATTTCTCATTTGAGTGCTTGCAAAAGAATATTTAGATACTTGAGTAGAACTGTCAATCATGGTTTATGGTATCCCAGTTGTGAATCCTTTTATTTGTATGCTTATAGTGATGCTGATCATGGTGGCTGTAGAATTGATAGAAAAAGTACTAGTGGATTATGTCATTTCTTAGGTTCATCTTTGATATCTTGGGCTAGTAAAAAGCAAGTTAGTATAGCCGTTTCCACTGCTGAATCTGAATATGTAGCAGCTGGGAGTGCATGTGCCCAAGTTCTTTGGATTAAACATCAATTGCTTGATTATGGTATTGTGGTTAAAAATGTTCCTATTTATTGTGATAATACCAGTGCAATTTGTTTAAGTAAAAACCCAATCTTGCATAGTAGAACAAAGCATATAGAAATTAGACATCATTTTATTCGTGATCATTTTTTAAAAGGTGACATTTGCTTAAAGCATGTATCAACTAGTGATCAATTGGCTGACATTTTTACTAAACCTCTTAAGGAAGATGTGTTTGTGAACATTAAATTGAGATTAGGCATGTGTGATTTGAATTCCTTTGGTTGAATTTATTTTTGGATACATTCATATATCAAATGGTCAAAATTTGAGGCAAATGGGCAATCACATCTGAAGATACATTCATCGTGTTTGCATACTTGGGCTGAAAGGTGACTTATTCGGAGTATTGGACACTTTTGAAGATACATTCATCAAATGGTCTTTAGCAAGTCGACTTATGATGTTTCTTAGTGTTTGGGGAATGCAAAAATTTGAGGATAAGTCGAATTATACAGATCGACAAGTCGACTTATGAATGTCGATAAGTCGACTTATGAGGAAAACAAGTCGACTTATGGTCGAACGGAGACTTTAAAACCTTTTCTTCCCTTTCTTCTCTGTAGACCTCTTCTCTCTAAAACCTTAAAAATTTTCTCTCACAACTCGACTTATTTTCTTCAATCTCTTCAAATCTCCCTTATCCATATATTTTCGACCTCCATCTACTCAAAATCCCCTCATTTTATCTCCTAATCAACCCTCTTTTTCAAACCCCTCTTTCAAAACCCTAACCCGCGATTTTCCCCTTCTCTCTAAACTTCCATAGCTCCTAGAAAATCTTCTCAGAAAGGCAAAGAACTTGCTCATTCCCAAAGTCCCCACGTTCCTCATAGACCACGAGTTTGGGGATCTTCATCAAGGGGAGATGCTGCGAGGAAGGATGACGCGATTGACCCTAGATTTGTTGCGAGGGATGCTCAAACATTGTATTATAAGGTACTTAAAGATGAGGTTTTGATTCCCTATATGAGATTTGATTGGGTTGAGTTAGATAGTAGCGAGTTCTCAGATGTGTTTACTGAAATTGCTATCCTTGGGCTAAAAGATTTCTTGGGTTTTCATACTGATATTTATGAAGATATAGTAAGGGAATTGTACGCGAATCTGGTTGTGATGGGCAGTAATGTTGAGGATGGAGTTACTCTGTCATCTAAAATTAACGGGAGAGCAATTTATCTTAATGAATCAGATTTGTGTACCTTGTTTCATTTGCCTAGAGGAGGAGTTAGGCCTAGAGCTTCCCTTACTAATTTTGAGATTTTGAGGAATGCTGAGGGTGATACTGATGAGGAAGCCGAAGAGAATTTCGGCTATACTTAGGAAAAAGGGGCTGATCTGTTGATTCGGTTATGTTCCGATCATTCCCCTCCCTTTGAGGCTATGGATCTACCGTTAAATTATTGTTTATTACATTATGCGATTAACAGGGTTGTGATCCCAAAGAAAGCTAGCAATAATCAGATCACTGCTTTGGATAAGGAAATTCTTTGGCACTTGGAGGAAGGAAGAAAAATAAATTATCCGAGCTTAGTTATCCAAATGATGAGGAAAAAGGCGACTCTATTACGAGGACAGTTGAAAGGGAAACCAGTTCGACATAAAGGAATGCCTTATGCTGCTTTGATTACACATATCTCTCAGGTCAAAAGATGCAATCTGGATTCTTATGTAAGTTTTCCTTATCCTCAAAGTTGGAGATTCACGCCTTATAACTTGAGGAGCATGAAGTTGGTTAGAACAGTTGAAAATGGCTGGGTCTATTCCTATCATGTTGAGAAGCTTGGGTTGACTTTAGTAGGTGAGCAGGTCCCTTCAAGGAAACGATCTAAGAGGACAGCAGATCATCCTAGTAGCTCACGGCCAAGTAATGTGAGAAGAAGTGAAGTATCCCAAGATGATATTCAGGAAATTCGAGATCAGTTGGATGAGATAAATGAGCGACATGATGATCAACAAAACATGCTTATAAGAATGGAAAGAAAAATTGAAGAATAACGCAGCATGCTTACCCGCTTAGAGAAGAACATTAAGAAGATTTTTGACAAGCTAGGGTGTAGGTACGATGATTCTTCGACATGATGTGTATTGCATTGTGCCTTGACCAACATTTCCACTTCTGTTTTTGTTTTATGTGTTTATGTTGGTTTGACATACTTTGTAATGACTATTGCTATTATTTGTGTTTGTTGCTATGTTTGGTTATAAACTTCATTAATTTTCATTTGAGTCTATTTTCACTATTGATTTTTGATTATGACAAAAAGGGGGAGTAAAATTGGAAATTGATATTTGATTAAGGGGGAGACAAGTTATTGATTTGCAATTATGTTGATCTCTATTTTAATCTTTGGTTTATTAATTAAGGGGGAGACAAACTAACCATCAAGACAAAGGATTAAAATCCTTGATCAAGTTTTATGTCTTTCAAATTTCTTTTCAATTTCTAAATATTTTGTCATTATAAAAAAGGGGGAGATTGTTGGACCAATGGTGGTTGACAAATTAAATCCCTTTATGTTTTGATAATAATAAAATATCTAGAATTAGTTAAGAAATTATTTCAGGTATTATTCAATGAAAGAATTGTGCAAATCAAGATGAGCAAGTGTTTAATCATTGAAGAATCAAGATAGGAGGTTTCTTATAAGGAAAATGGCATAAAACATGAGGATTATAAAAGAATTGGATGGATGTTACCGTTGAAGGCAACACAAGTCGACTTGCAAATCATAAGTCGACTTATATATGAAGATATATCAACACAAGTCGACTTACATAACACAAGTCGACTTATCGAGGACGACAAGTCGACTTACATAGCACAAGTCGACTTATTGGAGAGCGGAGTTACAATTTTTAAGTAAATGGTTGAAACAAATCGACTTATTCATTCGACAAGTCGACTTATGGATGCACCAAATCAGCTCCAATGGTCCAATTAGCCAAAAATGGTATGGAGATTATGAAGGAACGGTAATATTAATCAAGCAACGGCTACAATGAGCTCCAACAACTATATTTCTTCAAGTATAAATAGAGGATGATGGAAGAAGAGTAGAAAAAAGTTCTGTAAGCCTAAATACCCTTCTATTGCTCCAAATTGCTCTTTATTGCTCTTATTTTGTTACACTATTATATTGAGCACTTGTTCTTTAATCTTTGCAATATTTTCTTTTACAATTTGAGTGAAGAGTGGAAGGTCACATGTGAGGTTGGATTTGTGCCGTAAGACAAATCGATTGTAAGGTAGCTTGAGTCGGAAATCAAGTGGCGTTGTAAAAAGTTCACACTCAACTACAAAGTGTGCAATAAAGTGATTGGTAAAATCCTAAGTGGGAGCTTAGGTAGAGGACGTAGGTCTTAGCACCGAACCTCTATAAAAACAGTGTTTAATCTTCTTCCCTACTCTGTTTATTTAAATTTATTTAAATTGTTTTTGTGTGGATTAACTTATGATTTTGTTGTAGAAAATTACAAAAAGATTAAGGATCTATTCAACCCCCCTTCTAGATCACTTACAGTGTGCTCCCGAATGTTGGGCTTCGGAGACGGGGTCCAACATCAGAAGTCTTTCTAAGATTTCACTATCTCTCAACAACTTTACAAGTATTTTTTTTCTCTAAGCCTTTTTGGGTCTCTTTACAATCAGTATTCTTTTACTCTTAGCCTCTGCAGGCTATCTGTACAACTTTCAACTGAAAGATATTTCAGGCTTTGTTATAGTAAGATAGCTCTAGACAAATCGCACAAAAATTTCTCTCAAGTATTGACAGCTTTTGTAACGTTCAAGTGTGTGTGTAACTTGTTCTTTTTTGACTTCAACTTATATTTATAGTCTTCGTCTGCAACTGCTTATTGATTCTTGTTTCTTGCTTATTTAATCTTGTTTCTTGAAAGAAGCGGTTATTCAGTTGAGTTCTGTAACTAACTCAAACTGATTCTTGAATCTGACGCGATTCGCTTCCGTCTGCTTTTCATCGTCTGCATTTGTTTTCATATGCTTTTGCTTCCGTCTGTTTTTCTTCTTTTGTCTGCTTTTTAACTTTCGTCTGTTTTTGCTTCCGTCTACTTTTGGTTCCTTCTATTTTTCTTCTTTCGTTTGCTTTTTAACTTCCTTCTGTTTTTGCTTTCGTCTGTTTTTGCTTCCGTCTGTTTTTCTTCTTTCGTTTGCTTTTCAACTTCCGTCTGCTTTTGTTTTCATCTATTTTTTCTTCCGTCTACTTTTGCTTCCGTCTGTTTTTCTTCTTTCATCTGCTTTTCAACTTCCATCTGTTTTTGCTTTCGTCTGTTTTTGCTTCCGTCTGTTTTTCTTCTTTCGTCTGCTTTTCAACTTCCGTCTGTTTTTGCTTTCGTCTGTTTTTCTCCTTTCATTATTTGTACTTCATCAAAATCATTTATGTAAAGTCATTTTGACTTAACACAAAGCATTGCATACATTAAACTTCCAACTGTCGAAGCATACGGAATGTTACGCATGCGTTCAACCTCCTCTTGGATTTTAGGTGCTTGTTCCTTTGAAAGTTTAATTCCATGCCTAGTAGGAGTGAAACTCCTCTTGGAATCTTGCACGGAAAACTTTTTTAGCATATTCTCAATGTAGGTTAATTAAGACAAAGATATCTGTTTGTTCTTATGATCCCTTATAAGTTTGATCCCTATAACATAGTTAGCCTCTCCCAAATCCTTCATAAAAAATTGTTCGTTTAGCCATCCCTTAACTGCAGATAACATTCCCACATCATTCCCAATGAGCAGAATGTCATCAACATACAGGATTGAAAAGTAACCTTACCTTCTTGTATTCTTTTATAAACACAAGGCTCATCTAGGTTTTGTATGAACCCATAGGTTTTGATAGCCTTCTCAAACCTAATGTTCCAAGACCTAGATGCTTGCTTAAGTCCATAAATGGACCTTTGCAACTTGCAAACCTTATGCTCATTACCTAGCTCAATGAATCCTTCTGGCTGAGCTATATAAACGGTCTCCTCAAGATCCCCATTAAGAAATGTGGTCTTGACATCCATTTGCCATATTTTATAATCGAAATAGGCTACTATGGCCAAAAGAATCCTGATGGACTTAAGCATGGCAACTGGAGAAAAAGTCTCCTCATAGTCTATACCCTCTTTTTGAGTATAGCCTTTAGCTACCAATCTAGCTTTAAAGGTCTCTACCTTTCAATCTGATCCCCTTTTCATTTTGTAGATCAATTTACACCCTATAGCTTTTAGACCTGGTGGTAGATCTACAAGGACCCAGACTTCATTAGTATATATGGAATCTATTTCCGATTCCATCGCCTTGAGCCATTTTCCTACATCAACATCATTAATAGCCTGTGTATACGTAATGGGACCTATTTCTTCTTGGTCTGAGATGGCAATTAAGCTTTCTCCTAGACTCAGATACCTATCTGGCTGTCTCACAACCCTCCCACTACGTCTAGGCATAACTTGATGTTCAGTTTGCACTTTAGATTCAACTATTGAATCTATTTCGACATCTTATTTTTTCATATCCAAAACAACTCTTGGTTTGGATGATATAGCTAACTCCTTTAGTACTACTTCACTTCTTCCTTCGTGATTTCTCATAAACTCTTCCTCCAAGAAGGTTGCATTTGTCGACACAAATATCTTCCTTTCCTGAGGACTATAAAAATAGTACCCTCGAGTTCCAATAGGATATCTTACAAACAAACATACTTCTGACCTTGGTTCCATCTTTGTGGATTCAGGCTTTAGAACATGAATTGGGCATCCCTAAGTCCTTAAGTGCCTCAATGAAGGCACTTAGCCAGTCTATAACTCCCTAGGTGTTTTAGACACCGATTTAGATGGAGCAAAGTTAAGAAGATATGTTGTCGTTTGTATGGCATATCCCCAGAACGATTTTAGAAGGCTAGCATAGGACATCATTGATCTTACCATTTCCAATAGGGTTCTATTTCTCCTCTCTGCTACACCATTCTGTTGAGGTGTTCGAGGAGCTGAAAAATTGGAAACAATTCCATTTTCAATTAAATATTGCTGGAACTCTCTAGATAAGTACTCACCACCTCGATCTGATTGAAGTTGTTTTAATGACTTGCCAAGTTGCTTTTTAGCTTCAGCTTTGAATTCTTTGAACTTTTCAAAGGATTCACTCTTTTTATGCATCAAGTACAAATAGCCATGTCTTGAGTAATCATCTATAAAAGTTATGAAGTATTCATAACCTCCTCTAGCTTGTACATTCATGGGCCCACACACATCAGCATGTACCAGGTCCAATGTGGATTCAGATTTGTTTCCTTTAGAAGGAAATGAGGCTTTGGTCATTTTTCCTTCAATACAAGATTCACAGGGGGTAATGGATCACTATCTAAGCCCATAAGGATCCCATCCTTTACTAACCTGTCAAGTTTTTTCTGATTAATATGACCCATTCTTAAGTGTCACAGATACTTTGAATTAATGCTAAAGATATTGTAATGTCTTGGTTTTATTAATTGTGTGGTGTTTAGTGAGCCTTTCATAGGTTCTATAAAAAACAATCTCTGTTTAGTTATCGCATTACAAATAAAATCCTTATTCTCATATATTGAAACAACCTTTTCAAAATATAAGGAATAACCAGATTTTATTAGACAAAAAATAGAAACCATGTTCCTTACAATCATAGGCATGTAATAAACATCCTCCAAATATAACCTATGACCACTAGGAAAATCCAAGACAACTACTCCCACTGATTCTGCTGAAACATAGGAGGCATCTGCTATCTTGACTTAAAACAAGCCTTTAGGCAGTCTTCTCCTTTGCAAGAATCCCTGCAACGAATTACAAACATGGTTAGTGGCTCCTGAATCTAATATCCAAGAAGTAGATGAATCTGCCACATTTCTAGTTCCTAAAAAACTTAAGAAACCCATACCTTGTTTGCTTTTAAGGGACTCTAGGTAGACTGGACAGTCTCTTTTTTAGTGACCCATCTCATCACAGTGGAAACACTTTCCTTTGATGTTCTCTTTAGCCTTCTTTTTCATGAGTTTGGCCTTAAACCTTGTTTAGGCCTTCTTTTTCATTGGACCCTTCTTCTTTTCCTTGCCCTTACCCTTGGGCTTAGAAAAAGAAGCTACATTAGCTTCTGGCCTATGAGCTTTAATATTTATTATCTCCTCTGTGTTCTGAAGGGTATTCATTAACTCACTCAAGGTGTAATCCTTGTTGTTGAGCTCATAGTCCAACTTAAACTGCTGAAATGAAGAGTTTAAGCTATTGATGATCATAATCATCTGCGTGTCTACATCCATATCCGCCCCAAGCATCACAGCCTCAGTGACCTCAGAGATTACCTTCATCATGTAATCCCACACCGGTTCACCAGGTTTTGTCTAAGATTATGAAAGGTTTGGATAACTTTCACTTTTGCAGACCTAGTCCTCACACCAAATATCTCATGTAGGTGATGGACCATTGAACTAGAAGTTTTCATACAAGCAATTTATTTTTACAACATGCCACTGACAAAAGCCAGAATATAACACATAGTAGTCTTGTCAGCATTCTACCAATGCTCATGTTGTTGGACTTGCGCAGCAGTTGAAGCTTCACCCGGAGGTGTAAGCTCACTTTCAGTTAACAACCATGAAATAAGTTCATATTGAAGAACAATGTCAAGGTTACGTCTCCATTCATTAAAATTGTCTACATTTTCCAATTTGTTATTAGTCAAGAGCGAGGTGAGAGGATTGATTTTGTGGCTGATTATGTCTGAAAATATAAATTATTAAAAAATGAGCATACTAGTCAACAATTAATGGAACTTTGTACAAAATCATGATGCATGTATGCATGATGATAGATTTAACAAAACTTAAAAAATTAAAACCTTATACGACGATTATTTTTCTTATCTATAATAGACTAAGTGACAGTGGGTCATCTTATCCATTAAAAGAAAATCTGGGACCCTCCCACTAAAAAAACTACTAAGCATCTCATGCTCAATTTTTTAAGAAGCGTCTTAATTTGGTCCATACTTTTACCAATAGAGCTACGGTAGGTAATTTATTGATAAAAAATGTTGAGTGTTTAACCATTTAATTCATACACTAAAGATACTTGCAAACCATGCCTCGGTGGGAGGTCACATTTGCTATCAATAAGGGGGCTTATCCTTAAGGAGACCCATACCATGCAAGATCTAAGATCCATTGTTGGGTCCTTTACCCAACTGCTTAGCCTTAACACTTTCACTCTTGCTCTGATACCATAAATGTTGGATCCCGTTTCTGGAACCCAACTGCATAAACTTAACACTCGTAACCCCGGGTCCAACATCCATGCCCTCCGATGGGGAGTAACATTTCACCATATGCAAATGGGCCATCATTTGGAGACCGTGGACTCTCACATGAGCATCCTCTCCCAGTCAATCTTTTTGGGCTTTAAGTTTTTAATTACCATCTTGTCTAAATGCAATTTATTATCCATTCTATATTGTTTCATTATATATCTCATACATAATGAATGCATGGCAAGGCCAAGGGTTGGCAATTTTCTAAATGACATGCAATCACATAATATCACATATTATAAGCATTCATTTCTCCATTCATCACATGAACTAATAAAGCCACTTTTGATTGTCCATCCTAGAAACATAAAAAAATACAAGCCTTTTAGGCCCAAAAGTATTATTCTTGGACTTGGATCTTCCGCTTCGAACTCTTCGCTCACATGATCCAGCTCATTCGGTAAACAAAATGTAATGGCATATATTAAAAATGAAATTTGTCACTTTGAAAAACAAAAATCTAGCACTAGATTTTAAAAAAACCAATTCTTTATTATGACAAAAAATTCCAGTACAAGTTTTTATTAAAACCGAAACTTATTCCATGAAAATAAAAAACCAGCACTTAGTATTTTATCAAAACCAAAATTGGATTCTATGAAACAAAAATCCAACACTTGCTTTTACAATAAAAACCGAAATGTGATGCATTGAAACAAAATTCCAACATCTTTGTTTTCAAAACACTTATGCCAATACACAAAAGGATACACCGGAAAAATTTTACCTTTCATCTCTTAAACCCATGGCTGCTCCATCTT
Source organism: Erythroxylum novogranatense (assembly GCA_029891385.1). Lineage (NCBI taxonomy): Eukaryota > Viridiplantae > Streptophyta > Magnoliopsida > Malpighiales > Erythroxylaceae > Erythroxylum > Erythroxylum novogranatense. The sequence goes on along the minus strand of CM057226.1, from coordinate 44,303,313 downwards.
CATCATTACATCAACTTGTACATTACAAAATCAAAGAAAATAGAAAAATAAAGCCAAGGAGGAAACATGGTGATGATAGACCACCCTCCTTGTTACAACCAAATGAAGAAATCTTACAAGGCAAATTTAACTTTTGTGGACAACCAAAAGAACAACATATACAACATATATATTTCTATCACATAAAAATATGCAACATACACATAAAAATTGCCAACCCATGCATCAAATATATAGGAACCAAAATCAGGCATTAGAAACCTGGCTCTGATACCAATTGTTGGATCGGAAAAACAAAGCATGTTATATTTGGAGAAACGATAGATTTCAAAACTTTTAAGAAATCATTACTTGCAGCGGAAGCAACAAATCCAAATCATCATGCTAATACATACATGATATGGTATAAGGATAATAAAACATAAACAAGATCAGAAGTATTACCAACTCCTTTGCTACAGTTTTAAATCCTCGCTTCCCTATCCTCTCCTTCTTCTTGTATCCAAATCCTTTGCCTTTGAATCTTTTCCTTTAGCAATCTACTTTCTCCTTGTTGTTTTATCCTCCACCAATTAGATTTATGACTTGTTCTTCAAGGACAATTAGGTTATCAAAATCCTTTGGTAGGAAAGGAGAAGAAATGTTTGGAGGAGATTTTCTTAGAAGAAGAAGAGCCAAAAATGAAACTCTTTCAATTGGTATTTTTGATTCTACCTTATATGAAAGGAGAGAAGGTGTCAAGAACATGTAAGATGTTTTTCTTACACTCCAATTTCGGTTATGCATGAATGGAAGAAGAGAGAGGCATCCAATGCATCACTTCTTGCATTAATCAATCATAAAATTGCCAATAAATGAGACTCTTTTCATTTATCTTTAAAATGACTATATGAAAAGACTATAACCTAAAATTGAATAACCAATTTCGATTTTGGCAAGAAGAAAGAAGGAAGATGGTCTATCTAATGTACATCTATCATCTTTAATCTAATGAATGCAAATAGGTTACATGATAACATTAAAATACAATCATTAAACCATTTAATGGTAAGTTCATAACTCCATTTAATGATGATAAACCATAATAACTATCTTTATTTTAACATTTTAATGTCAAATGTGTAGCTTCACATTTCACCTAACAAAATCGAAATTGTCACTTCTCCTTTTAAAAAAATTGTTTTAATATAATTAATCTAATTAATTACATTAAACCAAAATCTAGCCCATTTCTAAATGTACATTCGGGCTTCTAATTAACCATTAATTAGACCAAGCCCAACATTCAATTATGGGCTTCTAAAACCTCCATTTATATTTCTTACTTAGCTTGATAACCTTCTTAAAGCCAAGTGGGGAATCTTATTGGACTTTGATAATTCAAGCTCCAATAAGCCCAGAATTAATTCAATCTCATTAGAATTATTTCTAGCATATTAACTAAATGTCATTCCACTAAAGACAATAAGTTGAACTCTTGAATTATTAAATATTATGAGAATACATATTTTATGTCCAACTGTAAACCCTATTTAGAACCTTATTATAACCATCTGCACAACAAAGGATAAAATTACCGTTTTGCCCTTATCTTGGTTTTTCCTTCTAGATCTCCCGTTTTACATTATATGGTGATTAACACACAAGATCTCATCTTGGTGTCAAGACATGATGGGTAGCTAGTCCATCAAACTACTAGCTCTAGTTTAATCACAAAATCCCTTTAAAACATCTAGAAGTAATGATACCACTATAAACTCTTTATTTGAGTGAATGTTCCCTAATACATGTTTTAATTAATAATTTCAACATGCAGACACTGGATTAATACTCTGTAAAAATCCATTCTAGTCGTATCAAGAATTATAATGAAACATATATGAGTTTACCACTCGTCAAGATTATGATTCATAATAAGCGAATGCTTAAGTTGTATGTTTTAAATTAATTCAGATTCTAATAATATACATGTTTCCCATAAATTTCTATGTATATGTATATTACTTACAAAAGAATCTTGGTACCTTTTGACCAGATATATAACGCTCACACAGATAAAACCAAACTCTTTTATTTTATTAATAATAAATATTTTCATTACAAAACTGTAACTGAAGAAGATAAAGTTACATGTAAATACATTTGCTTTCCAGGGTACTATATTTACATAACTCCAACACACCGTGGCGTACTTTTGGGTTTTCCATGACAAACTCTGAAAATTAGACAAAAAAATCTGTCAAGGATAGTTTTGGAGACTGCCAACACCTATCAACATGTAATGACCATAACTTTCTCATCTGAAGTTCAAAAATTACAAACTTTATACCGTTGAAAAGCTAAGAGGATAAGATACAAATTCTATAAATAAAATTTTGTCTAAATCTACCTAGATCAAGACTATTTTCCCCCTAAATTTAGAACACACTCTTTTTACCTTTAAGAAAAACTCGAAAAATGCAATATACAAACTTTGAGAAATCATGAGCAAGACACAATCATTTTTCATTAACATCCTAAGATGAGAGTTTTACAAAGGTTTATTGGGTATTTCAAGCCACAATATATCATAATATAAAAATACATAGTTTACATAAAGTATAATTGCTCAAAATGAGACTAAAGCCTTGTTTTGCAAAAACTAGCTTAAAATACAAAATAAGCATAACTCGGAGAAATGCCTTTATGCTCCATCACTCGATCTCTTACTCATCACCTGAAGATAGGGAGGAACAGGGGTTGAGCTTAAAACTCGTGGGTAACAGTTTTATAATCGATAACCAGCAAAAACCATTGAACTATTCATTTCCTTTGTAAAAATTCACATTGAATTATAAAGCACATGTTTTCCATATTCTCATTTATCAAACAATTCATAAGCAACATAAATCACGTAGTCATCAAACTTGTCAACACATAAGCATATCAAAATGGTTTGGGTGGGTACAAAACAGAACGTACTACACTTTTCCATATAATGGTCCTATATAGCCGTGAACAGAACGTACTATCGCAATCCCATTTAATGGTCTTGCGTAACCGTAAACTTAGGGGAGTCCGTGAAGGAGCTCTATGCCACTAGTGGGCAGGTGGGAGAAGCCTTTTATCAAAGTACACTTGAATTAACTTAGGGGACCACCATAAAACTGCATAATCATGCATTTCACATCTTGTAAACATATTGCTCAAAATGGCACAATTCCGAAACTTGATTCATAACCGTAATATCTTTTTAAAAATTATTTTCATATTCTTTGCAAAATCATTTCCATTGTTCATTTCATAAATCAATTACACAATTCATATACAAATATGTATTACGTTCTTAAAGCATTTTAAAAGGCAATAAATGCACATGAATAAAATAGTTGTAAATTATTTATTTCTATTTCTTGAAAGGAACATTTATAGCTTATTACTTAATTATAACAATATAGCCCAGCTTGAATTCTTTGCTTATAACTTGCTCAAATGTGCCTCTCCTCTTGCTCTCCTTATCTTTCTCGATTCCCTTTTCATAGGCAAAATCCCAGATTCAATAAGGTTGCAAAATTAAAAAACCCACAAAGCATATTCAATAAAATTTATCCTAGAATACATAAACTCATACATTTTCTAAACTCCATGGACTAAAACCTTTCCAAAAATCCATAGAATTCAAAATGCACTTACTTTGAATCTTCACCAAATAATGAGTTTCTTGGCTCAAAAGAAAGCTCTTTTCTTCCTCTACCTTTTTCTCTTCTTGAACAATTTAAAAATCTCTCTTGAAGGCTAAGAAATATTGAAACCTATTTGATTTTCTCTTCTTTCCTCTCAAACCACCGAAACTCTCTTCCTCTCCCTTTCTCATTCATCTTTTTGGCTTCTTCAATTGCATGACACCCTTGTTTCTTCCCTTAATACCCTTAATGAGTGTAAAATGTTCCTTTTACCCTTTCCTTTATGACTTATATCTTTTAACCTTAAGTGATCTTCCAAAAATGCCCTTCAACATTCTTACTGCTTTAATACAACTAAACCATATAATAAAATCCTACTAACATTAACATAATAATTAAACTCCAAAACTTAATCTATCAAAACCTCATAATTTATTTAAATCATCTTTAATTAAAGAAGAATTTTTGGGGCCAACATTTCTTCCCCTCTTAAAAGAATTTCGTCCTCGAAATTTTTACCTAAGTCATTGAAGAGGTGTGGATACTTCTCTTTCATGACTTCCAAGGGCTCCCATGTGGCCTCTTCCACAGAATGGTTTCTTTACAAGACTTTGACTAGCTAAACTATCTTGTTCCTGAGGACCATTTCCTTAGTGTCCAAAATCTCCACTAGAGTTTTCTCATATGTTAGATCATCTCTTAACTGAACCTCAGTGGTCTACATGATGTGAGAGGGATATGTTTAATACCTCCTCAACATGGAAACATGAAAGATATCATATATCCGTGACAATTCTGGTGGTAGCGCTAACTTATAGGCTCCAATTCTTTCAAGAATCTCATAAGGACCCATATATCTTCGACTCGACTTACCCTTCTTGCCAAACCTCATGACTCCTTTATAAGGAGATGTCTTCAGGAAGAATTTCTCACCAACTTCATATTCCATCTCCTTATATGTTGGGCCCCGATTCTTTTTTTCAAGTCAACAAGCTTGATTAAATTATTTTGAGGCATAATTAAACTATTTTGAGGTCTAGATTGATAATTGAAATTTGATTGGAATAAATTGAGGATTTTATTGCTTAAGTTATGATTATTTAATGAAAGGATTTAGTGAACTTTGATTGTTGAGAAATTATTATTTTGTGATATATTGTTAATATTAAAAGAATTATATAAATTGAGGTTGCTATGAATTTAGGTGATGGAGATTAAAATTGAATTAGAGCTTGTATGGATTTTCTAATTCAATGAATAAGAAGGTTAGAGGATGATTGTTTTAATTGATGGAATTGAGAATTCTAATTTAGAATTAGAATTTGAGATTTTAGTGCTTAAGTAAGAATTTGAGGTAAATTAGAATTTTAATTTTGGTATTAGATTTTCAAAGAATAAGGAAATATTAAATTAGGCCTTAAAATATTGTTATGAATAAATTCGGTTTTGTTTAAATGGTTATAAGGCTTTAGGTTTATTAAAATGGGCTTTTAGCCTTTGGAATGATTTGTAAATGATGGGGAAGCAATTATATGGGCTAGGGTTGTTATGGTTAAGTAAATGAAAAGAAGGAGGCAAGTGGGCTTTTAAGTGGGAGCCCACAAAATTTCAAATGGGAAAGAGGAAATGAAAATTTGGTGAAAGTTGGAAGGAGGAAAGTTTGAACTTGGTGAAAGTTAGAAGGAGGAAAGATGGATTTGGGCTTAAGTGGGCTTAACACTTAAATTAATTAGATGATAAAGTAAAAGGAAGCTTGGGCTTAATAGTGTAAATGAGGCCCACGAAATTATGCTTAGGAGTGTAGTTAAGGAAGGAAATTTGTAAAAGAAATGAAAAGTGAATGAGGCAAACGAAAATCTTAAGAGTTGGAGGCATAAGGTGTTGTCGTTTTAGCTTAGGGGAAAAGATAAGAAAGAAGCAAAATTAGGTTTTATTGGGTGAACCATTCAAAAGTGGAAGAGAGGAAGAAGTTCACGATTTTACAAGCAAAGGAGAGGATTTTCGAAACCATCAAAGAGGAGAGAGCAAGGTGAAGGGTCGGCCATCAAGCTAGGAGAAGAAGAGAGGTAGGTTTTCAAGTTTTCCTTAAGTCTTGTAAGATGAGAGTTACGAAAATACCAAAGAAAAGAGAGGGAGAAGGTTATCTTTCATGAGGTTTTCAAGTGGGTTTTCAAGGATTTCCAAAGAAGAAGGTTAAAGGAAGAGATTATCCTCCATTAGAGTCAAGAGAGAAGATTTAGTGGGTCACTTTCCAAAGGTAAGGATTTGAAATTTTGTAATTTTGTAGCTAGAATGTTTCCTTTCTTGTTTTAAATGGGTATTAGAAGATGATTGATAAAAAAGAAGAAGGTTTATATGAAGGTTAAAATTTCAGATTTGGATGAGTTAGGGTTTCAAATTTTCCTTAGTTTTTGTTAGGTTTTCTCTTTTCTTGGTTAATATGGTGATTGAAGAGTATTGGGGTAGGAAAGAAAGGAAAAGAGAAGAGCATGAATGTTTGAAAATTTCAGCAAGCATAGGACTTAGGAATTTCAAATTTCAATTAGTTTTGAAGGGGTTTTAGTTAATATAGCAAAAGAATGGCACAAGAAAGGTTTTGGTAAGGTTCGGTGAGCTCAATATCAAGTTTCACAATTGTGGAAAATTTCAGCATGCATGTATGGCCTTAAAGTTGATAATTTTCGAAACTTTGGATTGGTTTTAAAGGGGGTTTCAATTGGAATAGCTTTAGGAAGGTGTAGATAAAGTTATATGAAATAATCCCATGTTTTCCTTGTCTTTGGAAAATTCCAGCATTGGTCATGTTTGGAAATTCATGGTTTTCTAGTAGGATTTGTGTTTTTAATGATGGTTGTGATGATAATGGGTTAGATAAAATATAGGTGAAAGTATGTAAGTTGAATTCAAGTTTTCCAAGGTTGAAAACAAAATTTCAGCACTGAGTTATGTTTGTAAATTCATGATTTTGTTGCTTGGGTTGTTCCTATTCTTGGTTAATATGATGGTTTGAAGAGTATTGGCTTAGAAAAGAAAAGAAGAAGGATGTTAAAAACAAAAGAGAAAATTCAGATTTGTGTAGGTATTTGTTTTTGAGTTGAGATTTTTGCAAATTTGGATTAGGTTTAAGATGAGTTTTGATTGTTATAGCTTAAAAAGAGTATAAGGGAGGTTAGGTTAGAGGCGATGACAGTTTGTCCATTTTGTTAAAAATTTCAGCATGTGAATTTTTGGGAATTATGAGTTTATTGGTAAGGGTTTTGCTTAACATGGTGGTTTGAGCATGGTGGTTGAAAGAGTTAGTGATGAAGGTCAAGTTTCGACATTTGTTTAAAAATTCAGCATCGCCTTATTGTGTTGATTAGGGTTTTATGGTAGAGTTTGCATTTCTTATTTCAAAATGGTGGATTGAAGAGTTATTTGATGAAAGAACTAGAAAAGAGGAGGAGTTTTGGAAGGTAACCAGAATCAGAATTTTCGTGAGGAAAGTTCTAAACTTAGAGATTTTCAAAGTTTTATTAATTATTTAGATGGGTTTTGATGAGAACAGTTTAGTTAAAGTATAAATGAGCTTATGGAGAGTTAAAGTCAAATTGTTCCATGCTTTTAAAATTTCCAGCACATGTCTCTATATTCATTCATGGTGTTTTGTTAGATTTTGGCCTTTCTTGCTTAGAAAGGAAGGTGTAAGAGGTTTCTTGGAGAGTAAAGTGGAAAGAAGAAGGATTTTAGAAACAAAAGCGTAAAATTTTAGATTTGAGTTGTTGGCTTTAAGGCATGAGATTCTTGAAAATAATTGATAAGATTGAGATAGGTTATGATGGTTATAGTTTAGTAATGAATAGGCAAAGTTGAGTAAGTTTAAAGTCAAGTTCTCGCATTCTTTAAAAAAAAAAAACAAAACAAAATTTCAGCATTTGATTTTTTTTGGTAATTAGACCTTGTTATGCTTTGATTAGGTCTCTTAAGGCAAGTGAAGATTGGAAAAGAACAATTTGACAAATTGCAAAGCCAAAGGATAAGAGGTGGGTAACTTTTAATCATTAAGTATTAGGCTATATTCCTATGATTTGTGAATTTTGAACAAAGGATTATTTGTGATATTTGAGTGCATCTGTGCACGCTCTATGCACTATTGTGTAAAGATTAGTAATATTGTTTGTTAAGTGATCAAAATTCCGAATATGTGAATTAAATGTTTATGTGAGCGTATCTTGTTGAAATGGCCATTCGTGGTAAAGCTTGATGAAGAATGGAAAAGAATGTGAATATGAGATTTAGGAAGAATGCTTAATATGATCATGTATGATTTTGTGGGTTTGTAGTGATCCCCTCTGTTTAACAAGTGCGCACTTGTCATAGGCTTCGCCCGCCTGCCCGCTAGTGGCATAGGAGTTCCGAAATCGGACTCCCCCTCATTCACTGACTACACATGGTCGCTTGTCGAACATGTGTAGTACGTCCTGTTAGGATCACTCAAACCATTTGATATGTGCTTTTGTGCTGTCATCTGATATTTGATGATTTTGTAATTATTTTATTTGTTAGAAAATGAAATTGATGGTCATCTACTTGACATTATTATTGATGCATGTATTAGCTTATGCTTAATTATTAGATCGTTACCACTTGAGCCGTCGTGCTCACCCCCCTATCTCCCTCCACAGGTTTTAAACGAGAAACCGAGTCTCGCATCGGAACCGAGGCAACTCCTATGCTTTTGGTTTTAGGAGTCATGTTTGAAGAAACTTTGTATGTGTACTTTAAGATTTTGATGTAACCGGGCTAAATGCCCTTTGATGTTGTGTACTGGTTTAATTCCTTGTAAATATAAAGGTTAGATAGTTTCAATGTATGTTGTATCAGTTTCTTATGTATATGTGCTTGTATAGTGATTTTGGATATAAAGACAGAGTGAGTGAAATTGTTGTATGTTTTGAAATCAATTAGAATTCTTAAGATTGCAATGTGGCCCTTTAAGTTGGAGTTGGGCTGTGCTATTGAGTTGGAAGATAGAAGTGGTTTTATGCAGGTTTGGAGCTTGGATGGATAGATTAGGATTTTTGGCTAGATCAATTTTAGGGGAGATGCTGTCCAATTTTTCTTAAATTTGGGCAGTAACTTCGCTTAGAATTTAGACCTCCGAAACGATTGAATTGGAACAAGAGGTCTTCTGGAAAGTTGTAGAGCAAGTTAAGAACTTTAAAACGGTATAAAATGGGTTAGTTTTCGACTTAGGATGAAAAAGATATGAGCGTTTTAAGTTTGCTGCCCATTATGCATTTGGGTTTCCCGAATTACTATTCATGGGCAATTTTGGGCTGAACCTTCGGATGGGTTTTTTCGCCGCTTTAGAGCGGGAATTGGAATTTCTGTCCTTCATGAAAATTGTAGAGGGTATTGATATCTTTAAAATGAGATATGGTGCATCCTAATCGGAATTCGGAGTAAAAAGATATAAGGGTCGGAAATTGGCCAGTTACTATTCATATGGTCAAATACTATTCCTTTGGTCATTTTACATTTTCTCTTATAACTCTCTCGTTTGGCCTCCGATTCACCCGAAATTTGAACCAGTGATTTCTCATCAAGTTTCCTACCTTTCCTTGAAAAAATGTCCAATTGTTAGCTTAATTGAATTTTGTCGGAATTAGCCCTCACGTTTGTCTTGTTGATTTGCCCTATTTAAATTATACTTCGAGTTGTTCGCTTTGCTTCCGCCTTATGCCTTTCGAACCGATGTGCTTTGTTTCCGCTTTTGTTTTGTTTCCTTTTGCCTTATACCTCTCGGTTCGAGTTGCTTTGGCTTCCGTTTTGCTTGTTTCCATACTTTGTTATCCGATTCGATTCGCTTCAACTGCTTTTGCTTTCGATTTGAGCCTTCGATTTGCTTTGTAATTTGCTTCGGATTCAATTCTTTAGTCTTTGATTTTCATGTGCTTCATAATTTGTTTTCAGTATGTTTCTTCGTTTCAGTATGCTTTTCTTCCGTTCCATTCGATTGACTTTTGTTTTTGTTCTTCGTTTCGTTCTCCGGTTAAGACCCGAATCAGGAAAATAGAGTTAAGATGAATAAAAAAAATTATATCGGGATTTTCGGATTAGAAATTGGATATCCGGTAACGGGTGATAAGAGTTCATAAGGAATCATGTGTACGTATTGAAGGAATATGTATAAGCAGTTGGGTTCCGAATACGGGATCCAACATTTATGGTATCAGAGCCTAGTATTATGAACTTGGGCGATATGTTTGTTTCATGAGCAATCTTCGGATAAGTGTCAGAGCCCAGTACTATGATCTTAACTGGGCATAGAAGATTGATGAGAGTGTGTAAGGAAAAAAATGAAATTTGTGAGAATATCGAGCCCAAGATATGATCTTATTTGGGCTATATGGTTTTTACGATTGAATTAGGAGAATGTGTTAAATGATTGTTTGGTTTAGATGACCGAATGAGGATTTGACAGTTTGAGGACATGATGATAAGGCTTTAATGCCATTCCATTGGTAGTGTCGAAAGTCTTTGGTTGAGAATCAATCTCGGATCGTTAAGTTGACGTCCTTAACGGTCCGATGATTTCGACCTCGATCGAGTACATATTGGCATGCTTTTGATGGTTGGGATACCGGATAAGTGATATGTCTAAGACATCGATAAGAGGTTGATTAGATAAGATTGAATTAGTAAGAAAGTGATTGATTATAAGTGGTCTTGATTGGAAATTTCGAGGACGAAATTCTTTTAAGAGGGAGAAATGTTGGGCCCGATTCTTTTTTCAAGTCAACAAGCTTGATTAAATTATTTTGAGGCATAATTAAACTATTTTGAGGTCTAGATTGATAATTGAAATTTGATTGGAATAAATTGAGGATTTTATTGCTTAAGTTATGATTATTTAATGAAAGGATTTAGTGAACTTTGATTGTTGAGAAATTATTATTTTGTGATATATTGTTAATATTAAAAGAATTATATAAATTGAGGTTGCTATGAATTTAGGTGATGGAGATTAAAATTGAATTAGAGCTTGTATGGATTTTCTAATTCAATGAATAAGAAGGTTAGAGGATGATTGTTTTAATTGATGGAATTGAGAATTCTAATTTAGAATTAGAATTTGAGATTTTAGTGCTTAAGTAAGAATTTGAGGTAAATTAGAATTTTAATTTTGGTATTAGATTTTCAAAGAATAAGGAAATATTAAATTAGGCCTTAAAATATTGTTATGAATAAATTCGGTTTTGTTTAAATGGTTATAAGGCTTTAGGTTTATTAAAATGGGCTTTTAGCCTTTGGAATGATTTGTAAATGATGGGGAAGCAATTATATGGGCTAGGGTTGTTATGGTTAAGTAAATGAAAAAGAAGGGAGGCAAGTGGGCTTTTAAGTGGGAGCCCACAAAATTTCAAATGGGAAAGAGGGAAATGAAAATTTGGTGAAAGTTGGAAGGAGGGAAAGTTTGAACTTGGTGAAAGTTAGAAGGAGGGAAAGATGGATTTGGGCTTAAGTGGGCTTAACACTTAAATTAATTAGATGATAAAGTAAAAGGAAGCTTGGGCTTAATAGTGTAAATGAGGCCCACGAAATTATGCTTAGGAGTGTAGTTAAGGAAGGAAATTTGTAAAAGAAATGAAAAGTGAATGAGGCAAACGAAAATCTTAAGAGTTGGAGGCATAAGGTGTTGTCGTTTTAGCTTAGGGGAAAAGATAAGAAAGAAGCAAAATTAGGTTTTATTGGGTGAACCATTCGAAAGTGGAAGAGAGGAAGAAGTTCACGATTTTTACAAGCAAAAGGGAGAGGATTTTCGAAACCATCAAAGAGGAGAGAGCAAGGTGAAGGGTCGGCCATCAAGCTAGGAGAAGAAGAGAGGTAGGTTTTCAAGTTTTCCTTAAGTCTTGTAAGATGAGAGTTACGAAAATACCAAAGAAAAGAGAGGGAGAAGGTTATCTTTCATGAGGTTTTCAAGTGGGTTTTCAAGGATTTCCAAAAGAAGAAGGTTAAAGGAAGAGATTATCCTCCATTAGAGTCAAGAGAGAAGATTTCGTGGGTCACTTTCCAAAGGTAAGGATTTCGAAATTTTGTGATTTTTGTAGCTAGAATGTTTCCTTTCTTGTTTTAAATGGGTATTAGAAGATGATTGATAAAAAAAGAAGAAGGTTTATATGAAGGTTAAAATTTCAGATTTGGATGAGTTAGGGTTTCAAATTTTCCTTAGTTTTTGTTAGGTTTTTCTTTTCTTGGTTAATATGGTGATTGAAGAGTATTGGGGTAGGAAAGAAAGGAAAAAGAGAAGAGCATGAATGTTTGAAAAATTTCAGCAAGCATAGGACTTAGGAATTTCGAAATTTCAATTAGTTTTGAAGGGGGTTTTAGTTAATATAGCAAAAGAATGGCACAAGAAAGGTTTTGGTAAGGTTCGGTGAGCTCAATATCAAGTTTCACAATTGTGGAAAATTTCAGCATGCATGTATGGCCTTAAAGTTGATAATTTTCAAACTTTGGATTGGTTTTAAAGGGGGTTTCAATTGGAATAGCTTTAGGAAGGTGTAGATAAAGTTATATGAAATAATCCCATGTTTTCCTTGTCTTTGGAAAATTCCAGCATTGGTCATGTTTGGAAATTCATGGTTTTCTAGTAGGATTTGTGTTTTAATGATGGTTGTGATGATAATGGGTTAGATAAAATATAGGTGAAAGTATGTAAGTTGAATTCAAGTTTTCCAAGGTTGAAAAACAAAATTTCAGCACAGGTTATGTTTGTAAATTCATGATTTTGTTGCTTGGGTTGTTCCTATTCTTGGTTAATATGATGGTTTGAAGAGTATTGGCTTAGAAAAGAAAAGAAGAAGGATGTTAAAAACAAAAGAGAAAATTCAGATTTGTGTAGGTATTTGTTTTTGAGTTGAGATTTTTGCAAATTTGGATTAGGTTTAAGATGAGTTTTGATTGTTATAGCTTAAAAAGAGTATAAGGGAGGTTAGGTTAGAGGCGATGACAGTTTGTCCATTTTGTTAAAAATTTCAGCATGTGAATTTTTGGGAATTATGAGTTTATTGGTAAGGGTTTTGCTTAACATGGTGGTTTGAGCATGGTGGTTGAAAGAGTTAGTGATGAAGGTCAAGTTTCGACATTTGTTTAAAAATTCAGCATCGCCTTATTGTGTTGATTAGGGTTTTATGGTAGAGTTTGCATTTCTTATTTCAAAATGGTGGATTGAAGAGTTATTTGATGAAAGAACTAGAAAAGAGGAGGAGTTTTGGAAGGTAACCAGAATCAGAATTTTCGTGAGGAAAGTTCTAAACTTAGAGATTTTCAAAGTTTTATTAATTATTTAGATGGGTTTTGATGAGAACAGTTTAGTTAAAGTATAAATGAGCTTATGGAGAGTTAAAGTCAAATTGTTCCATGCTTTTAAAATTTCCAGCACATGTCTCTATATTCATTCATGGTGTTTTGTTAGATTTTGGCCTTTCTTGCTTAGAAAGGAAGGTGTAAGAGGTTTCTTGGAGAGTAAAGTGGAAAGAAGAAGGATTTTAGAAACAAAAGCGTAAAATTTCAGATTTGAGTTGTTGGCTTTAAGGCATGAGATTCTTGAAAATAATTGATAAGATTGAGATAGGTTATGATGGTTATAGTTTAGTAATGAATAGGCAAAGTTGAGTAAGTTTAAAGTCAAGTTCTCGCATTCTTAAAAAAAAAAAAAAACAAAATTTCAGCATTTGATTTTTTTTGGTAATTAGACCTTGTTATGCTTTGATTAGGTCTCTTAAGGCAAGTGAAGATTGGAAAAGAACAATTTGACAAATTGCAAAGCCAAAGGATAAGAGGTGGGTAACTTTTAATCATTAAGTATTAGGCTATATTCCTATGATTTGTGAATTTTGAACAAAGGATTATTTGTGATATTTGAGTCTCAGATCGTGCACTGCTCTATGCACTATTGTGTGTAAAGATTAGTAATATTGTTTGTTAAGTGATCAAAATTCGAATATGTGAATTAAATGTTTATGTGAGCGTATCTTGTTGAAATGGCCATTCGTGGTAAAGCTTGATGAAGAATGGAAAAGAATGTGAATATGAGATTTAGGAAGAATGCTTAATATGATCATGTATGATTTTGTGGGTTTGTAGTGATCCCTCTGCTTAACAAGTGCAAGACTTGTCATAGGCTTCGCTACCGCTCGCTAGTGGCATAGGAGTTCCGAAATCGGACTCCCCTCTGTTCACGGCTACACATGGTCGCTTGTCGAACATGTGTAGTACGTCCTGTTAGGATCACTCAAACCATTTGATATGTGCTTTTGTGCTGTCATCTGATATTTGATGATTTTGTAATTATTTTATTTGTTAGAAAATGAAATTGATGGTCATCTACTTGACATTATTATTGATGCATGTATTAGCTTATGCTTAATTATTAGACTGTTACCCACGGAGCCGTCGTGCTCACCCCCTATCTCCTCCATGTGTTTTAAACGAGAAACCGAGTCTCAGATCGAACCGAGGCAACTCCTATGCTTTTGGTTTTAGGAGTCATGTTTGAAGAAACTTTGTATGTGTACTTTAAGATTTTGATGTAACCGCTAAATGCCCTTTGATGTTGTGTCTTGGTTTAATTCCTTGTAAATATAAAGGTTAGATAGTTTCAATGTATGTTGTATCGTTTCTTATGTATATGTGCTTGTATAGTGATTTTGGATATAAAGACAGAGTGAGTGAAATTGTTGTATGTTTTGAAATCAATTAGAATTCTTAAGATTGCAATGTGGCCTTTAAGTTGGAGTTAATGTGCTATTGAGTTGGAAGATAGAAGTGGTTTTATGCAGGTTTGGAGCTTGGATGGATAGATTAGGATTTTTGGCTAGATCAATTTTAGGGGAGATGCTGTCCAATTTTTCTTAAATTTGGGCAGTAACTTCGCTTAGAATTTAGACCTCCGAAACGATTGAATTGGAACAAGAGGTCTTCTGGAAAGTTGTAGAGCAAGTTAAGAACTTTAAAACGGTATAAAATGGGTTAGTTTTCGACTTAGGATGAAAAAGATATGAGCGTTTTAAGTTTGCTGCCCATTATGCATTTGGGTTTCCCGATTTACTATTCATGGGCAATTTTGGGCTGAACCTTCGGATGGGTTTTTTCGCCGCTTTAGAGCGGGAATTGGAATTTCTGTCCTTCATGAAAATTGTAGAGGGTATTGATATCTTTAAAATGAGATATGGTGCATCCTAATCGGAATTCGGAGTAAAAAGATATAAGGGTCGAAAATTGGCCAGTTACTATTCATATGGTCAAATACTATTCCTTTGGTCATTTTACATTTTCTCTTATAACTCTCTCGATTGGCCTCCGATTCACCCGAAATTTGAACCAGTGATTTCTCATCAAGTTTCCTACCTTTCCTTGAAAAAATGTCCAATTGTTAGCTTAATTGAATTTTGTCGGAATTAGCCCTCACGTTTGTCTTGTTGATTTGCCCTATTTGAATTATACTTGAGTTGTTCGCTTTGCTTCCGCTTTATGCCTTCGAACCGATGTGCTTTGTTTCCGCTTTTGTTTTGTTTCCTTTGCCTTATACCTCTCGGTTCGAGTTGCTTTGGCTTCCGTTTGCTTGTTTCCATACTTTGTTATCCGATTCGATTCGTTTCAACTGCTTTTGCTTTCGATTTCGAGCCTTCGATTTGCTTTGTAATTTGCTTCGATTCAATTCTTTAGTCTTTGATTTTCATGTGCTTCATAATTTGTTTTCAGTATGTTTCTTCGTTTCAGATGCTTTTCTTCCGTTCCGCTCGATTGACTTTTGTTTTTGTTCTTCGTTTCGTTCTCGGTTAAGACCGAATCAGAAAATGGAGTTAAGATGAATAAAAAAATTATATCGATTTTCGGATTAGAAATTGGATATCCCGTAACGGGTGATAAGAGTTCATAAGGAATCATGTGTACGTATTGAAGGAATATGTATAAGCAGTTGGGTTCCGAATACGGGATCCAACATTATAGTGCCCATCAGTATACCTTTTCATTCTATCTTGAACTGCTTTAAGTTTGTGCATAACTAGATTGACCTTATCAACTATCATATGGGGTAAATCTGGTCCCACTAATCTCCTTTCTCCTTCTTCATCCCAGCATATAGGAGTTCTACATCTCCTGCCATACAAGGTAAGAGAGGCCGCAGTTGCAAGCCCCAAGGAGAGTAAAAACAGTGGGAATCAAGCCAGTCACTAAGGTGGGCAATTTTGCAACAATGAGGAAGGTTATTCATCTAGGAAGATCAAGGGGTTAGGCATAGGCTAGGGTGTTCATCACGACCAGAGAGGAAGTTGAAGCCACACCTAAAGTTGTCACGGGTATGGCTCAATTATTTAGTTTTGAAATATATGTCTTGATTGATTCTGGCTCCACGCATTCATTTGTTTCTACAAGCATGATTTTACATAATGTGAATTTGGTACCATTGGATAGTCCTTTGATTGTTAGCACTCCTTTAGGGAGGAAGGTGATTGTTGGGACCCGATCCGGAGACCAGATCCCAAACAGAAAGCGGAAAGCAAAAGTGAAAACGAAAGGCAAAAATGAATGCTAAACAGATACAAATCGAATTGGAAGGTGAAAAACAATTGAAAATGAAAGTAGCGAAACCGAATCGAGACAAAGCAAATTGGCTCGGAATTGAATGTGAAAAGGCATATCAGAAACAAATTGAATTCTTAATTGGAACGAAAGCAAAATGAAGCAGAAATCATAAGGCGAAAGCAACAAATACGAATCAAAAACGAGTCGAATACGAATGCAATCAGAAATTCGAATCGAAAATTTGAATTGAATCAAAAGCAGAAACATAAACATATTGGAAGCGAATCGAAATCGGAATAATTGAATAATAGAAATGCGAAAAAAATACGAAGTGAAGTCAAAGCATACAAACGGAGCAACTGAACTGAACAATGGTCTGACATTCGGGAACAAATATCTTACAAATAATACTATCGCGTTGGAAACCTAGACTAAGACAATATCCAAACCAGTGAAACAAATTCGGTATAAAATTTTTTTTCGTTTCTTTCATTCTTTCTTTCATGTTTATTCGATCTCATTCAAACTCAAACAAATAATTCCCACTTTTGAAAATTCAACCCTATACAAAATTCCACTTAAAAATCGGAGTCCAACAGTGATAATAAGTCAAGTATATAGAGATTGTGAATTGGTTATTGAAGGTGCTAGAGATATTATACTAGGTATGGATGCCATAGAGAAATATTATGCAAAGTTAGACTATAGTCTCAAAGAGGTAGAGTTTTATTTTGGCAATGGAGAGAAGGTGACTTTTAAAGGAGGTAGAAGAATGCCATCACCTAGAATGATTTCAACTTTGTTAGTTGATAGGATGATGAAAATAGCGTGTGAAGCCTTTTTGCACACGTCTTGGATACCGATATGAATGAAGGGAAGTTAAAAAATGTTCTGAATATGGGGGATTTTTCAGACGTGTTTTTCAGAGGACTTACCTGGTTTGCCACCAGTGAGGGAAATTGAGTTTGTCATCGACTTGATTCCCAGTACTGCACCTATTTCTATACCACTATATAGAATGGCCTTAGCTTAGCTGAAGGAGCTTAAGGAATAGTTAGAAGAGCTGTTAGAGAAGGGTTATATAAGACCAAGTTCGTTTCCATAGGGAGCACCTATTCTATTTGTTAAGAAGAAGGATGGGACATGGCATATGTGTATTGATTATAAAAGCCTCAATAAGGTGACCATTAAGAACAAGTATTCTCTGCCATGAATCGATGATTTGTTTGATCAGTTGCAGGGGACACGTGTCTTTTCTAAAATTAATCTTAGGTCAGGCTATTATTAGCTTAGAATTAGAGAGTCTGATGTAAACAAGACAGCCTTTAGGACTCATTATGGGCATTATGAGTTCCTAGTCATACCATTTGGATTGACCAATGCTCCAACTAGATTCATGGATCTTATGAATAGGGTCTTCAGGGAGTGTCTAGATTAGTTTGTCATAGTATTTATCAATGACATTCTGGTTTATTCTAAGAGTGAAGAAGAACATAAGGAACATCTCATAATAATGTTGCAAACATTGAAGGAAAAGGAGCTTTATGTTAAGTTCAGCAAGTGTGAGTTTTGGCTTTATGAGGTGATCTTCTTTGGACATGTGATTTCAAAGGATGGGGTACATATTGATTTGAGAAAAATTGAAGCAGTGGCGAATTGGTATGCACCAAAGACAGTGGCAGAAGTGAGGAGTTTTCTGGGTTTGGCAAGTTATTACAGGAGGTTCATTGAAGGATTCTCTATGATAGTTACACCACTAACTAGGTTTTTAAGGAAGAACCAGAAGTTTAGCTAGAGTGATAAATGTCAAAAAAGCTTCGAGGAGCTCAAACACAGATTGACAATTTCTCCAATCCTGACTTTACCTATGGGAGATGAGGGTTAAACAGTTTATAGTGATGTTTCAAGAAAGGGTTTAGGTTGTGTGTTGATGCAAGGAGACAAAGTAATAGCTTATGCGTCATGGCAACTAAAGCCTTATGAGTTGAATTACCCAACTCATGATCTGGAATTAGCAGTAGTGATTTTTTCTTTAAAGATCTGGAAATATTATCTGTATGAAGTTTGAACAAAAATTTTTACAAATTATAAAAGTCTCAAGTACTTACTGAGCCAGAAAGAGTTAAATTTGAGACAGAGAAGCTAGTTGGAGTTTTTAAAGGATTATGACTTGCTAATTGAATACCAAACAGGAAAGGCAAATGTAGTAGTGGATGCCTTAAGTAGGAAATCCTGCATAAACCATGTTCAGATAGTTTATCTACTATTATTGACAGAGATGGCTAGGCTTAAAATTAGCTTGAAATAGGAGGAGCTTGATTGTATCATTGCTAATTTCAGAGTGAGACTGAAACTTAGGGAAAAGGTTAAGGAGTTACAAACACAAGATGTAGAATCGAGCAAGTGCTAAGAAGAAATTCAAAATAGCAAGAAATCTGAAGTAGTAGTGAGGGATGATGGACTTATGGTTGTAGGAAATAAACTTTGTATTCCGAATGTTAAGGAGGTAAAGGATGAGATACTTGAAGAGGTATACAATGCACCTTATTCCATGCACCTAGGTAGTACTAGGATGTACAGAGATTTGAAAGAGCATTTTTGGTGGAAAGGCATAAAAAAGGATCTAGCAGAATATGCAAGTAAGTGTCTAGTGTATTAGTAAGTCAAGGCTGAACACCAGGCACCTTCAGGCAAGTTAAGGCCATTTTCCATTCCTAAGTGGAAGTGGAAAAGGGTGACTATGGATTTTCTAATGGGTTTGCCCAAGACTAGTAGGAAACATGATGCTATATGGGTTATTGTTGATCGTCCGACGAAGTCAACCCACTTTCTAGCAATTAAACAGACTAATTCTCTACATTTGCTAGCAAAGAAATATATAGATGAGATAGTGAGATTACATGGGATTCCAGATTCTATAGTTTCTGACAGAGACCCTCGATTCACTTCAAGATTTTAGGAAAGTATGCAAGAAGTTTTGGGGACCAAGTTACATTTTAGTACTACCTTTCATCCTTAAACAGATGGCCAATCTGAGAGGACCATTCGGACCCTTGAAGGAATGCTCAGGGCATTTGTGACGGATTTCAAAGATACCCATTTGACACTTTTGCTGAATTGAATAAACTTTCCTCTAGATGTGAAATCAAATTATAACACCAAAAAGCTAAGAAAACTCCACCAAAACCGAGCCCCACTTATAACCAAAGAACCAGCCCATTCCAACCATCTTTTAAGCCTAAATTCATATCACCTCAAAACTCACCACAAAAGACACCAAGTTCACTATCTAAGCCAAGCAATTCACCATCACCATACACCCTAAAAGTTCCATACGCACCCAGTAGCTCTCAAAGCCCCAAAACCAAGCTTAGATGCTTCAAATGTCAAGGGTATCAGCATTTTCAATCCAAGTGCCCAAACAGGAAGGTTATGACTTTGAAGGAGATGTAAGAGATGAATAATAGGTTTGAAGAATATGTCCTTTTTAGGGATGAAGAGCATGAGGAGGAAAATGGTAGTGATCAAATAATTGGCTAGTGGAGAGGAAATAGAGGCAAAATTGCAAGTTTTGCTCAAAATTCTTAATAGTGAAAATGGAGGTGAAGATTGGAAGAGAAAAACAAAAAGTGATGAAGAATAGGCCTAAAGGTGATCAAAATTGGCTTTGATGTGATTTGAAGGTGTTTGGTTAAAACTTAATTTTATCAGATAAAACTAGAACTAAGTTTTTTAAGGCAATTTCTAGGCTATTTGCTAGGAATTGGATCTTGGATAATATAGGGAACTCTTAGAACTTTTCATGAACTACAATTTAGGCTTAAGAATTGGTTAAATTGGATAAGAGACTGGTAAGTTAGGCCAAGTTTTCTAAAGACATGTCTGGATGGGATGTTAATTGGCAATGGTTGAGAAAACAGAGAATTTTGAATAAGTTATGAATCAAACTGGATAAAATATCCTTCTAGAGATTTTTAGTTTAGGATGTGAACGACATAACAGCTTTAGAATCACCTCAATCGGACAATTACATAAAAAGTTATGAAATTTTTTGAACAACTAGTAAGACAGAATCTAGTAATCACATAAACAGAACAAGCACAATTTGAGTGTTTTCGGCAAACACACAAGCCCATATTATTTTTAGAGAAACAATCAAACCCTTGACATATGATTTGCCAACTTTGAGAGAGGGATTTCACAAATTTTCATAAATCAGGACCTTAAAGTCCCCAAAAGGTATCAATACGGCCAGATATTTTAGGAAAAAGTTTAACCCAATTAGCTCTTTACAAACCTAATCATCTAGACCAAGTGAAGCTTCAGGAATTTCTGGACCATTTTCTTCAATTAATCCCATGGCTTGTAAGTCTTGAATTGCTAGTATTGATGAGCACCCCCTTATCCTAGGATATGTATCGGGACGCCCGTAGGTCATTCCGACACACACCCTACGATAAGGGTGCGCTACGAACAATCGCTAACACTCCACATGGCATCAAAAATCATAAAGCATTAATATGAAATCCACTAATTTTTGAAACCATAAATTCTCATTTCATAACCTCAAAGCAGTAAATTTACACAACTGGTATGTTCTGTACATTACTCCAAAAGAAAATCAAACAAAAGGCTAGCTAGGTCATCCCTCAAAAAGTGCCAGCTGACCGACCTGTGTGCCATGACTTCTCTTGCCAACTCAATCTACACGGCAGGAAAAGTCCCTCTGGAGCTATAAGTCTACTCTCTCGGTCCTGAAAAATAATTTGCAATTTTGGGTGAGTTTGCGAACTCAGTGAGGAACCATCATCGATGGTTCACCCAATTCATGCATATACACAGATATCACGATACATACGATTATTTCGCTAAAACACATTCGAAATACCACATGATTATTATACCATATCACCAAAAGAACCAATTCAAATGCACATGAAATGTGTATGACGCTTTTCAATTTATTACGTTGTTGTGATCGAAGCGCTTGAAACTGTCCCATTAAGGCGCGATAAACGGTGAGCCATAGGCTCGAATCACCTTTGGGCTCAAGGCCCAATCACGTTGAACTTTAAGCTCGTTGGTCGCTTCCGTCATAATCGCCAATTATCGATCATGCAATTATGCATGAAATGCATATATCCAAATAAAACAACACCAACATCATATCAGATCCCAACTCAACATATACACATAAGTCTCGCACAGGTAATCGCAAGAAAATCACATATGACACTTCTATGTCAGAATTCTCCAATCCATCGACCTTGGTCCGCAATCCGAGCACAAACAAACACAATTTTCCCACCATTATTCTCCACAGGGTTCTAAGTGCAGAATTATAAACACTTACTAACCGAGGAACCATCTAGGTTACTCACCTAATAACTTCCGAGCTAATGCCGGGAAGTCTCTACAATGTCCGTGGGATGACGTTCTAACTGAGCCTCTATAACAATGGAAATGAGTACACATTACCAACTGTATAATTAGAAATATCTAACAATGCACATGGAATAAGTAAAATGTGTATAATGCATGTTCATGGCATTCCCGGCCCTAATCCAAAATTTTCCCATAATAAAATTCGTCTAAAAATTAGAAACCTATTAGGCCGACGGCATGCATTTGGACCTCTATAGTCCCCAATTAAACAAAACAAGGATTAAAGGCTCTGTTACTCGGCCACGCCAATTTCCGTCCAAAATTCCCAATTTCTCACAAAATGAAATTAAATTTTCTACGAATCCGATGCCTTAAGAATCATGTCAATCGGACGTCGGACGGAAAAGAAATTGACAAAAGAAATAATTAGGTCACTTAATGCCAAATAATTAAAAAAATAATAAAAATATATATATCTGTGCGACTTGCTTCACTTCGTCGCGAGGGCGACGCGTCGCCCTCGCGACCTGGCCATCCTACCTCGCCTCGGGGGGGCAAGGCGTCGCCCTAGCGATCCGGCGAGGTTCTACTCACATCCTTCCTTTCTTTTTCCTATTTTTTTCCTATTTCCAATCCGAATTTCCAACACCCATAACTCTTTGCACACAAATCGAAAAAATACAAACCATAGCTTTTTGGAAAGATCATGAAAAGTTCTACCATTCTCATGAAGACCATAAAAATCAATTTCACCTATAAGGGTGTCAAAAATCCAACCAAACCTACTGCCCACTCAAAACCTATCAACACAGGGTAGTACATTGTAAATTCAATAACTCTCTGATTCTTCTGTCAATAATTACACAATAATTAAGGCAGTAAGATCAAAATGTTATCTACAACTTTAATGAACAACCCAAAATCAAATTCACTTGCTAACAAGGTCAAACAATTCTACAAAGAATCTGCCTACTGAAATCAACCAATCTGGACAGTAATTTTCAAAACAGCATATCTCTTAGCACAAAAGTCACAAAATTCACTACCTTATATCCCTGAAAAGCTAAGATCTAAAACTTCAATTTTCATGAAGAATTCAAACTCCAATTAGATTTCTAACAATTTCAAAACTATTATGGAAGCTACTGTCATGATCAGCCATTCACAACCTAGTTTAGGTTCAGTTTTTGCAAAATCGTAACTCCCAACTCTGACCTCTAAAAATTACACACCATATATCATTTTCAAGATAATTTCTTCCTCTACAACTTTTTAGAAGATCACTCACACCAATTCAGTTCACATAAATTGGTAAAATTGCTCCCAGGCAGACTGCTCACAAAACCAACACTTTGACTAGGTTTCTCCAAAAAGCATAAAACCAATCAATAGAAATCAGTTCATATCTCCCAATATACAACTCGAAAATTAGCAAGATCAGTGGAAATGGAAAGCTAACTCAATATGCCTCAACTTTCATACAGACCATTTTTCCTAGTTCCATATCAATTAATGTAGAAAAATCAACAAAGTAATCAGGTCATAACTGCGGGTACTGTTCATAGGCAATAAAACAGTAACTTTCCATGCAAAATTTCGCCCTTCTAGCATTACAATTTAACAACACCTATTTCACACAAAGTTGTAGCCAACATCCCAAAGTTTAATTGGGCACAAACCTTAACTCATTTGCTCACCTACAAAATTAGTTATGATCAAAACATTACAATAGGTCAAAGATTCATTTTCCAGCTTTCAACATTAACCTAACTCCTATCACTTCTAATATCAATAATACATCCCTAAGTATCCAATTATACCTCTAATTAAACCAAAAATTCATCACAACATATACTTATATAATTTTTTAAAAGTTGGCAGCACCCACATAACCAACTTACATCTTGTATTTCCATTCATTAAGCACCACAAACATCATTAATAATATCACTTTCCCATTCTTTAATTACCATAACCAATTCCTTCACACAAGCATGCATTAAATCCATTCAAACCTACTACTATGATAATCAACTACATGTATAATTGCTCTCCATGAATGCCTCTAACTACCAAAAGCATAAAAACAAACATCAATACTCACCTTAAACAAGCTCAAGCTATAGTTTCCTCAAATCTTCAAGTTCACACCAACTTCTATATCAACCCTCACCTACGGCTATAACAAACACCACAAGGATCATCATCAACTCAAGGCTTCAACTTGGTTTATGTGTGAAGAGAAGCAAGCAAGGAACCAAGGAAAATCTTCTTGTCTTGTATGGGATGAGAATAAGGAAATTCGATGGGGGAGAAATCACACCAAGGAAAAGAAGCAATGTTTCGGATGAGAAAGAAGGATAGCTTTCCAAAGCTTTCCAAAATGTATTTTTAAGTATAACAAGGAGGAAAAATCATGGATGATGATGAAAGAAGACAAAATCAATAAATCAAGAAGGACACTTGGCATTTTAATGAAGAAAAGACAAAATTTAGCTAATCTTAGTTAATTAAGCACTAATCCCAATTAAACTCTAATCATGGCACTAAAATAATTCCCTAACACCATTTAACCAATAATCTAATGCCATTAGGCAATCCTTTTCAGTACAAAAAGGCTCACTCAGCTAGTCAGTTGGAATTTTTCTGTCTGAGCACGAACCCCGAAAAATTCCAGAAAATTTCCCATAAATCCCTAAAAATGTAAAACACTCAATGGCGCACTCCAAGTAATTTTTCAAATACAATTATCCCATAAATTTCACAAAAGATCCCAATTAGAAACTTATGCCGGAAATGTCATGAATGCATGTATATCATGTGCATATGCAAAACAATCATTAGTTATAGAGGCTATATGATGTATGTGCATGCCGAGATATAATTTAATACTTCTAACCCGTCCTAAATTACCAATAAACCCTTCCTATGGGAGATGGGATGTTACAATTCTCCCCTCCTAATAAAAATTTCGTCCCCGAAATTCTTACCTGGTTGATCGAAAAGATGAGGATACTGTCTCCTCATATGCTCCTCGGTCTCCCAGGTAGCCTCCTCAGTCGAATGGTTCCTCCAGAGAACCTTCACCAATAGAATACTCTTATTCCTCAACTGTTTCACCTGTGTCCCGACAATCAGACGGCCTCTACATAACTCGACACAGAGACCTCAATCTCCTGAGCCGGTATCACATGTGTCGGATCTGACCGATACCGTCGGAGCATACTAACATGAAACACATCATGCAACTGAGACATCTCACTCGGCAATGCCAACCTATATGCCAATGGTCCTATCCTCTCGACAATCTCATACGGACCAATGTATCTAGGGCTTAACTTACCCTTTTTCCCAAATCTCAGTACACCACGCCACGGTGACACCCGTAAGAACACTCTGTCGCCCACATCATACTCCATCTCCCTCCTATGCCGATCCACATAGCTCTTCTGCTCATCCCGAGCTTGATGCGACTCAATCGATTTCACCTTATCAACAAGATCTGAATCACCAGACCCTCAATCATCTCACACCCTCTTCATCCCAATACAAAGGTGATCTACACGGTCGCCCATACAGTGCCTCATATGGTGCCATCCCGATGCTACTGTGATAATGATTGTTATATGCAAACTCAATCAGAGCTAAATACTGGTCCCATGCTCCTCTGAACTCCAATACACAAGCTCGAAGCATATCCTTCACAGTCTTAATCGTCCTCTCACTCTGCCCATCTGTCTGAGGATGAAATGTTCAGATCAAGTTCACTTAGTACCCATAGCAGACTGCAGACTCTGCCAAAATCTCGAAGTAAATCTGCGATCCCTGTCTGACACTATCGACACTGGGACCCCGTGCAGTCTCACTATCTGATCGCGGCTTATCGTTCAATCCGAAGATTGATCCTTGGAAACCGGTCAAAATCAATTTATACCAAGAATTGCAACACAGGGTGCAACCCTGTCGACTCTCAAGGAACCAAGTAAGATTGATCTTAAGACTAGCCTAATCTAATGATGTATGTAATTAAAGCAATTAAAGGGGTTTTGGCTTGATCTTTAAAATTAAAGAAAGCTAAGTATGAAATAAATGTTTTGGGATTTTTTAAAAGACAAGACAATTTGAAATAATTAAGATTGAAAACAATTAACTAAAGTTCTCCCGAAAATGTGGCTCGGGTCATCATCGCTCAAAATAAATATCGGGTTTGAAATCCACTAAGTTTCAAAACATAACCTTAATAACTCGTTAAGTCCAAGAATTTAATTAATCAACTCGATTAATTAAATCTTGTTAAAACCCTTAGTGTATGGTATGAAATGATTTATGCAATAAATCAATCAGATAATAACACAACCAACTTAACCAAACACAACTAGGCAGATTAGATTAATTAATGCAAAATCTGACTGATATATATGAGACTTCATGTATTCAGGCACAATATTCAACACAAACCAATCCTTAACATAGATCAAAGTTTAACATCCTACTAAACTATAGCAAGATTCATTCGGTCATACAATGCAATCTCCAACTCGGAGTTGTTACAAAATACGACGTAAATCTAAAACTAAGATCGATTACCCCATGTTGAGCTCTGGAACTCAAACCGTTGCTACATCTTCAGGAGATCCAAAGCCCTAGCCACGCATGATGCCGGGTGAGTCCATCACTGCTGGAATATCACCTCGGTCCATGACTCCAACGACGAACAGTTGAGAATGGGTGCGACGAATGATGGAAGAGATGAAGATGATGATGGTGGACGTCGTCTAGAGGTGGCGCCGAATCTGCAAAACAGAGGAAACACAAACTATCAGAAAAATGGAGAAGACGAAGGATGGAGAGCTACCTCAGGAATGCGGTCGTCCTCATTTAACCTAAAACAGAAGGTTTTATAGGAAGTCTGCGCAGGCCGGGTCGGAACAGTGGATAATTTTGCTATTTAAGGGCCGGGGTATCCGACATTCGTCGCGACTAATGAATAAAGTTCGTCGCGACGCATAAAAATGGTCACTCGTCGCGACGAATTAATTTATACCAAATAACTTCGTCGCGGTGAATGTCTGCGTTGGTTCGTCCCGACTAATGGATGGCTTCTCACGACGTGTTGACTTTCTCTTGTTGACTCCATTGTTCCTACAAAAATACAACACCTTTGCAGTATCAATTGTCCCAATAAAAGTTATGCAGAAATTAATATCAAATGACAACAAAATACTGACAATGTGCAAATTATAAAAGCTCGATATGAGGAACCAATTTAAGCACAAAAATCATGAATTAGAAGTCAACAAGTGCATAATTACTTAAGAAATTAGGGCCAATTTATAGTATAAATTTGGCTCAATCAAATTCCCCCACACTTAAACCTTTGTACTCCTGGACAAAGCTTACAAGAGTCAAAAAGGTACAAGAGTAAAAGAAAATTATGCCCATGCTCAAATAATAACAGAATTGACGTAATCCACTTCATCGAATTTAAACGCAAAGAAATTGAAAGAGTGCTAATAAAACAAACACCGAAAGAATTTAAGCACATGAGATTGAACAATGAGAATCACTCGGGATATGGTGTTTACGCCAACTCACTTGTGTTTAAGGATATTTGCTCAATCTGCTTAATGCATCTCCTACCATAGGCTTGTATCAATTCTATTTCTCCACTACAAGGACTATCATTTGAAGATCAAGAGGTCTTTCAGGTTGTAATGAGCGGAGGGCTAGATGAATGGATGAAGTGAAAGAAGAAAATATGAGCATGCGCACTAAATGAGGAATTGATGTCAACACCAAATTAAAACTGAACACCAAATAGATTGAATACACTTTTTTTCACATTTTGGCTATCTCATTTGAGATGCTAATCCCTTTGGGATACAACACATTATTATCCCTTTTGGGACACAAGACTAACACTTTTCCATTCTCCATTTTTTTAACCTAATAACAAAACATGTATCACCGACATCATCTGAATATGTATGCAAATGCTCATAGAGTAAAGGCTCGAGGGGCTAGCAAAAGGAAAAGTGTTTAAGGGTTGGTGTTTGGGGAAAGGGTAAAGAAGGAACGCCTATCATATCAACAAAATTCTAGTCCATCAAGCTTTGAGTAAAAATTGACACAAGTTCTAGAGAAGTATGAACCAAGCGGATGCACACACAAAGATATAGAAGAAGAATTTGGCTTCAATATCCTTCCAACAAGGTTTTGTCCCAATGATCAATCTCAAGTCTTAAAACTCGACAATACTATCTTGTTAGCATGCTCCCATTCACTTTGTTTTGAAAACTTCAAAAGTTAAAATTTTGCTGATCCAATTATCGTTCAAGAATGGAGAGTATTTTCAAAATTCAAGTATCGCTTTTGAAACTTGTAAATGATTTGCATGAGTGGCACAAAAGAATAGTGCAGAAAATGTTTGATTGAGTTTCAAATTTATCAGTAAAATTTGAAAGGGCCCACAAAATTATGCACAAATTCTAATAGGCATGCAATGCAAAATATAAGAAGGGAACTAGCTCCCCCACACTTAAACATGGCATTGTCCACAATGGCAGAAGTAGCAAGGCACACATAGAAGCATGAAACAAAAATTGACAAAAGAGAAATGGGGATATATCATTAAGCCCAAAAAGTAAATGTACAAAAAAGGAGGATCCGAAAAACTAGCTAAAAATTACAACAAAGAGAAGAAAATACAGAAAAACAACAACAAGAAAGGAAAACAAACAGCCTAAACTATGCTGCAGGATCGTCAGCTGGCGGATCCGGAGGGGCAGCGGCAGAGGAACTAGGAGCAGCAGCAGAGACCGGAGCGGGAAGCGGAAGGGGCAACCCAAGGTGAGCTGCAATCATGGAGAGCATGGCGCTATTGAATTCACGATCAGCAGCCAGCTGCGCCTGGACGGAAGTGAGCAGGGCACGATCAGCGGCCAGTAGGGCCTCAAGCCGGTGGATGTCGTCTCGAAGCAGAGCCACCTCGGAAGGAGCAGGGGGGGCGGTAGGTGGGGAAGACATCGGAGACGAGACACGAGGCGGAGAAGGGACATGAGGCGGAGCCTCGGGGGAAACTGGAGGGACTGGAGGATAAGGAGAGGGTGAGGAAGGAGTTGCGGGAGCAGGCTGGGCAGGAGGAGGGGGTGGAAGGGTGCGAGGGCGACCGAGACGGACGTAAACAAAAGGAGGGCGGGCTCAAGGTGAGATCGGTGAATGCTCCGAACTCGAAGGCCCAAACAGTCGGAAATGAGGTGGGGAAAAGAAGGTAATGCCGGATATTGGTGGCGTAACACATTATGCGGAGGGCGGAGGCTATGGCTGTGGCAAGATTGACAGGGCGGCCGACCATGAGAAGGTATATGTATAGGGCCTGCTCTTTAGGGATATTTGTGAGGTGGAGGGTAGGAAGGATGTTGTTGCATATGAAATGCAACCAAGTGCGAGTATATGTATAGGGCCTGCTCTTTAGGGATATTTGTGAGGTGGAGGGTAGGAAGGATGTTGTTGCATATGAAATGCAACCAAGTGCGAGCTTGAGGGTGGAGGTTGGAACGACGGATATACCGTTGAGAGCCCCGGGGTTGAAGCCACTGAGTCCCTGCAGGGCAGAGTGTACTAATGACATCATCCCAGGGGTAGTTACGGATGAGGTCTAGATAATGGCAATGAGAGACAATAGGGAGATGGAAATGTTCTCGGATGATAACAGAGGAGAAAGCATCAGGGATAGAGACACCCCGAAAACTAATTCCGTAGGTGTGGGAATAGCGATCATAGGAGTAATATTGGCGGACGAAGGTGAGGTTGCCAACTGTTCGAGGCTGGGCAAGGCCAGTCAACTCGAGTTGGAAGAGTTGTCCCACAAAAGGCTTGGTTGCTGGAGTGAGAGGGAAGGGTTTTTCTTTGAGTATATCCTGGCTGGCAACACGAGTGGCCATACTCGGGATCCATCGGACGAGAGGGGGAAGGATCGGAAAAACGAGGATGACGGGGAAGTTGCGGAGAAGGGGAATGAGTGTGGTCGGAGGAATCGGAAGAGGAAGGTTGCTGCTCGGGTCGAGAGGCCTGCTTCATTCGAGGCATGATCCTGCACACACATCGTTAGAAACAAGTAAGTTACTGAGAAAACTACACAGAATCAGCCTCCTCGTCGCGGCTAATGATCATTCGTCGCGACGAGTCGAGGTCCTCCCCATTCGTCGTGACGAACATGAGAGTTCGTTACGACGAGGGAAGTCCTCTTCCATTCGCTGCGACATACAGGATGTTCGCTGCAGCGAACTGGGCACACACGTTCGCCGCGGCGAGGTATGAAACTCGTCGCGACGAACGGTGTTTCTGCGAACAGACGCGGCGAACAGCGCTCGCTGTTCGTCCTAAATCTAACAAATAACAATGAGAATGGACAAAATGAAAGAATAAGAACACTTACCTAAGGTCAAAAACGAAGATGGGAAAAGATTTGAGAAGGTTGGGAGCTTCAAACGCAAGGGGGGCACAGCTGGGAGCGACGACGAGGACTGCGGCGAAGGGAGAAGCGAGGAAGAAGAAGAAGAAGAGAAAAGAGAAGGAGAAGAAGAAGAAATAAAGCGGGAAGCAGACGAAAAGACGCGAAGGAGAAAAGACTGAAAAGGGCTCCGGATAAAAGAGAAGTCCAACGGTTCAGAGGGGCAAACCAGGAACTATTCGTCGCGACCAACGACGCGTTTGTCGCGACGAAAAAGAGACAAGCCCTAGAAGCGTCGCGACGAGCAGGTACGTTCGTTGCGACGAACCGCCCAAACAAAATGCAAATTCTAAGGATCCTATTCGAATTGCACAAACATTCAATCAATCAATTCACATGCACAAATCAACCATTCTCTTTGATCTATATCATGCTTCACTACAAGAAACATGCAGAGCCAACATAAAGGGATCAATTTATTGAGACAAAAAATAAAAATCCTACCTGACTATAGCTATTCCTACTGGATGGTTCTCTCCCCCACACTTAAATAATATAATCATGCTCAACAATATGCACGTTGGTATCAAGTATAAGCACAATTATATAGTAAATGAAGGAAAGAGAAAACGGCACTCAAGCGCGGTTTTGTAGCTCTGGATGGACGCATGGTTGATATCCAAGCTTCATGTCAACACTTGGGTCCCGGTAGCTCCATTTCCATTCCGCTTCCGAATAAGCACCTGCACTATCATCAAAATAGAAACGGCCTCCAAAGAGATCATTAGTGGTGGGGTTAAAGTTTCGCAAATTCGTAACAAGCATCATCGACACAACATCAGCATATTCACCCCAAGCAAGGAGTAATCCTCGTTAGGTGTTTCATAGCTTCATACATGTTGAAGCTAACGTGTTGATCACCAACCTCCATGGTGATCTTCCTTCCTTCATCTCGATCATTGTACTTGCCGTCCGAAGGAAGGGTCGCCCAAGGATTGAGAAGTGTCTGCACCACTTCAAGAGACATATCCAAAGACGTAAAAATCGGCAGGAACACTAATCCTTTCACTTGGACCGAATGTCTTCAATGATACCCCAGGTGTCGGAAGGATATGTCACCAACCGTAACACTACCAAGTAGGTTTTACGCCTTAACCCCTGTGGCTTCATAGATGATTTTGGCATCACATTGATTGCCGCTCCCAAATCCAAAGAACGCTCTTCCAATTGTCACCTTCCTATGACACAAGGAATGGTGAACGATCCTGGGTCCTGACACTTCACAGGAATTTGGGGCTTGAATAATGCGGACACGTTTGAGCTCACCTGGACTCTCTCATTCGGCCTAAACTTACGCTTGTTTGTGCACAAGTCCTTCAAATATTTAGCGAGGCGGAACTCTCTTAACCAGTCCAAAAGGGCACATTCACTTCCACCTTCCCAAATAGGTCAATAATTTCCTTTTCATGTTTCAGTTCGTTGACCTTCTTGCTCATCAAGTAGGAATTTGGGAAGGGAAGGTCCTTCAGATTGACTTCCCTTTGTGATGCTTCATTTCCACTAGATTTTTCCTTTGCAGCACTTTCTCCTGGACTGCTTGATGGTTGCTCTGCTTCCTCAATGGTTAATTTCTTCTTTTCTTCAATTCCTCTTCGCGATCACTCTCTGATCGCACAGCCTTCTTTTCTCTTACTTGAGGTGTCTCTTCAACCTCAATTTCTTCGGTGCATTCTTCTTCTTGAGGAATGCTAAATTGCACTTTCTTTCCACTCCTTAGCTCAATAGCATTCAGACTCTTTGGATTTATGACCGTGTTGGAAGGAATTGATCTGCTATTCCTCGCTTGGCTTTCACTCAAATTGTTAGACAATTGAGTGACATATGAGTTCGTGTTCTCACCTTGGTCTCCCATTGTTCCATCCATTTTCCAAGGCATCAAGCGAGCAAAGATTCTTCGAGGAGTCCCATCAATCGATTAGCTATGCGCGTTGAATTGATTCGCAGTCGAATTCCTCTCTTCCTTCATGAGAGTCATCATTGTTGGGACCCGATCTAGAGACCGACGCCCCAACCCGAAAACGAAAGAAAACGAATCACAAAGAGGCGGAACGAATAAACGATTGATCACAAAGCGAAACAAATCATTAACGAATCGAAGGAGATTTTCGACATCCGTGAACAAATATCAACAAAGCGTTTGCGTTGGAAACCTTAAGACTATCAGTCCAAACTAATCCAAATCTGTGTACATTTTTTTTTCTTTCCTTCTTTCATTTTCATAACTCAATAGCCTCATACAAATCTCATAATCCAAGTACAATTCATGCACGATCTCATAAATCAAAACCTTATACAACCCAACCATTCTCATCAATCATAACCATACACAAATTCTTATAAAATTTCATAATCTATACATATTAGGAATTTCTTTCTTACAAAACGTCGATGGCATTCTAAGCCATATACAATATCAATTACCAAAATTCTACTTTACACAAATTACACTCTAAGCAAAATCAAACACAAAGTCTTGACCTTCTTTCATCCGATCTCCCGCTCGTAACCTGGAGATGGGGATGAAAGGGGGGGTGAGCTTGAAATCCCGTAGGTAACATGCTTATAACAAAATAATAGGCAAAACCTTTCAAAAGTTTACTCTCATTGAACATTTTTCATAAACATAGTCAATCCACTTTGAAATCACAAAACTCTTATTTCTTCAAATTCTCAACCAACGCACAATAATGTCAACAATGTATGCATCAAACTCACAATACATAAATGCAATGCACGCCAAATGTGAATGCACAATCAAATGGCTCGAGAGTTCCTTAAACACGATGTAAACCAAGTTTACCGTAAACACGACGAGTCCATTTTTCAATCTCGTAAGCCTCAAGCAGCAAAAGGGAGAAGGCTAAGGGGGGTCAACGTGCACGTGACTATCAAAGTAGGTTCTCTCTTGCCCAATCACAACCAATTTATGTTCACATATTCAAGCACAAGACTAGCATTTTATGTTTCTTTCATTCTTTCGAATCAAATCGAAATGCCATAGCACAATTCGATGGCATAAATTATCATATATCACAATGCAAATTCTTTTACATATTCATCACAATTCAAATTCGATCCATGAAGCATATACACATAAAACAATTTCTTTAAAGCATTTGAAAACAGTATATGCACAATTACGAAATGTTTGAAACCTTTTTATTTCTTGCTTTTGGAAAAACTTTATTGGCTTATTATTCAATTATAAACACGAAACCCACCTCGAATCGATGCTACAAGCTTGTCCTTAGCTTCAATTTGACCATTGCGTCTTTCTTTCTTCCAATAGAAAATTCCCTACACCAATTTCCCACAAATTCAATCTCATAAATAACAAAATCCTTAAAATTGAACTTAGAAACACTAATCCCTCATATATTCAAGCTTTCTAAATCATAAATTGCCAAAATCCCCAAATTCCAAATTTGGGCATAAACCCTAATTAATTTCCATCCAAAATTAAACCCATAAAGCTTGTAATCTCCAAAATTAGGCATAGAATTAACAAACCCATACCATAAGCAAAGTTTCTAAACCATAACTTCATTTAAACTTAAGAATCAAAATCCACCTCTTACCTTATTTTTCCCCATTTTCGATTTTCCTTGTCCCATATGGGAGCTATCACCTTCTTTCATCTTTCCCTTT
The DNA here is from genome assembly GCA_029891385.1 of Erythroxylum novogranatense. Taxonomy (NCBI): domain Eukaryota; kingdom Viridiplantae; phylum Streptophyta; class Magnoliopsida; order Malpighiales; family Erythroxylaceae; genus Erythroxylum; species Erythroxylum novogranatense. The sequence goes on along the minus strand of CM057226.1, from coordinate 44,269,533 downwards.
AGCATCAACTTGAAATCATCCTTGGAAGGTAGCAAAATTTCAAACCCTAATATTTCTCTCCTTTCTCCTTCCTTTTCTCCCATCCAATCTCTCATTCTCCTCTCTTCTTATTCTCTTGTTTTGTTTCATCAATATCGTGACTCACTGCTCCTTCTTATACTAAAGCCCACTCTTCTTATTTACCAACTTACCATTAATGAATGAGAGAAGACCCTTATGCCCTTACTTGTAAGCCTTTAAAACTTAACACTTAAGTGATCTTCCAACAATGTCCTTCCTAAGAACTGACATCTTGTCTCCTTATTTCAATCAGGTAGCTGAAGTCATTTGACAAAACTCTCTTCTAGAGAAATGTCCCTATATGTCTTACAAATCCATCGCTTCAAGAATCAAGTCGTTCGGAGCTCTATAATTCAAGATATCTCTAAAATACTGAAGTCTGTTCTTCAGACTCGAGGCTGAACACTACACCTAACTTCCGACCTGCATTTGGAAGTCTTAGAGGCTACATTACAGCTCGGCTCCTTCATAACATTTGTATCCCCATCTCTCTAGTTTAATGTGCAAAAAGACTCAACTCAATCCGAGCTCTAGCGAGCTCTAGCGACCTATAATACTAAACACTATTCAGCCATTACAAAGCTGAGACTGAACTCTATACTCAACTTCCGATCTGTATTTGAAAGTCTTAGAGGCTCCATTGTCGGTTGAATCCTCTTAAAATTTATAGATCTATGTCTCTAGTTTAATTTCCAAAAAGAATCAACTCAATCAGAGCTCTAGAGATTGAGATATATCCAAAATACTGAACACTATTCAGCCACTACAACACCGAGACTGAACACTACACTGAACTTCCGACCTGTATTTGGAAGTCTTAGAGGCTCAATTGTTGATCGGCACCTTCATAACTTTTGTATCCTCATGTCTCTAGTTTAATTTCCAACAAGAATCAACTCAATCCGAGCTCTAACGAGCTCTAGCGACCTATATTACTGAACACTGTTCAGTCATTACAACACCAAGACTGAACACTACACTGAACTTCCGACCTACATTTGGAAGTCTTAAAGGCTACATTACAGCTCGGCTCCTTCATAACATTTGTAGCCCCATCTCTCTAGTTTAATTTCCAACAAGAATCAACTCAATCCGAGCTCTACAGCTCAAGTTATCTTCAATTTACTGAAGCATAGTCAGACTTAATCAACTGGTCGTCATACTTTGTCTCAATGCACTTTTTTCAATTTTGTGCTAAAACCGATCAATCTAGCATGGAAAGGTAGAAAAATGTCTTAGGAATCCAACGCTTCAAAAATTAGGTCGATCGGATGTCGGACGAAGAAGTTATGGCCAAAATAAGGAAGAGAGGTCGGTCGCTCGCACCAGGTCGGTCTCCCGCACCAGGTCGATCGCCCGCACCAGGTCGGTCTCCCGCACCAAGTCGGTCTCCCGCACCAGGTCGGTCGCCCGCACCAGGTCGGTCTCCCGCACCAGGTCGGTCGCCCACACCAGGTCGGTCTCCCGCACCAGGTCGGTCGCCCGCACCAGGTCGGTCTCCCGTACCAGGTCGATCTCCCGCACCAGGTCGGTCGCTCGCGCGGGCACGCGCGGGTGGGCGATCAACTATGCGATCCGACCTTCAAACTTCAAACGTTCATATCTTTTGACTCCGAGCTCCAAATTAGTCACGGTTTGTTTCGTTGGAAAGCTAAGAGACAGATCTACAATTTTCAAGAAGGACTCACAAGCAAGCTCGGACTCTAAAGGGATCAAAAGTTTACACAAAGATGACTGATCGATAATTTCTCAACAGTTCCAAAACTTGCAAACATCATAAATTTTACTCCAGAACTCCAAATTTAACAAACTTGGTGTCTATAGAAAGCTTGAAGAAATATCTAAAACTTTCATGAAGGTCTTAAGAATCATATCGACCTCTAAATGGATCGAAATCGCCACACAAAGCTGACTGGTCGATCAGCTTCACACTAAACAGCATCAGAACTTCTAACAATCATAACTTTCTACTCCCTTGTCCAATATTTTCGTACTTTATATCAATAGAAAGATAAAAACAAGCTCTACAATTTCCATGAAGAACTCTGAAGCAAATTCAACCTCCAGCTAAGTTAATTTTTCAATCAAATGTTCTGCCCTGATAGTAATCACCTAAGCAATGTCCAAATTTCACATTACCATATCTTTCAACCTCCACCACTAAGAATTGCATATTATACATCATTTTAAAGCTATTCTAATTCTCTATAACTTTCACATAAATCATTTACTCTAATTCAAACCACATCAGTCCAGAAATCACCTCGAACACAACATATACAATCCGACACTTAGAGCATTTTCCAAAACCAAGGCAAAATACACTTAACTTTCAAAGATCATAACTTTCAATCCCGATATCGAAAAATAGCATACTTTATGGCTACGGAAAGCTCTCAACATAAGCTACAATTTTCATTAAGATCATTTCCTCAAAATCTGCCTAAATCAAAAGTCAACTCTTTACTCCAAAAAGTCAAACTTTCTATTTTCTTCAAAATATAACACTTTCACTAATTATTTCTTGCTTTTCAACTTCCATTTCAATCAACTAGTTCATTTTAATTTTCATAACTCATACAAATCTACTCAAATTTCAAAGTCATCAAAACCAATCACTTCATTTCTCATCAATCTCCTTTAAATACAATAACATCTACAACACAATACCTACACAAACACACTCATTGAATTCCATTTTAATAATTCTAATTTCCATCAAAAGATCGGGGTCCAACAATCATGCTGTGTAGCAGCTGGTTGGTGTCTTCTTTTGGCGGTTGTGGTTGCACCGTCAATGCTTGCTGATCAGGGAACTGGTTTGTAGATGTTCCAGCTCCACTCCCTTGCTGAAAGCGGTTGGTTGCTCTTCCCTCATTACTCCTCCAACTAAAGTTAGGATGAGATCTTCATCCTTCATTATACGTGTTGGAGTACGGATCCCACTTAGGATTTTATCTCCCGGCACACCGCAGAGACTTCTTCATACCTCCGGGATGACATCGTTATGTGCATCACCGATCCGCAAGATTCGCAACTAGGTGCGGCCAGTTCAGTGGAAGATGAAGGGCGATGCACATTCAAATTCTTCAGCTCAGCTGCAATCGAGGACAACGGTGAAGTTATCCTATGCTCTAGGGAATCCACCTTTGATTCCAGGCTTTCCATCCTTTTTGTCTGAGCCGACATGGCTCCCACTTCATGGACACTCCTGGAATCTCTGACACTATACTGCTGATGATTTAAGGCCATCCTCTTGATCAAGGCCCACGCTTCAGGTGTGGTGAGGTCGATCAACGATCCTCCCGAAGCAGCATCTAACATTCCCTTTTCCTGATTCTTCATCCCATCATAAAAATATTGAATGAGTTGTTCATCCGGGATTTGGTGATGGGGGCACCGAGACAACAGATCCTGAAATCTGTTCCAAAAGTCATACAAGGACTCGTCATAGTCTTGCTTGGCAGAATAGATTTCTTTCCTCATTGATGACGTCCTCGAGGCTGGAAAATACTTTTCCAGGAAAGCTTTTCTCAAGTTGGCCCAACTATGGTAGGCATTCGCGACATGCCTTGGGAGGCTCATATACCACTCCCGGGCCTTCCCTTTTAAGGATAAGTGAAACACCTTCCACAGCACATGATCTAGGGGAGCTCCTACAGGTTTCATGCTTTAACAAATCATTGTCAGCGCTTGTAAATGCATGTAGGATCTTCTCCCGCCAAACCGTGAAATTTAGGAGAGAATTGATCAATAGCCCCTTAACTTCGAAATTCACGTCGAAGTTCGGGCAGGCTGCTGTGAAGGGGTCATAATTGACGTCCGAGGTCGTAGCTTCTCTCGATCGTTTCACGCTCGTTGTTCCCTATGTTCTCATCGACTCTTTCCGATCACCATTTAATCCATGATCTCCGCTCCTAGGTTGGTGACCGAAATTTCGATGCTCACCATTTCTCCTACTTGATGTTCTAATGTGCTAAGTGGTTGCTTGCTCTCTTCGTCCTTCCTACGCTTCTTAAGTATCGCCGATTTCAGGTTGAAAATGAACTAACCTAAGTCTACGGGCATGCACAAAAGAAGTTCTCCTAAATTAGCTCACTAAAACAACAGCAGAAAGAAAGGGTTTAATTCATCACGGCTCGTCATGCTCGTATGAACTCATTCGATTTAACGTAACAAAATGCGAATATTCGTGCAACGAATGTATGAACTCGTTACGATTTAACGATGAACTCGTATGATTTAATGATGAACTCGTCGCAGCCAAGAATCACAAAGAAAGCACAATAACTCAAATTAGGCACAATAAGCAGAACAATCAAACTAAACACTTAAAGCAAAACAGAATTAAGCTCACCAAACAGAATTAACACTAAAAAGATAGAAGCAAACAGAATAAAACAAAATTATTAAATGAAAAATAGAATGCAAACAACAAAACTATAATGTAAAACAAACACTTGGCTAACCTAGAAAACCAATTACTTTGGCTCCCCGGCAACGGCGCCAATTTGATCGCGGCTTATCGTTCAATCCGAAGATTGATCCTTGGAAACCGGTCAAAATCAATTTATACCAAGAATTGCAACACAGGGTGAAACCTCGGGTCGACTCTCAAGGAACCAGTGTAGCATTGATCTTAAGACTAGCCTAATCTAATGATGCATGTAATTAAAGCAATTAAAGGGGGGTTTTTGGCTTGATCTTTAAAATTAAATAAAGCTAAGTATGAAATAAATGTTTTTGGGATTTTTTTTAAAAGACAAGACAATTTGAAATAATTAAGATTGAAAACAATTAACTAAAGTTCTCCTGAAAATGTGGCTCGGGTCATCATCGTTCAAAATAAATATCGGGGTTTGAAATCCACTAAGTTTCGAAAACATAACCTTAACAACTCGTTAAGTCCAAGAATTTAATTAATCAACTCGATTAATTAAATCTTGTTAAAACCCTTAGTGTATGGTATGAAATGATTTATGCAATAAATCAATCAGATAATAACACAACCAACTTAACCAAACATAACTAGGCGATTAGATTAATTAATGCAAAATCGATCGATATACATGAGACTTCATGTATTCAGCACAATATTCAACACAAACCAATCCTTAACATAGATCAAAGTTTAACATCCTACTAAACTATAGCAAGATTCATTCGGTCATACAATGCAATCTCCAACTCAAGTTGTTACAAAATACGACGTAAATCTAAAACTAAGATCGACACCCCATGTTGAGCTCGGAACTCAAACCGTTGCTACATCTTCAGAGATCCAACGCCTAGCCACGCATGATGCCGGGTGAGTCCATCATCGCTGAATATCACCTCGACCCATGACTCCAACGATTTAACAGGTTGAGAATGGGTGCGATTTAATGATGGAAGAGATGAAGATGATGATGGTGGACGCCGTCTGAGGTGGCAACCAATCGCAAAACAGAGGAAACAAAAACTATCAGAAAAATGGAGAAGATGAAGGATGGAGAGCTACCTCGGGAATGCGGCCGTCCTCATTTAACCTAAAACAAAAGGTTTTATAGGAAGTCTGCACGGGCCAGGTCGGAACAGTGGATAATTTTGCTATTTAAGGGCCGGGGTATCCGACATTCGTCGCGATTAATGAATAAAGTTCGTCGCGACGCATAAAAATGGTCACTCGTCGCGACGAATTAATTTATACCAAATAACTTCGTCGCGGCGAATGTCTGCGTTGGTTCGTCCCGACTAATGGATGGCTTCTCACGACGTGTTGACTTTTTCTTGTTGACTCCATTGCTCCTACAAAAATACAACACCTTTGCAGTATCAATTGTCCCAATAAAAGTTATGCAGAAATTAATATCAAATGACAACAAAATACTGACAATGTGCAAATTATAAAAGCTCGATATGAGGAACCAATTTAATCACAAAAATCATGAATTAGGAGTCAACAAGTGCATAATTACTTAAGAAATTAGGGCCAATTTATAGTATAAATTTGGCTCAATCACTCTCTCAGCCACATACTTCTGGGCCAACTGATCCATGGTATTGTTCTCCCTCACTGGCAAGAAATGGGCCGATTTAGTCAATCGGTCTATTATGACCCAGATAGCATCATGCTGCCTCGGCGTCCTAGGCAAACCCATAATGAAATCCATGGTAATTCGTTCCCATTTCCACTCCGGAATGGGCAACGAATGAAGCTTTCTTTGGAGCTGGTGCTCACCTTAACTCGCCGGGCATGTCAAACATCTAGATACATACTCCGCTACTTGCTTTTTCATGCCAGGCCACCAGAAATGTTGCTTAAGAGTGTTATACATCTTGGTAGTACCAGGATGCATAGCATATGTGGCCATATGAGCCTCCTCAATATCTCTCTCCTCAAGTCATCCACATCGTGCACACAAAGCCTCCGCCTATCCATAAAGTCTCATCTCTCACGTCAAACTCAGAACTCGAATCACTTTTACTTTCTCAATCGGCCTCACCATAACGGGATCCTTGTCACGAACTCTCCGATCCTATCCGGTAGCATCGGTCTCGGTGTCAAAGTAGCCAATAAGACTCCATCACGCCTCAGATTCATCCGAACATTCAAAGCCCTCAATCGAATCAAGTTAGGCAACCTCATTGCACTCAATCGAGCCACACTAGTATGCGACTTCCCACTCGAGCATCCGCCACTACATTGGCTTTCCTGTGGTGATACTCGATAAATACACCATAGTCCTTCAACAACTCAAGCCACCTCCTCGTCTCAAATTAAACTCTCTCGCTCAAGATAAATATCTCAAACTCTTATGGTGGTGAAGATCTGGAAAGTCTCACCATATGTAATGCCTCCAAATCTTCAAAGCAAACACTACTCGCAACTAACTCCAAATCATGAGCAGGATAGTTTACCTCGTGAGACCTCGGTGCCTCGAGGCATAAGCAATGACTCTACCGTGTCGCATCGTAACACATCCCAATCCTCGATGTGATGCATCATCAGATACCACAAATCCTCCAGGTCCAGATGGAATAGCCAACACCGTGCAAGAGTTAACCGATGTTTCAGCTCCTCAAAGCTCTTCTGGCACTCCGCAGTCCATCTGAATGGTACATTCTTCCTCAGAAGTTTTGTCAGAGGGGCTGAGATTAATGAAAACCCCTCGACAAACCTCCGGTAATAACCGACCAATCCGAGGAAACACCGAATCTCTAAAACATTCCCAGGAGCTTCCCACTTCAGCACTGCCTCAACCTTACTCGGATCCACCTGAATACCCTCTCCAGTCACTATATGTCCCAAAAATATCACCTGATCCAGCCAAAATTCACATTTACTGAATTTGGCATACAACTGTCTCTCCCTCATGGTCTGCAACACAATCCTCAAATGCTCACTATGCTCTGTTCCTCGAATACACTATAATGTCATCAATAAACATAACAACAAACTGATCCAGGTAGGGCTGAAATACCTTATTCATCAAGGCCATGAAGGCTGCCGAGGCATTAGTCAACCCAAACGGCATCACTAGAAACTCGAAATGCCCATACCTGCTCCTGAAGGCACTCTTAGGCACATCGGCCTCTGCAATCTTCAACTGATAGTAACCAGATCGTAGATCTAACTTAGTGAATACCTGAGCCCCCTGCAACTGATCAAATAAGTCATCGATCCTAGGCAGTGGATACTTATTCTTCACTGTCACCCGATTCAACCGCTCAGAATCGATGCACAGCCTTAAAGTCCCATCCTTTTCTTCACAAACAAAACTGGAGCTCCCCATGGTGAAACACTAGGTCTGATAAAGCCCTTCTCCAACAACTCCTGCAACTGAGCCTTAAGCTCCCTCAGTTCCATAGGTGCCATCCTATATGGAGGTATAGATATAGGAGCGAGACTGAACGAGGTCAATAGTGAACTCGTCTCCCGATCCGTGCAAACCCGATAACTCATCAGAAACACATCCAAAATTCCCTAACCACGGAATATCCCAAGCCTCTGCTTTCAACTCTGGTGTCAACCACATGAGCGATATGCCTCACGACCTCCATGCATCAATCTCAGGGCACTAAGGAAAGAGATCATCTGGGCTGGTACTGGCTGACTAACTCCTCTAAACACCGCTTCTGGGTTGACCAGAGACTCTAATACAACCTCCTTGGTATAGCAATCCATGATAGCCCCATGGGCGAGAGCGATCCATCCCGTAATCACATCGATCTCTCTTAGAGGCAACACTATAAGGTCTCGCCTTAATCTTGCTGATCAACTGGATCGAGCATCCCTGCACCTCTCCCAATGCGAGAGTAGTACTGAGGTGTACTCACCTCTAGCCCATACAAGAACATCTCCGATCCCCATACAATCTACATGCCATATGAGGTGCAATAAAGAATGTGTGGATCCAGATCCAAGAATGCAACGCCTCAAAATTATAAATAAGGAGCATACCAATGACAACATCGGGAATCTGGGCCTCTGTCTCGTCATGGCATAGACTACGGCACGGGGATCGTGGTGGTGCCCCACCCTCGGTCCTCATAAAGGATCCTCACCCTACCTCGGCCTCTACCTCGGCCCTCCGTCCGGATCCACGCTGGATCCACCCACTCTACTCTGTTGTCAGAGTAGTCTACTCCGGCTACCACTACCAAAGAAACCGAGTTCCCAATGTAATGGGCAATCCAGAATCGATGATCCATGGAGCTGCATTTAAGGCAAGCTCCATCAATCGCCAAGACTCTCCATCATGCCTCTTCTCACAAAGTGCTCACGTAATGGGGAATCGCCCAAAACCTCTGCCATCGCCATCGCCATCGCGGTCTGCACAAATCTCCTCTCTGTCCAAAACTTGACCGTTGGAACCTCTCAAGATCTCAAGGCCACGCTCAAGGCCGCTAAAACTCCTACCAGAGCTACCCCGACTATCACTAACTCTCTTCCTCTAGACCTTAACTTAACCCATCTCTGTCTACGCCACAATCCGCTCCACTCTCAAAGCGGCAGCTCTCAACTCTATAAAGGAGCCCATATCGATCGGGCCAATCCTCGCACGGATCTCTAGATTCAGCCCCATCTCAAACCTCCGCACCTATCGCCTCGGTGGAAACCACGATGAGCAAGATATCCCATCAACTCATTAAACCTAACCTCGTACTCTGCTACTGTCATCCTACCCTGTCTCAGCTCCAAAAACTCCTACATTTTCATTTCCAGATACACCTTGGGCATATAATTGTCTCTAAAAGCCCTAAGAAAATCTGCCCATGTCAGTAAACAAGGCCTAGTGGTACTGCCCGAAACAGTCTTCCACCATGTATAAGCGGGGCCCTACAGAAGAGATACTGCGTAATCGAATCTCTCATCAGGTTCGCAATCCATCTGATCAAGGACTCTCTCAGTCCTCTCCAACCATCCCTCAGCCTCGGGGAGTGCATCGCCATAAAAGTCTCATGACCCCTATTTACGCAGTAAATCATATCTCCTCTCCCGTCTCACGGGGACTTTAGGAGGTAACTCCTCAGATCGAGGCACCGAGGACTCTCTGCTAGCTCCTACAGATCCCTGGTCAGCTGGTTGATCTATCTGATCACCAAATACGGATGACCTAAAACAAAACAAGAACTCTGATCAGTTTCTGCATTTCTCACAATAATTCAAGCCTAATTATGTACTAGTCCCAACAGATGCCAAATCATGCTCTGATACCACCTAATGTAGCACCCCTTACCTTAGGATATGTATCGGGACGCCCGTAGGTCATTCCGACACACACCCTACGATAAGGGTGCGCTATGAACAATCGCTAACACTCCACATGGCATCAAAAATCATAAAGCATTAATATGAAATCCACTAATTTTTGAAACCATAAATTCTCATTTCATAACCTCAAAGCAGTAAATTTACACAACTAGTATGTTCTGTACATTACTCCACAAGAAAATCAAACAAAAAGGCTAGCTAGGTCATCCCTCAAAAAGTGCCAGCTGACCGACCTGTATGCCATGACTTCTCTTGCCAACTCAATCTACACGGCAGGAAAAGTCCCTCTGGAGCTATAAGTCTACTCTCTCAGTCCTGAAAAATAATTTGCAATTTTGGGTGAGTTTACGAACTCAGTGAGGAACCATCATCGATGGTTCACCCAATTCATGCATATACACAGTATATCACAGATGTATACAGTTATTTCGCTAAAACACATTCAGAAATACCACATGATTATTATACCATATCAGTCAAAAGAACCAATTCAAATGCACATGAAATGTGTATGAGACGCTTTTCCAATTTATTACGTTGTTGTGGTGGCGCTCAAACATTCCATTAAGGGCGATTAAGCGGTAAGCCATAGGCTCGAATCCTTTGTGGGCTCAAGGCCCAATCACGTTGAGCTTTAAGCTCTCGTTGGTTGCTCTGGTCACAACTGCCAATTACTGATCATGCAATTATGCATGAAATGCATATATCCAAATAAAACAACACCAACATCATATCAGATCCCAACTCAACATATACACATAAGTCTCGCACAGGTAATCGCAAGAAAATCACATATGACACCTCTATGTCAGAATTCTCCAATCCATCGGACCTTCGGTCCGCAATCCAGGCACAAACAAACACAATTTTCCCACCATTATTCTCCACAGGGTTCTAAGTGCAGAATTATAAACACTTACTAACCGAGGAACCATCTAGGTTAGTCACCTAATAACTTTCGAGCTAATGCCGGGAAGTCTCTGCAACGTCCGTGGGATGACGTTCCAACTGAGCCTCTATAACAATGGAAATGAGTACACATTACCAACTGTATAATTAGAAATATCGAACAATGCACATGGAATAAGTAAAATGTGTACAATTCATGTTCATGGAATTCCCGGCCCTAATCAAAAATTTTCCCATAATAAAATTCGTCTAAAAATTAGAAACCTATTAGGCCGACGCATGCAATTGGGACCTCTATAGGTCCCCAATTAAACAAAACAAGTGATTAAAGGCTCATTACCGGGACCACGTCAATTTCCAGTCCAAAAATTCCCAATTTCTCACAAAATGAAATTAAATGTTCTACGAATCCGATGCCTCAAGAATCAGGTCAATCGGACGTCGGACGAAAAAGAAATTGACAAAAGAAACAATTAGGTCACTTAATGCCAAAGAATAAAAAAAATAATAAAAATATATATATACATGCGACTTCGCTTCACTTAAATCGAGGGCGAGGCGTCTCCTCGTGATCGGGCCATCCTACCTCGCCTCATGAGGCGGCGCCGCCTAGCGATCCGGCGAGGTTCTACTCATATCCTTCCTTTCTTTTTCCTATTTTTTTCCTATTTCCAATCCGAATTTCCAACACCCATAACTCTTTGCACACAAATCGAAAAAATACAAACCATAGCTTGTTGGAAAGATCATGAAAAGTTCTACCATTCTCATGAAGACCATAAAAATCAATTTCACCCCTAAGGGTGTCAAAAATCCAACCAAACCTACTGCCCACTCAAAACCTATCAACACAGGGCAGTACATTGTAAATTCAATAACTCTCTGATTCTTCTGTCAATAATTACACAATAATTAAGGCAGTAAGATCACAATTTATCTACAACTTTCATGAACAACCCAAAATCAAATTCACTTGCTAACAAGGTCAAACAATTCCACAAAGAATCTGCCTACTGAAATCAACCAATCTGGACAGTAATATTTCAAACAGCATATCTCTTAGCACAAAAGTCACAAAATTCACTACCTTATATCCCTGAAAAGCTAAGATCTCAAACTTAAATTTTCATGTAGAACTCAAACTCCAATTCGATTTCTAACAATTTCAAAACTGTTATGGAAGCTACTGTCATGATCAGCCATTCACAACCTAGTTTAGGTTCAGTTTTTGCAAAATCGTAACTCTAAACTCTGACCTCTAAAAATTACACACCATATATCATTTTCAAGATAATTTCTTCCTCTAAAACTTTTTAGAAGATCACTCACACCAATTCAGTTCACATAAATTGGTAAAATTGCTCCCAAGCAGACTGCTCACAAAACCAACACTTTGACTAGGTTTCTCCAAAAAGCATAAAACCAATCAATAGAAATCAGTTCATATCTCCCAATATACAACTCGAAAATTAGCAAGATTAGTGGAAATGGAAAGCTAACTCAATATGCCTCAACTTTCATACATACCATTTTTCCTAGTTCCATATCAATTAATGTAGAAAAATCAACAAAGTAATCAGGTCATAACTGCGGGTACTGTTCATAGGCAATAAAACAGTAACTTTCCATGCAAAATTTCGCCCTTCTAGCATTACAATTTAACAACACCTATTTCACACAAAGTTGTAGCCAACATCCCAAAGTTTAATTAGGCACAAATCTCAACTCATTTGCTTACCTACACAATTAGTTATGATCAAAACATTACAATAGGTCAAAGATTCATTTTCCAGCTTTCAACATTAACCTAACTCCTATCACTTCTAATATTAATAATACATCCCTAAGTATCCAATTATACCTCTAATTCAGCCACAAATTCATCACAACATATACTTATATAATTTTTTAAAAGTTGGCAGCACCCACATAACCAACTTACATCTTGTATTTCCATTCATTAAGCACCACAAACATCATTAATAATATCACTTTCCCATTCTTTAATTACCATAACCAATTCCTTCACACAAGCATGCATTAAACCCATTCAAACCTACTACTATGATAATCAACTACATGTATAATTGCTCTCCATGAATGCCTCTAACTACCAAAAGCATAAAAACAAACATCAATACTCACCTTAAACAAGTTCAAGCTATAGTTTCCTCAAATCTTCAAGTTCACACCAACTTCTATATCAACCCTCACCTGCGGCTATAACAAACACCACAAGGATCATCATCAACTCAAGGCTTCAACTTGGTTTATGTGTGAAGAGAAGCAAGCAAGGAACCAAGGAAAGTCTTCTTGTCTTGTATGGGATGAGAATAAGGAAATTCGATGGGGGAGAAATCACACCAAAGAAAAGAAGCAATGTTTCGGATGAGAAAGAAGGATAGCTTTCCAAAGCTTTCCAAAATGTATTTTTAAGTATAACAAGGAGGAAAAATCATGGATGATGATGAAAGAAGACAAAATCAATAAATCAAGAAGGACACTTGGCATTTTAATGAAGAAAAGACAAAATTTAGCTAATCTTAGTTAATTAAGCACTAATCCCAATTAAACTCTAATCATGGCACTAAAATAATTCTCTAACACCATTTAACCAATAATCTAATGCCATTAGGCAATCCTTTTCAGTACAAAAAGGCTCACTCAGCCAGTCAGTTGGAATTTTCCGATCCGGGCACGAACCCCGAAAAATTTCAGAAAAATTTCCATAAATCCCTAAAAATGTAAAACACTCAATGGCGCACTCCAAGTAATTTTTCAAATACAATTATCCCATAAATTTCACAAAAGATCCCAATTAGACACTTATGCCGGAAATGTCATGAATGCATGTATACCATGTGCATGTGCAAAACAATCATCAGTTATAGAGGCTATATGATGTATGTGCATGCTGAGATATAATTTAATACTTCTAACCCGTCCCAAATTACCAATAAACCCTTCCTATGGGAGATGGGATGTTACAATTGATGGTCCTCCATCAGGACATCGTGGGGTTGGAATTTTGATTCCTACACTTTCGCTGCCTTGCCATGTATGTATTGCATGGACCCATGGCTCTCCAACACTTTTATTTCCACATCAAACTCTTGTAACAACAAAATATACCTAAGTAACCTCAATTTTTCATGCATTTTGTTCAAAAGATATCTAAGAGCTGCATGATCAAAATGGATTATAACTTTTGACCCTAACAAATAAGATCTAAATTTTTCCACTGCAAAAATCATCGCTAACAATTATTTCTCAGTGGTTGTGTAATTTGCTAGTGTATCACTCAAAGTTAAGCTGGCATAATAAATCATATGTACAGATTTCTCAACTTTTTGGCCTAAAACATCTCTAATAGAAAAATCTAACGCATCACACATAATTTCTAAAAGCAAATACCAATCAGGAGCTACACCAATCGGTGCGGAGATTAATTTTTCTTTGAGAACATTAAAGGAATTAATGCATGCCTCATTAAAATCAAAATGGACATCTTTTGCTAACAATTGGAAAAAAGGATGACTTATCTTAGAAAAATCTTTAATAAACCTCCTATAAAATTTAACATGTCCTAGCACAGTGGTGTAAGTTTTTCTATAACTTCAATTTTAGCCTTATCAACCTCAATTCCCTTTTTTGACATAACGTGACCTAGGATTGTTCCTTGTTTCATCATAAAATGACTCTTTTCCTAACTTAAACTCAAGTTGCAGTCAATACATCTTTCAAGTACTCGAGTCAACTTATTTAGACAATCATCAAAAAAAGCACCAAAGATTAAGAAATCATGCATAAATACCTCGATAAAGTCCTTAATCTTGTCTGAAAATGAAAAACCTGGACCTTTCAAATGTCGTAGGCTCATTACACGTCCCGAATGACATCCTCCTAAAGGAGAATGTTCCAAATAGACAAGTGAATGTCATTTTTGTAAGGCCTCAACATATACCCTAGAAGTATTATAGCATGTCAGGGTGAATTTAGAAGTGAACATGAAAAATTAAGTGCATCTGAGTATAGTAAGAGACATAGTGGTACTTGATATAAAAGACATGGGTAAATGGGTAATTTGTTTAATTTGTTTGTTTTAACATGAACATACATACTTAGACATAAAATATGGATGGGAATTTTTGATATTTCTACTTGGATTTATGAACTTGATGTGAGGGGAATTGGTAGAAGAAGTATCCCATTTGCTTATGGAATGTTTTTGGTTAAATTGGATGTGTTTTGCATTGTTCTTATATGATAAGACCGAAGCTAGTAGATTTACGATGTGTACCTTGCTGGATGGATAGGTTCCAATAAACAAACTTTTATAATTTGACCATATCTTGGCCTGTAGACCTCCAAAATGGATAATTCATATTTTATATTAAACTAGAGACATAATTTTAAAATTTTGATGAATGAACCAAATTTTAATTCTTCCTCTAAGATTTTTTAATTTTGATTTGAAGTTGAGTTTTAGCTCATGACCTTGTTTTTGAACAACCTATAGTATTTTGGGTATAACTCCCTATATTATTAACCAAATTATATGAAATGTATGCCATTAGAAACCTAAGACATAGGGGAATGAAATTAATTGATAAGATTATAGGTCAATGTGGGAATTAAAGGACGAAGAATGACCAATTGTGATTTTTCTAAAGTTAAAACATAAACCAATTAGAGTAAAGCATGTGTGACCAATAAGATTAAAGCTTGTATGGGTTCAACAGAATTGTAACATATGATCTAATATAATTTTAACACATG
This sequence comes from Erythroxylum novogranatense, assembly GCA_029891385.1. NCBI lineage: Eukaryota > Viridiplantae > Streptophyta > Magnoliopsida > Malpighiales > Erythroxylaceae > Erythroxylum > Erythroxylum novogranatense. The sequence continues at coordinate 44,254,028 of CM057226.1, read as the reverse complement.
TTCTAATATAATTGTAACACTTGCTCCAATAGGATTGTAACACGTGCTCCAATAAGATTGTAACATATGGTCTAATGGGATTGAAACATATGTCTAAAACTAGAAAATTCATGAAAAGACATATAGAGAGGGGAGATGGATGACACTTGGGGTTTTAACTTCGATTTTTTCTCCTCTCCATTTCACCTTTTTATCCCATCATTTTTCATTTGGTGATCCAAGCAAAGCCAAAGAGGAAGAGAAGGAAAGGCATTAGAAGAACTACTTTGCCAATTTTAAGGTTTGGGACTACACTTATTCTAATTTCTCTTTTTTTGTATGTTTGAATGGATACAAAGATTCATTTGGATGTGAAATGGTTGCTAGGATGTTGCTTTGATGTTATTTTGGTGTTACCTTGCATAGAATTGGTTGAATATGACAAGAGAATATCGTGTAGTGGAATTCTATCTAAGGTTGTTGAACCAGTTATATTGTTTGGGTCATAACTTAGCCTATAGACCTCTAAATTGGGTTATTTCAGATGCATATGAAACTAAGACATAGATCTAAGAATCTCTATAAGAGACTCTGACTTAATTTTGGCTTTATGACACTGGAAACTGGGATTGAAAATGGTGACCTAACGTTGCCTTTTTTTGGAGTAGCTTGTCAGATTTGGTCTATATCTCATGATTGAGAAGTTCAAATGGTAATTGTTAGTTCTATGGAAACTAGAAACATAGGGAAACAAATGTATAAAAGATCTCAAAACCTAATTCGAACATTTTCCATATGCATATTAAGGAACAACTAGAGTCTGTAATATGATTTTCTTCTCAACTGATTGTTTGCCTATTTTTAGACCACCACGGGCTTAGCCTAAATTGCACTATTTTGAGTTTGTTTCCATTTTTTATTTTTAATGAATCTTATCTGAACCTTTTTAAATGTGTATGAAACTTTTCAAACACCTAGAAATAAATGAAATAGGACTTACCATATGTGAGTTGGGTGATTGAATATTGGAATTTATGATTGAGCATAATGCATTTCAAATAAAACTTACATGTACATAAATGATTTGTATGCATAATTATCACTCATATGTGTATAGTATGATTATAAAAGCGTGATTTTGACACCTTTATAATGGTGATAAGTTATGACTTGCATGTAAGAACACAGATACAAAGTATATGACTTGAAATGTATATTATATGACTTGTCAATATATGAATTGTGAAATTGACAAATGGTTAAAGGAAATGTTACAGTGTCTACTCTATTGTCTTGGTGATAGATAGATAGGCATGCCTATAGAGATACAACGAAGTTGCTACAGTTTGACACCAATGGTGTCTTCATTTTAAGAATATAATATTTCCACAATTTGATGCCTTCGAGTATCCATAGTTTGATGCCTTTAGGTATCCACAGTTTGATACTTTCGAGTATCCATAGTTTTGATATCTTTTGATATCTACAGCTCCCATTATCCACACCCATGAAATGTACAGGCCTAACACAGAAAGTAAAGTAAATGATTACAAATAAGACATATATCATGACAACATAAATAATTGGTATTAATGAGCCTTTGCATTTGTCTTGATAATTTGTATCAATGAGCATTGAATATCAATTTTTGGTTCATGAATGTGAATTTATAGTATATTAGTTGTGATACTTCTGAATGTGTGTGCTTGGAGGATGACTATTGTGAGTAGTCATCCAAACTAAGTGTTTTCCCCACTAAGATTTCAAGCTTAACAGGGGTGTTAATCCATATAGGTCCATGTCATAGGTTTGAGGTACAAAGAACATCTATAAGGATCAAGGCCAACACCTAGGAGTAAAAGTACCTTTGGAATGTGTTTTGGTTTAAGATGATTGTATATGTAAAAGAGCAAAGGAAATTGTATGTTTTCTTTTTTGATTATCATGTAAATATAAATACGTAATACTAATTTTAAATGGTAATGTTAAATGATATGAAATTTTGTAATATGTATATGTATAGCATTGAATATAAAGATGTGTGATGATAGTCCCTACAAATGAAAAGAAATTTATGCCATGACTGTTTGTACAGAAATTTGGTTGCCATGTATATGGGTGGTTGAAGGTTCTATATAGGGGTGTTTTAAGAAGGTCCAATGAAAAAGTTGCATGGGATGAAGTTTGTAAACATAAGGAGGAAGGGGTCTAGGTATTACATTAATTTATATTAGCAACCAAGTCTTTATGATTAAGACAATGTGGAGGACAATGGAGAACAAAAATTCTTTGTAGGTAAAATGGGTTTATACTACTTCTTAAGGGGTAAAAGTATTTGGAAAATAAATTATAAGCCATCTTTCTCATAGGTCATGCCCAATTACTCTAGATGAGAGGGAAGGTAGTAGGAAGTTTTAAATGCCTAGTGGGAATGAGGAATTATCCTCACTATACTTTGACAATTGATGTGAGGTGGGATCTTTACACAAAACTCATCTTATGTTCAATCCATTTGAGAGATTCCTGATCGTGTTGTTAGAGCTTAAAATTTATAAACCCTCAAATACTACAAGCGTACGGGTCATGACTATAGTATAAGAGGTGTTGATCCCATAAGGAGGGGGATTAATCTAATCCTAAAAATCTAAGGCTGAAAAGATATGAAACTAAAAACAAACAATACAATAGGAAGTACATACAACAATTGAATTCAATCAATGAAATCAGAAGATAAACAAGAAGCAATTAACAATTGAGCAACAAGCACGCACAATAGAAATCAACCAAAGAATTTTCCAAGTTATGAGAAAGGGGATTTTTATCTATCATTAATGTTATCCTAGCTGATTATGTGTTAATAGGGTGACTAGGGCTGATTACTCTCTTTCAAATTATAACCATTAAACCATAATTTATAAACGTTAATTGGATTATGAAACTTACATTCTCTCAATTCACAAATTACCCAAAACCTTAATTATATCTGAAGCACTCTACTAAACTATTAGAATATCACATAGGATCTCTCTCCACACAATTACCAATATGATTTGGCATGGTTTCTATTAAATCGCCTAATTCTCATTAATCTGATTTAATCATTTTTCATTTAGTTCACCCTCTTAGTTTATTATCGAATTATGCAGGAATGCAATCAAATCACAACATTCATCTAATAAACACAATCGACAAAATTATCATTAAATCAAAATAAAATCTCGAAGAAGAGTTAGAACACCATCAACATTCTACCATCTATCTTCATATAATCCATCCAAACTTTATACATGAATCAAACTGAAATGAAAAAGAAATAGAAACTTAGAATGGACAATCTGGGAAGGCAATAGCGTCGGGAAACCTCCTGATCTGAGAAACATGTCAACGTTGCTTCTTTTTCCTCTTTCTTCCTCTTCCTCCTCTCTTTCTCTTCCTCTTTCTCTCTTACGAATTCCAAAAGTGGTTGCACAAAAAGCTCTATTTCTTCTCTTGTTGTTGTTCTTTAAATAGTGTTTTAAGTTTTGGGTAACCCTAGGGCTTTTTTAAGGTTCGAAAGGTCCACAAAATCCCTCGAAAAGTGAAGTTTGTAAAGGTTTGTGCATCTGCCTGACGCAGGCCATAATCATGGCTCACATCTGAGCATTTTGTCTCCATTCTTTGATGTTGGCCCTGAAACACTAATAAACACATCAAGGTACCTCAAAAACATAATATTTAAGCTCAAAAGCTTGTACCAAACCTTAAAACACACATAATTAACAAACTAACATAATTCTAACCTAAACACATACTATATGATCGAATTAACGGCTAAATACATATCAAATTATTTCCTAAAACACGATGTAATTTACACTTATCACATCCCCACACTTAAACATTTTCTTTTCCTCTAGCAAATAGAACAACAAACAACACAGAATCATATAACACAAAATGCAATAATGAGACAATGACTTCAACTTCGTGAAACAAATTTAACTTTAAACACAATATTCAAGTTGTTCCAAATCATTAACATGTAAAATTCACGTTTGGGAGCTCTGGACTAAATATACATATTAATCAAAACTAAAATGTCAAGTTTATTCACCCTTTTCAATTGTACACACACATGAATAATTATTTGGCCAATCAAACTTTGTAACTAATTCTAAGTACGTTTTCATGAAAAGTTAAGCTACTTACAAGTTCGGTAGGTTTTATTAGAAAACTCTTTTAACACTTTTTATGGACATGGACTTAGTCTTTTTAAACATTGGTAATGAATGTCAATTTGGTTACTCGACTAAGTCATGTTTTTAGTAAATTGCTTGGTTGGAACGTCATTATAGCCTTTTGACGCAAAGGCACACATTTGTGATGCATGTCAATCCAATTACTCGACTACACCACGTTGTCAACTACCTACTAGCTCTATTCATAACCTGAAGGCTAGCGAAATAGTTATTTATTTAAAATTTACAAACACATTTTTTAATTAATTAATGCCTACCATATTGCTTTAGCCACTCGTTTTCATGGAAAAATACGTGCAAATCTATTTAATCGAAAGTCCTAAAATTATGAATGAATGTGACAACTTATAGGATGATAAACTAATACTGAATCCTAATTAACTTACACATTTTAATCAAAGAACCCAGATCACTAATTTCACGAGCTAGTGACTCTTCATAACCTAATAAATAATGTTCAAAATTAAATCGATTTCATTCCATCTAAGCCATCAATACATTCACATAATTCATAATATGCAACCTAAACATACTAACATAACAATGTGTAAAATTTACTCTCAAAGAAAAACACACAACCCTCCCCACACTTGAACAACACATTGTCCTTAATATGAGAAGGAGAAAAACAAGCACACAAAAGGGGGAAACCAAACACAACATATGAAAAGCAAAAACAACAGCAGGAACTAAATGGGTTAGAACACAATCTTATGGTGATGGAGGTGATGGAGGTGATTCTGGTGAGGTGTTGGGACCAAATTCGCAGGACGCTCAAGATTGTTGTCATATATTGGAATTGCTTAAAGAGAGTTAGGGAATTAATGATCCCAAATTGTGCTAATTTATGGTCATTAGCTTGACCTTGTATTATTGGAAGCTCAATCGAGATCAATTATGAGCGGCTTGCTTCCACCCTTCTCATTCAATATTAATTTTGTAGCTTATGAGTAAGCTATAAATTACAAAATGATCAAAAAGACAATATTGATAAAGTTGAGAAAATCAATTGATTTCAGTAATGTCCTTTTTACTAACAACTATCAATAAAATAGGGAATGATGAAACTCCCTAAATCTTCTATTAAGTCTAATTGTTTGTTTGGTAAAAGGGTGAGTTGCTATTGTTCTTCCTTAGTCACTCCCTTTTTTTCTTCTTCTTTTGCTTCACGAACATAGACTTTCACAGCTTCTTCAAACTCGATCTCTGTTGTCATATGTTCTTCTTGCTCATGCTCCTTTGAAGATTCAACATCATCAACTTTTATAAATGGTATTCTTAGTGGGTAAGGCAGAGTAGGAATATAGGGAGGGTCCTTATTCTTTTCTTCATCCTTTTTCTACTTCTCTTGGTCTTCTACAAAGTGAGTTTTAGTTGGTCTATCTGTTGGTTCTCCTAACTCTTTTCCATTCCTAATTGTGATAGCCTTAACCTCCTCTCCTGGATATAGTTCCGTATTACTCAATAGATTTCCCACACTTTTTGTAGATAACACATTGGCAAGTTGTTCCACTTGAACCTGCAGGTTGAGAATAGAAGAGGTAAGAGTTCTTGTCACTTGGTCAATTTGCTCTTCTAACCTCTTCTGGGCCTTATCCATACTTATGAGCTTGTCCATGATCTTGTCCAGTTTGGAATCATAGTCATTGTATTTATTTTGTTGGGATCCTCATTGGCAAAATCCGTAGAATTGTGCATTGGTTTGCAATATATTTAGTAGTGATGGTTTGATCTCGAATGTATTCGCTTGCACTTGTGGTCGCGTAATCCCTTTACAATGGGCATTGAGTTATGGCTTCATGATGTCCATAAGGGTCTGTCACTCTCTATAATGTATTTCCTCCACCGTTGTTCTTTCCCTCTCCTTTTAGCATTCAACTGAGATTCCCCATTACTGTTTGGTGATATCCAAGTTGATGTGTCGTCTACTTTATGCTTAGCTTCTCTGTTCGACTTTTTTTCACAAAGGTGGTGAAAAAGCCTTAGACTATAAGAATTAAACTAATCTATGCCTCCTCGACAATGGTGCCAAAAACTTGAGCATGTCGTTCTAGCTTTAAAATTTATAAACCCTCTGTTGGAGTTATGTAAATATAGTGCCCTGGAAAGCAAGTGTATTTACATGTAACTTTATCTTCTTCAGTTACAGTTTTGTAATGAAAATATTTATTATTAATAAAACAAAAGAGTTTGGTTTTATCTGTATGAGCATTATATATATGGTCATAAGGTACCAAGATTCTTTTGTAAGTAATATATATATACATAGAGATGTATGGGAAACATGTATATTATTAGAATCTGAATTAATTGATTCACAGTTGAATAATCAAGTTGGTCGCTTGATTATGGTTTACACTGTAGTGTTGCGATTTATCTCCATATAAGTAAAGGAGTTTACTTCAAGGGAATGATGAGTTTCATATCATGATAGCAGTTGACTATCGATAATGGCACTTTTAAATAAATCTAGAATCAAGTATGTTTTCAAGAATAAAGTGGGTCGTTACTTTAATCTTAAAGCATACAACTTAAGCATTCACTTATTATGAACCATAATCTTGATGAGTGGTGAACTAATATATGTTTCATTATAATTCTTGATATGATCGGAATGGATTTTTATAGAGTATTAATCCAGTGTCTGCATGTTGGAATTATTAATTGAAACATGTATCAGGGAACATTCACTCAAATAAAGAGTTTATAGTGTTATCATCTCTTATAGATGTTTTAAGGAGATTTGGTGATTAAACTGGCGCCAGTAGTTTGACGGACTAGCTACCCATCAAGTTTTAACACTGAGATGAGATCTTATTTGTTAATCACCATATAAAGTAAAATGAGAGATCTAAAAGGAAAAACCAACATAAGGGCAAAACGGTAATTTTACCTTTTATTGTGCGGATGGCTATAACAAGGTTCTAAATAGGGTTTGCAATTGAACATATTCTCATAATATTTAATAATTCAAGAGTTCAACTATTTTTCTTTAGTGGAATGACATTTAGTTAATAAGTTAGAACTAATTCCAATGAGATTGAATTAATTCTGGGCTTATTGGATCTTGAATTATCAAAGTCCAATAAGATTCCCCACTTGGCTTTAAGGAAGGTTATCAAGCTAAGTAAAAAATATAAATGGAGGTTAATTAGAAGCCCATAATTGAATCTTGGCCTTGGTCTAATTAAAGAAGCCCAAATGTACATTTAGTAATGGGCTAGGTTTTTGGTTTAATGTGATTAATTAGATTAATTATATTAAAACAATTTTTTTAAGAAGAAGATAGCAATTTTGTGTATTCCTAGGTTAAATGTGTAACCACACATTTGGCATTAAAATTCTAAATAAATATGGTCTTTATTATGGTTAATCATCATTAAATGGAGTTATGAACTTACCATTAAATGGTTTAATGGTTGTCTTTTAATGTTGGCTTGTAACCTATTTGCATTCTTTAGATTAAAGATGAAAGATGTACACTAGATGGACCATCTTCCTTCTTTCTTCTTGGAAAACCAAAATTGGGTATTGAATTTTAGGTTATGGTCTTTTCAAATAGCCATCATAAAGATAAATGAAGATAATCTCATTTATTGGCTATTTTATGAGTGATTAATGAAAGAAGTGATGCATTTGATGTCTCTCTCTCCTTCCATCCATGTATATACGAAATTGGTAGGCAAGAAATAGTTCTTGCATGTTCTTTACACCTTCTCTCCTTTCATGAAAGAGAGAATCGAAAATACTAATTGAAAGAGTTTCAATTTTGCTTCTTCTTCTTCTAAGAAAATCTCTTCCAAACATTTCTTCTCCTTTCCCACCAAAGGATTTTGTTAACCTAATTGACCTTGAAGAACAGGTAGTAAATATAATTGGTTGAGGATACTACAACAAGGAGAAAGTAGATTGCTAAAGGAAAAGAGTCAAAGGCAAAGGATTTGGATACACGAAGAAGGAGAGGATAGCGTAGCGAGGATAGCGTAGCGAGGATTTAAAGTTGTAGCGAAGGATTCGGTAATACTCCTGATCTTGTTTATATTTTATTATCCTTATTCCATATCATGTATGGATTGGAATGTTGATTTGAATTTTTTGTTTCCGCTGCAAGTAATGATTTCTTAAAAGTTTTGAAATCTACCGTTTTTTCAAACAAAGCATGTTTTCTTTTTCCGATCCAACAATTGGTATCAGAGCTAGTTTCTAATGCATGATTTCAGTTCCTATTTATTGGATGCATGGGTTGGCAATCTTTTTGTGTATGCTACATATTTTTATGTGATAGAAATATACATGGTGTATGTTTGCTCTTTTGGTTGTCCATAGAAGTTAAATTTACCTTGTAAGATTTCTTCATTGGTTGTAACAAGGAGGGTGGTCTATCATCACCATGTTTCCTCCTTGGTTTCTTTTTTCTATTTTCTTTGATTTTGTAATTTACAAATTGATGTAATGATGAAGATCGAGCAGCCATGGATTGAAGAAATGGAAAGGTACAATTTTCGGTGTATCCTTTTGTGTATTGGCATAAGTTTTGTGAAAACAGAGTTACTGGAATTTTGCTTTAATGGATCACTTTTCAGTTTTTATTGTAAAAACAAGTGCTAGATTTTTGTTTCAAAGAATCAAATTTGGGTTTTACTAAAATACTAAGTGTTGGTTTTTTATTTTCATGAAATGAGCTTCGGTTTTAATAAAACTAGTGTTGGAATTTTTTGTCAAAACAAAGATTTGGTTTTCTAAAAATCTGGTGCTGGAATTTTATTTTTCAAAGTGACAAATTTTGATTTTCATATATGTCATTACATTTTGTTTACCGAATGGGCCGGATCATGTTTGTGAAGAGTTCGAAGCGGAAGATCCAAGTCCAAGAAGAATACTTTGGGCCTAAAAGACTTGTAATTATTTAATTTTTTTACGATGGACAATCAAAAGTGGCTGTATTAGTTCATGTGATAAATGGAGAAATGAATGCTTATAATATGTGATTGCATGTGATTGCATGTCATTTAGAAAATTTCCAACCCTAGGCTTTGCCATGCATTCATTATGTATGAGATATATAATGAAACAATATAAGATGGATAATAAATTGTATCTAGACAAGATGGTATTTAAAACTTAAAGCCCAAAAAGATTGAGTGGGAGAGGATGCTCCTGTGAGAGTCCACGGTCTCCAAATGATGGCCCGTTTGCATGTAGTGAAGTGTTACTCCCCATCAGAGGGCATGGATCCTAGATCTTGCATGGTTTGGGTCTCCTTAAGGATAAGTCTACTTAATGATAGCAAATGTGACCTCTCACCGAGGCATGGTTTGTAGTTATCTTTAGTGAATGAATCAAATGGTTAAAAACTCAACATTTTTTATCAATAAACTACCCACCGAAGCTCTGTTGGTAAAAGTATGGACCAAATTAAGACGCTTCTTAAAAAATTGGGCATGAGATGCTTGGTAGTTTTGTAGGAAAATCCCGGGAGGTACATCACATGTACCGCAATGAAAACAAAAATTTTGTTCCCGGACTTTCCGAATCCGGGATCCAGTATCGGTATGAAGACATCAACCTAAATAGCCAAAGGAGACTATCTTTAAAGGTAATCCACGCAGAGATCAGAAAATCTAACCGGATCAAACCCCTTTGACCCAGGAATAGCTAGAACAGATTAAAGGCTGCTAGACCCTACCTCTGTCCTTGGAGAGTTGAAGGAAACGTTGGACAGCTTGGAGAAGAAGAGAAGATCCGATGATGCTTAAGGAAGAAGACTTGAAAATCACCTTTTTTCAAAGCAAAGCTTAACCATTAAGCTTTCAACTTTCAAAACCCACGAAGAACTCTTCTTCAAATGAGCAAGCAAGCTTTCTTTTCTTGCTTTCTTCCTTAAGTAACGAGCATCATCATCCATCTTTTAGTTTTTGTCTTTTAGTCATCATTAAAGTGATGACTAAGCAACATTATGGAAGCTTTCATGCTTCCTCTCCTCCATACACGTGCTCTACATATATATATATAATAATTAATTAATTAATTACTTAATTAATTAATTAGAATATATTTGCTAAGGTCCAGTCCAACTGGCGTCGATCCTACCGGCCTCTGGGGCCAGGTCTTGGGCTTGACTCCGAAACCTTTCTTAGTAATATTGATGTCGCGATCTCATGGGACATATCCCAATCCATTGGGATCCATTTAATCCATTTGCTCTCCATAATTGGAACTCGGTCCAATTACTATTTCTGATTCTCGAAACACTCTTATCGTGTGACCCTTTAGGCTCCGGTTATGTTGGCCACTTAGATTAACAATTAATCTGAGCAAGTCATGAGCGGTATCTAGCAACACATCATGACCCCAATTGACCGAAAGTAATCGGTTTGATGTATTCATAATGAACCGGATCACGAACCCTTCCATGAACAATTACCGTGCAATTCGTCCTTTCACCATCCTATACCCCACTTGGTTATGAGTATGGTCAAAGTGTCAACTCTCACTAGACCGAGTCTAGCCCAGTGATATCGGTTCTCGTCACAGGACTCATTACTTTATATGTCAATGAAGACACTCTTCATGACATACATCTGGCTTGACTTAGTAATGATCCCGACAAGAGGCCATGGGTATCTCTTACGCTAATCTAGAAGTGGTGAATCCTTTATTGGCTACTCAATTATCTTGAATACCTCAAGCGTACCCAAGCACCACCTATGAGTTACCTCCGGAAGGCAACAAGGAATGGAGTCAAAGCAGGATCAGTATCCAAGATATCCTTGAGTACCTCAAGTCTAAGGATACTTGCACCATTGCTATGATGAGATTATCACTGACACTTAGATAAGATATCCATGTGATGATCTCATGGCAGGTCATCCAATGTACTTACTACCGCTAGTAAGCATCCACATGTCAATTCTAAATATCTCATATTTACAGTTTCTGAGATCCACTGCTTGATCCAATCAAGGAATATGACATGTGCTAGTCTATCCGAATTAATGATATCCAGTCTCATTAATCCTATGACTAGGGAGAATTTAGATACTAACATAATTGCACATGATAGGAATCTCAGGAGTATGATCACATCATAATTTCCTTCATGCTATGTCATATATCATGGACTTCATTAATTTGATTAAAGATCCAATCAATTCATAAACAATGTTTATGAATATCAAATTAATGAATAATGTCTTTTCTTTATTTATTCATTCATCGCATACGATTGTGAATAAAAGCGCTAAAGGGATTGCCTTTAGCAAGACAAATAAAAAAGATCGACCTTGAACAAGTCGACTTATCCAATGAACAAGTCGACTTATCGGTACCGAACATGTGTAAGTCGACTTACACATGGTACAAGTCGACTTATCACTTACAAGTTTTTGAGTGGGAGGGTCCTAGTTTTTCTTTTAATGGATAAAATGGCCCACCGTCACTTAGTCTGTTATAGATAAGAAAAATAACCGTCGTATAATGTTTTAATTTTTTAAGTTTTGTTAAATCTATCATCATGCATACATGCATCATGATTTTATACAAAGTTCCATAAATTGTTGACTAGTATGCTCATGTTTTAATAATTTATATTTTCAGACATAATCAACCATAAAATGAATCCACTCACCCTACTCTTGACTAATAACAAATTGGAAAACGGAGACAATTTTAATGAATGGAGACGTAACCTTGACATTCTTCTTCAATATGAACATATTTCATGGGTATTAACTGAAAATGAGCCTACACCTCCAAGTGGAGATTCAACTCCTTAGCAAGTCCAATAACATGAGCATTGGCAGAATGCTGACAAGACTACTAAGTGTTATATTCTGGCTTCTGTCAGCGGCATGTTGCAAAAGCAAATTGCTTGTATGAAAACTGCTAGTGCAATGGTCCATCACCTACATGAGATGTTTGGTGTGAGGACTAGGTCTGCGATAGTAAAAGCTATCCAAACCTTTCATAATCTCAGATAGAAACCTGGTGAACCGGTGCAGGATTACATGATGAAGGTAATCTCTGCGGTCACTGAGGCTGAGATGCTTGGAGAAGATATGGATGCGGAAACGCAGATGATTATGATCATCAATAGCTTAAACTCTTCTTTTCAGCAGTTTAAGTTGGACTATGAGCTCAACAGCAAGGATTACACCTTGAGTGAGTTGATGAATACCCTCCAGAGCACGGAGGAGATATTAAATATTAAGGCTCATGGGCCAGAAGCTAATGTAGCTTCTTCTTCTAAGCCCAAGGGTAAGGGCAAGGAAAAGAAGAAAGGTACAATGAAAAAGAAGACCCAAACAGGGTTCAAGGCCAAATCTATGAAAAAGAAGGCCAAAGAGAACATCAAAGGAAAGTGTTTCCACTGTGATGAGATGGGCCACTAGAAAAGAAACTGTCCAGTCTACCTAGAGTCCCTCAAAAGCAAACAAGGTATGGGCTTCCTAAGTTTGTTAGGAACTAGAAATGTGGCAGATTTATCTACTTCTTGGATATTAGATTCAGGAGCCACTAACCATGTTTGTAATTCTTTGCAGGGGTTCCAGCAAAGGAAAAGACTACCTAAAGGCTAGTTTCAAGTCAAGATAGCAGATGGTTCCTATGTTTCAGCAGAATCAGTGGGAGTAGTTATCTTGGACTTTCCTAGTGGTCATAGGTTATATTTGGAGGATGTTTATTACATTCCAATGATTGTAAGGAACATGATTTCAATTTTGTGTTTAATAAAATATGGTTATTCCTTATATTTTGAAAAGGTTGTTTCAATATATGAGAATAAGGATTTTATTTGTGATGCGATAACTAAACAGGGATTGTTTTTTATAGAACCTATGAAAGGCTCACTAAACACCACAGAATTGATAAAACCAAGACAATCCAAAATCTATAGCATTAATTCAAAGTATCTGTGGCACTTAAGAATAGGTCATATCAATCAGAAAAGACTTGACAGGCTAGTAAAGGATGGGATCCTTATGGGCTTGGATAGTGGTCCATTACCCACCTGTGAATCTTGTATTGAAGGAAAAATGACCAAAGCCTCATTTCCTTCTAAAGGAAACAGATCTGAATCCACATTAGACCTGGTACATACTGATGTGTGTGGGCTCATGAATGTACAAGCTAGAGGAGGTTATAAATATTTCATAATTTTTATAGATGATTACTTAAGACATGGCTATTTGTATTTGATGAATAAAAAGAGTGAATCTTTTGAAAAGTTCAAAGAATTCAAAGCTGAAGTTGAGAAGCAACTTGGCAAGCCATTAAAACAGCTTCGATCAGATCGAGGTGGTGAGTATTTATCTGGAGAGTTCCAGCAAAATTTAATTGACAATGGAATTGTTTCCAATTTGTCAGCTCCTCGTACACCTCAACAGAATGGTGTAGCAGAGAGGAGAAATAGAACTCTATTAGAAATGGTAAGATCAATGATGTCTACGCTAGCCTTCGAATCGTTACGGGGATATGTCATACAAACGGCAACATATCTTCTTAACTTTGCTCCGTCCAAATCGGTGCCTAAAACACCTAGGGAGTTGTGGACTGGCCGAGTGCCTTCATTGAGGCATTTAAGGACTTGGGGCTGGCTAGCCCATGTTCTAAAGCCTGAATCCACAAAGATGGAACCAAGGTCAGAAGTATGTTTGTTTGTAAGATATGCTACGGGAACTCGAGGGTACTATTTTTACAGTCCTCATGATAAGAAGGTATTTGTGTCGACAAATGCAACCTTCTTAGAGGAAGAGTTTGTGAAAAATCACAAAGGAAGAAGTGAAGTAGTACTAAAGGAGTTAGCTATTTCATCTAAACCAAGAGTTGTTTTGGATATGACAGAATAAGATGTCGAAATGGATTCAAGAGTTGAATCAGAAGTGCAACCTGAACATCAAGGTGTGCCTAGACGTAGTGGGAGGGTTGTGAGACAGCCAGATACGTATCTGGTTTTAGGAGAAGGCTTAATTGCCATCTCAGACCAAGAAGAAATAGATCCCATTTTTGTATACACAGGCTATTAATGATGTTGATGCAGGAAAATGGCTCAAGGCGATGGAATCAAAAATAGATTCTATGTATACTAATGAAGTCTAGGTACTTATAGATCTACAACCAGGTCTAAAAGCCATAGGCTGTAAATGGATCTACAAAAGGAAAAGGGGATCAGATGGAAAGGTAGAGACCTTTAAAGCTAGATTGGTAGCTAAAGGCTATACTCAAAAGGAGGGTATAGACTATGAGGAGACTTTTTCTCCGGTTGCCATGCTTAAGTCCATCAGGACTCTTTTGGCCATATCAACCTATTTCGATTATGAAATATGGCAAATGGATGTCAAGACCGCATTTCTTAATGGGGATCTTGAGGAGACCATTTATATGGCCCAACCAGAAGGATTCATTGAGCCAGGTAATGAGCATAAGGTTTGCAAGTTGCAAAGGTCCATTTATGGACTTAAGCAAGCATCTAGGTCTTGGAACATTAGGTTTGATAAAGCTATCAAAACCTATGGGTTCATATAAAACCTAGATGAGCCTTGTGTTTATAAAAGAATACAAGAAGGTAAGGTTACTTTCCTAATCCTGTATGTTGATGACATTCTGCTCATTGGGAATGATGTGCGAATGTTATCTGCAGTTAAGGGATGGCTGAATGAACAGTTTTCAATGAAGGATTTGGGAGAGGCTACCTATGTTCTAGGGATCAAACTTATAAGGAATTGAAAGAACAAGCAGATAGCTTTGTCTCAACTAACCTACATTGAGAATATGCTTAATAAGTTCTCCATGCAAGATTCCAAAAGGGGTTTTACTCCTACTAGACATGGAATCAAACTTTCAAAGGAACAAGCACCTAAAACCCAAGAGGAGGTTGAACGCATGCGTAACATTCCATATGCTTCGGCAGTTGGAGTTTGATGTATGCAATGTTGTGCACTAGACTAGATATCTGTTACGCAGTAGGACTGGTAAGCAGATTTCAGTCCAATCCAGGAATGGAACATTGGACTGCAGTTAAGTGTATACTTAAGTATCTTCGTAGGATGAAGAACTTAATGTTTGTTTACTTTGGAAGTAATCTTATTCCAACAGGATATATAGATTCTGATTTCCAATCAGATGTTGATTCAAGGAAATCAACTTCTGGTTCTATATTTACTTTAGGAGGTGGAGCCATAGTTTGGAGGAGTGTCAAGCAATCTTGTATTGCTTATTCGACTATGGAGGCTGAGTATGTTGCTGCTTATTAAGCAGCAAAGGAAGCAGTATGGCTCCGGAAGTTCCTAAATGATTTGGAGGTAGTTTCAGAGGCAGAAAAGGCCATTACACTTTATTATGATAATAGTGGGGCAGTGGCTAATTCTAAAGAACCTCGAAACCACAAAGCTGCCAAACACATTGAGCGAAAGTATCATCTTATAAGGGAGATAATACAACATGGAGAAGTGGATGTAGTAAAGATTCCCAATGAGCAAAACCTTGCTGATTCGTTCATAAAGACATTGACTCAAAAGAGATTTGAGGGTCACCTAGAAGGGATGGAAATGAGGGATATGTCAAACTTGCTTTAGGGCAAGTGGGAGATTGTTGGAGTTATGTAAATATAGTGCCCTGGAAAGCAAGTGTATTTACATGTAACTTTATCTTCTTGATTCTGATTTTCTAATGAAAATATTCATTATTAATAAAACAAAAGAGTTTGGTTTTATCTGTATGAGCATTATATATAAGGTCATAAGGTACCAAGATTCTTTTGTAAGTAATATATATATATACATAGAGATGTATGGGAAACATGTATATTATTAGAATCTGAATTAATTGATTCACAGTTGAATAATCAAATTGGTCGCTTGATTATGGTTTACACTGTAGTGTTGCGATTTATCTCCATATAAGTAAAGGAGTTTACTTCAAGGGAAAGATGAGTTTCATATCATGATAGTAGTTGATTATCTATAATGGCACTATTAAATGAATCTGGAATCAAGTATATTTTCAAGAATAAACTGGGTCGTTACTTTAATCTTAAAACATACAACTTAAGCATTCGCTTATTATGAACCATAATCTTGATGAGTGGTGAACTGATATATGTTTCATTATAATTCTTGATATGATCGTAATGGATTTTTAGAGTATTAATCCGGTTCTGCATGTTGGAATTATTAATTGAAACATGTATCGGGAACATTCACTCAAATAAAGAGTTTATAGTGTTATCATCTCTTCTAGATGTTTTAAGGAGATTTGGTGATTAAACTGGCACCAGTCGTTTGATGGACTAGCTACCCATCAAGTCTTAACACTGAGATGAGATCTTATGTGTTAATCACCATATAAAGTAAAATGAGAGATCTAGAAGGAAAAACCAACATAAGGGTAAAATGGTAATTTTACCCTTTGTTGTGCGGATGGCTATAATAAGGTTCTAAATAGGGTTTGCAATTGGAAATATTCTCATAATATTTAATAATTCAATAGTTCAACTATTTGTCTTTAGTGGAATGACATTTAGTTAATAAGCTAGAATTAATTCCAATGAGATTGAATTAATTCTGGGCTTATTGGAGCTTGAATTATCAAAGTCCAATAAGATTCCCCACTTGGCTTTAAGGAAGGTTATCAAGCTAAGTAAGAAATATAAATGGAGGTTAATTAGAAGCCCATAATTGAATCTTGGCCTTGGTCTAATTAAAGAAGCCCAAATGTACATTTAGTAATGGGCTAGGTTTTTGGTTTAATGTGATTAATTAGATTAATTATATTAAAACAATTTTT
Source organism: Erythroxylum novogranatense (assembly GCA_029891385.1). NCBI lineage: Eukaryota > Viridiplantae > Streptophyta > Magnoliopsida > Malpighiales > Erythroxylaceae > Erythroxylum > Erythroxylum novogranatense. The sequence continues at coordinate 44,237,031 of CM057226.1, read as the reverse complement.
TTAAGAAGAAGATAGCAATTTTGGTTATTCCTAGGTTAAATGTGTAACCACACATTTGACATTAAAATGCTAAATAAAGATGATCTTTATTATAGTTAATCATCATTAAATGGAGTTATGAACTTACCATTTAATGGTTTAATGGTTGTCTTTTAAGTTGGCTGGTAACCTATTTGCATTCTTTATATTAAAGATGAAAGATGTACATTAGATGGACCATCTTCCTTCTTTCTTCCTGGAAAAACCAAAATTGGGTATTGAATTTTAGGTTATGGTCTTTTCAAATAGCCATCAAAAAGATAAATGAAGATAATCTCATTTATTGGCTATTTTATGAGTGATTAATGAAAGAAGTGATGCCTCTCTCTCCTTCCATCCATGTATATACGAAATTGGTAGGCAAGAAAGAGTTCTTGATGTTCTTTACACCTTCTCTCCTTTCATGAAAGAGAGAATCGAAAATACTAATTGAAAGAGTTTCAATTTTGCTTCTTCTTCTTCTAAGAAAATCTCCTCCAAACATTTCTTCTCCTTTCCCACCAAAGGATTTTGTTAACCTAATTGTCCTTGAAGAACAGGTGGTAAATCTAATTGGTTGAGGATACTACAGCAAGGAGAAAGTAGATTGCTAAAGGAAAAGAGTCAAAGGCAAAGGATTTGGATACACGAAGAAGGAGAGGATAGCACAGCGAGGATTTAAAGTTGTAGCGAAGGAGTCGGTAATACTCCTAATCTTGTTTATATTTTATTATCCTTATACCATATCATATTTGGATTGGCATGTTGATTTGGATTTTTTGCTTCCGCTGCAAGTAATGATTTCTTAAAAGTTTTGAAATCTACCGTTTTTCCAAACAAAGCATGTTTTCTTTTTCCGATCCAACACCCTCAAATATCATAAGCATACGGGTCGTGACTGTAGTATAAGAGGAGTCTATCTCACAAGGAGAGGGATTAATCTAATCCTAAAAATCTAAGGCTGAAAAGATATGAAACTAAAAATAAACAATGCAATAAGGAGCAAATGTGAGAATAGAATTTAACCAATGAAATCTAAAGTTAAATATGAAGGAATTAACAATTAAGCAATAAGCACTCACAATAGAAATCAACCAAAGAATTTACCAAGTTATGAGAAAGGGGATTTTACTTATCGTTAATACTAACCTAGCTAATTATGTGTTAATGTGTTTCGACTCTAAATAATCCTAGGACTAATTACTCTCTCTTGATTTATAACCATTAAAACCTAATTGGATTATGAAACTTGTAATCTCTCAATTCATAAATTATTTAAAACCATAATTAGATCTGAAACGCTCTAATAAGGTATCAGAATATCACACGGGATCTCTCTCCATATAATTACCAATATAATTTGCCACAGTTTCTATTAAATTTCCTAACTCTCATTAATTCCATTGAATTGTTTTTCATTCAGTTCACCCTCTCAATTTATTATCAAATTATGCAAGAACGTAATCAAATCACAACATTCATCTAATAAACGCAGTTGACTAAATTATCATTAAATCAAAATAAAATCCCGAAGAAGAGTTAGAACATCATCAACATTCTACCATCTATCATCATACAATACATCCCAACTTTATACATGAATAAAATTTAAACAAAAGTCGTGAAACATCTTGATCCAGAAAGCATTTCAAAATCGCTTCTTTTTCCTCTTTCTTCCTCTTCCTCTTCCTCCTCTCTTTCTCTTCCTTTTTCTCTCTTAGGGTTTCCAAAAGTGGCTACATGAAAAATGCAACGAGGAGATTCAACACATTTTTTATAAAATCATAAATAGAAAACATTATGTTGGCCTCCAAATTCTTTTCTTATTCATTAAGCATGATTTAAATTTATTTTTGAGGTTTTGATAGATTAATTTTTGGAGTTTAATTAGTAGGTCAAGGTTAGCATGATTTTATTGCATGGATTAATGGAATTAAAGTGTAAGATAATATGAATGTTCAAGGGCATTTTTGGAAGTTCACTTAGGTTTAAAAAGACTTAAGGCATTAAGGAAGGGTAAAAGGGGAAGAAGAAAGTGTTGTCTTGTATTTGAGAGGGAAAAAACATGAATGAGAGAAAAAAAGAGAGAAAATAATGAAGAGGAGAAGAGAAGGAGAGGAAAAGAAGAGAAAACTAGGGTTTTTGGAGATCTTGAAGAGTTTGAAGAATTTGAAGATAAATCAAGTAAGTATAAGCATCTTTTTTCTTGATTTAAAGAATGAAACATGTTTAAGTGATAGTTAGATGCGAAATGAGGTTGAATAGGGTGAGAATCTAGAAAAAACTTGAGAGAAGAGTAGAGTTTCTTTGAAAGTTTATCCAAATAGAATGATTTTTTATTTGAAGTAAACTAGAGACATAGTTGTATGATGAAATGGAGTTCTGATTCAACCTCTAAGAATTCCAATTTCTGGATGAAAGTTGAGTACAAAATATTGTTTAAGTATAATAACAGTCTGAAAATGTTTGAGGTATAACTTTCCGATTTATGAACCAAATTGAATGGAATTTTGGTTATTATTTAAGGAAATCAAGAGAGGCAAGAGAAGTAAGAGGAGAGGCGCATTTGAACAAGTTATAAGCAAGGAATTCAAGGTGGGTTACATTTTTATAATTAAGTAATAAGCCCCTAATGTTTCTTCCAAACCAATAAAGTTTAAATGTTTTCAATTGTTTTATAAATATGTTGTTAAGGCTTTTTTAATGCTTTGAGAATGTGTCACATGTTTGTATATGAATTGTGTTATTGGTTTATGAAATGAGTGACAGAAATGTTTTTGAAAGGATATTGATTTTTGAAATGATATTATGGTTATGAAATCAAGTTTTTGAAAATTGTTATTTGAGGCAATATGTTTACAAGTTGTGAAATGCATGATTATGTAGGTTTGTAATGGTCCCCTAAGTTAAGTCAAGTGTACTTTAACAAAAGGCTTCTCCTACCTGCTCGCTAGTGGCATGGAGCTCCTTTAGTGACTCCTATAAGTTCATAGCTATGCAAGACCATTAAGTGAGATTGCGATAGTACGTTCTGTTCACGGCTACACAGGACCATTATGTGAAAATGGATAATACGTTCTATTTTTGGATCCACCCAAACCATTTTGATGTGCTCTGTGTTGACAAATTTGTTGAATGCATGAATTATATTGCTTACAAATTTCTTAATAAATGAGAATTTGGAAAATGTATGCTTTATGATTTCATGTGAATTTTTACAATGGTTTTGCTTATTATCGGTTATAAAATTGTTACCCACGAGCTTTAAGCTCACCCCCTCCTATTTCATCCCATCTTTAGGTGAGGAAGAGATCGAGTACTTAAGAGTCAAGGCATCACTTCGATTAGGCTTATTTTTGCTTTTGAAGCTAGTTTTTGTAAAACAAGGCTTTAGTCGCATTTTAAGAAATCCTAATTTTTGTAAACTATGTGTTTTTGGATCATGTTCTAATGTTGCTTGAAATGCCCCTTAATGCTTTGTAAAACTCTTCTTTGGATATTAATGAAATGTTTGTTCTTAGCTTTCAACTATTATGTATTGCATTCGATTTACAAATGAGATTAAGAATTTGGAAATTTTCTTGTGGTTATGTTCAAATTCATTTTGTCTTTGGATGGAATTGATGAGGGTGGTTGAAAGATTTTATGTTTGCATTTAGTATGACAGGAAGTTAGGATTGTTAGGTTTGTCCCATAGGTTTCATCATGGCGAAGCCAAGAGTTCATCGCGACGTATTTGATCTGAAGCTATATTTATTTGTTGGTTAGGCGATTTCGCTGCAGCGAAGATAAATTTTGAAGTTTGTTGCAGCGAAGTTCAATCGCTCGACACAGTATAAATTACCCGAACGGTCCATGAGATTTCTCCCATATATTCACTGTGGCAAAATATTTAGTTTATCGTAGCGAACTTCCCTCAAAGGGGTTAGTGGAGTTATTCTCATTAATTCGTCGCGACGAACTCGCCTTGCTTCCAAAGGGTTTTAGCTCGCAAGTGCTAAGTTTTCCTCTAAGCTCAAAACTTCACGCTTTATGAATTATGGCTAGTTGGACTTCAAAAACAAGGTCCAACATCTTATGGTATCAAAGTGACTAGGTTTAGGTCCAAGTGTAGGACTAGGTTTAGGAGTAGCTTAGGCATGAAATGGGTGGTTAAGACACGAAATGAACATGCATTGTTTTGAATTGTTTCACATTATTTGAAAATTATTTTCATGAACTAAAGATTTTAAATGGATTTATATTGAAGGAGTGAAAATGTCACCTTGAAAGAGAACTCAAGGAGCTATGACTCGATCTCGCTCTCGCTCTCACCAAAGGAGCACGGATGAATCGTATGTCCCGTAAGACACAAGGATACACTCTACTCTTGATGCTGAGGCACCTAATGTGTAGTATGAATTCCCATCGCCTTCTCCTATGCTTACCATGGATCCGCGGTTCTTTCAAGCCTTTGCTCCGGCTTTCACTTATGCCATAGGCCAAGGGCCTCAAGTGTCGGTATAAGCTCCAGTGGATAGGAGTGGGTAGTATGATAAGCTCTGCAAGTATAGAGCTATAGATTTCAATGGTACGACAAATCTGAAAGAGGCCAAAGCATGGTTGAAGATGACCGAGAGAGTCCTGCTTCAAATGAAGTGCTCTGATGAGGAGAAAATGAATATACAGTGAGCTTGCTACAGGAGGATGCACTTTATTGGTGGGAATCAGTGCCCCATAGCCAAGTTATGCCTCCGATGTTGTCATGGAGAGAATTTATGGAAGTGTTCAGGAAGAAGTACCTCTCCAGAGTTTATATACAAGATAAGGCCAAGGAGTTTCTGAATCTCACATAAAGGGGGGAGTGTGAATGAGTATGAGCCAAAATTCACCTAGTTTTCCTGATATGTGGCCAACATTGTGAAAAATGAGGAGGACAAATGCCATAAGTTTGAGGGAGATCTTCACTTGGGGATTAAGGAGAAGTTGCTGATCCACAACTTCTGTAACTACCAATAATTGGTAAATGCTGCACTCTAAGCTGAGAAGATGGAGAATATCAAGTATGAAGTGAATAAGAAGAGGAAGAATAGAGAGCAGTCTTCTAAGAAGGGGATGAGTGCTCTAATGCCTAAGAAGAGTATGAAGAGCTTCCACTCACAGAGTGAGGTAGGGAGCAGTGCCTCTGCTAAGAACAAGTAAGTAAGGGCAGTTTTAGTACAAGCCTCAACTGTGGGAGGCAATAGTAGGGTGGAAAGGAGTAGGAACCTAAACCCCCAATGCAAGCATTGTGGGAAGCTTTACAGGGGAGAGTGTTTCAAGTTACTTGGAGCATGTTTTCGATGTGGAGAGAAAGGATATATGATCAGGGACTGTCCTCAAGTAATAAGGCAAGAAGAGTCACAGTTGCAAGGCCCAAGGTGAGCAGAAATAGTGAGAACTAGGCCAGTCACTGAGTTAGGCGATTCTGGAGCTGCAAGGAGGGTTATTCCTCCAAGAAGGCTAAAAGGTTAGGCACAGGCAAGGGTGTTTGCCATGACAAGGAAAGAAGCTGCAGCCGCACTTGAAGTTGTTATGGGTATGGCTCACTTATTTAATTCTGAAGTATATTTCTTGATTGATTCTGGCTTTACACATTCATTAATTTCTGCTAGCATAACATTACATGGTGTTAAATTGGTGCAATTGTATAGTCCGTTAATTCTTAGCACTCCCTTAGGGAGGAAGGTGATCATTAGCCAAGTATATAGAGATTGTGAATGAGTGATTGATGGTGCTAGACTAGTAATAGACTCACTGCCTCTAGAGTTGAAGGGTCTAGATGTCATACTGGGTATAGATGTTATGGAAAAATATTGTGCAAAGTTAGATTTTAGCCTCAAAGAGGTGGAGTTTGACTTTGGCAATGGAGAGAAGGTGAACTTTAGAGGAAACAGAAGAATACCATCACCTAGAATGATTTCAGCTTTATCAACTGACAGGATGACGAGAAAAGGGTGTGAAGCCTTCTTAACACATGTTGTAAACACCGATGGTAATGAAGGAAAGTTAGAGGATTTTTCTATTGTGAGGGAGTTTCCAGATGTGTTTCCAAAAGATTTACCAGGTTTGTCATTAGTGAGGAAAATCGAGTTTGCCATCGACTTGATTCCCATAACCGCACCTATTTCTATACCACCATATAAAATGGCTCCAGCTAAACTAAAGGAGCTTAAGGAAAAATTAGAGAAACTATTAGAGAAGGGGTATATAAGGTTGAGTTTGTCACCATAGAGAGTGTCGGTTTTGTTTGTTAAGAAGAAGGATGAACATGGCATATGTGTATTAATTACCGGAGACTCAATAAGGTGACCGTTAAGAACAAGTATCCTTTGCCAAGAATTGATGACTTGTTTGATCAGCCGTAAGGAGCAAAGGTCTTTTCAAAGATTAATCTCCGTCATATCATCAAATCAGGATCAGAGAATCTGACATGAATAAATTGACCTTCAGGATATGGTATGGGGATTATGAACTTTTAGTCATACCATTCGAGTTGACTAATGCTCCAATTGCTTTTATGGATCTTAGAATAGGGTCTTTAGGGAGTATCTAGACCAATTGGTCATGGTGTTCATAGATGACATTTTGGTGTATTCCAAGAGTGAAGGGGAACATTAGGAGCATCTCAGGATAGTGTTGCAACACTAAAGGAGAAGGAGCTTTATGCTAAGTTTAGCAAGTGTGAGTTTTGACTTTATGAGGTGATATTCCTTGGATATGTGATTTATAAAGATGGGGTACATATTGATCCGAGGAAGGTTGAAGTAGTGGTGAATTGGCATGCACCAAAGACAATGATAGCAGTGAGAAGTTTTCTGGGTCTGGCAGGATATTATAGGAGATTCGTTGAAGGATTTTCTATGATGGTTGCTCCGATGACTAAGTTATTAAGGAAGAATCAAAAGTTTATCTAGAGTGATGAATGTCAGAAAAGCTTTGAGAAGCTCAAGCACAGATTAACAAGGGCTCCAATTTTGATTTTGCCTACTGGAGATGAGGGTTATACAGTGTACAGTGATGCTTCAAAAAAGGGTTATGTGTTAATGCAAGAAGATAAAGTGATAGCTTATGCCTCTCGACAACTAAAACCATATGAGTTGAATTATCCAACACATGATCTAGAATTGGCAGCAGTAATTTTTGCCTTGAAGATTTGGAGACATTACTTGTATAGGGTTCAGACGAGGATTTTTACAAATCATAAAAATCTTACGTATTTGTTGAGCCAAAAGGAACTGAATTTAAGACAGAGAAGATAGTTAGAGCTAATTAAGGATTATGACCTGTTGATTGAATACCATCCAGGCAAGGCAAATGTAGTGGCAGAATCCTTGAGTAGGAAGTCTTCTATAGCTCACGTTCAGACCATTTATTTGTTGTTATTGATAAAGATGGCTAAGCTTAGGATAAGCTTGAAGTAGGAGGAGCATGATTGTATCATTGCAAATTTCAGAATGAGACCGATACTCAGGGAAAAAGTTAAGGAGTTACAAGCACAAGATGCAGAATTGAGCAAGCTCTGAGAAGAAATTCATAATAATAAGAAGTCTGAAGTGATAGTGAGGGATGATGGACTTATGGTTGTAGAAAATAGACTTTGAATTCCGAATGTCAAGGAGGTAAAGGATGAGATACTTGATGAGGCACACAATGCACCTTATGCTATGCACCTAGGTAACACCAGGATGTATTGAAATTTGAAAGAGCATTTCTGGTGGAAAGGCATAAAGAGGGATGTAGTAGAGTATGCAGGTAAGTGTCTAGTGTGTTAGCAAGTCAAGGCTGAACACCAGACACCTTCAGGCAAGTTAAAGCCATTGTCCATTCCTAAGTAGAAGTGGCAAAGGGTGACTATAGATTTTCTGATGGGTTTGCCCAAGACTAGTAGGAAGCATGATGCCATATGGGTTATTGTTGATCGTTTTACAAAGCTAGCCCATTTTTTGGCAATTAAACAGACTGATTCTCTACAAATACTGGAAAAGAAGTATATTGACGAGATAGTAAGATTACATGGAATTCCAGATTTCATAGTTTTTGACAGTGATTCTGGGAAAGTTTATAAGAATCTCTAGGAACCAAGCTAAATTTTAGCGCTGCTTTTCATCCTCAGATAGATGATAAATTTGAGAGGACCATTTAGACCCTTGAGGGAATGCTCAGAGCATGTGTGATAGATTTTAAAGGAGCTTGAGATGAGCATTTGCCATTGGTTGAATTTGCTTACAATAATTCATACCATTTGAGCATTCAGATGGCTCCTTATAAAGCACTATATGGAAGAAGATGTAGAACTCCGATATATTGGGATGAGGAAGGAGAAAGGAAACTGATAGGATTAGAGTTACTTCATATGACAATTGAAAAGGTCAATTTAATTAAGCAACAGCTTAAAATAACTCAAGATAGAATGAAGAGTTATGCTGATGCACACCGAAAGGAGATGGAGTACGAAATTAGTGAGAAAGTTTTCTTTAAGACATCTCCTTGTAAAGGAGTAATGAGATTTGGCAAGAAGGGCAAATTGAGCCTGAGATATGTGGGTCCTTGTGAAATTCTTAAGAGGATTGGACTGCTAGCCTACGGGTTGGCACTGCCACAGGAATTATCTCAGATACATGATATCTTTCGTGTTCCCATGTTGAGTAGGTATAGGTTGGATCCCTCTCATATCATTCAGACCATCGAGGTCCAGTTGAGAGATGATTTGACTTATAAGGAGACTCTATTAGAGATCTTAGACACCAAGGAGAAAGTCCTCTAGAATATGACAGTTCAGCTAGTCAAAGTTCAATGGAGAAACCATTATGTGGAAGAGACCACGTGGGAGCCCTTGGAGGCCATGAAAGAGAAGTATCCACAACTCTTCAATAACTCAGGTAAGAATTTCGTGGACATAATTCTTTTAAGAGGGGGAGAAAATGTTGGCCCCCGAATTCTTTTCTTATTGATTAAGCATGATTTAAATTTATTTTTGAGGTTTTGATAGTTTAATTTTTGGAGTTTAATTAGTAGGTCAAGGTTAGTAGGATTTATTGCATCGATTGATGGAATTAAAGTGTAAGATAATAAGAATGTTCAAGGGAATTTTTGGAAGTTCACTTAGGTTTAAAAAGACATAAGACATTAAGGAAGGGTAAAAGAGGAAGAAGAAAGTGTTGTCTTGTATTTGAGAGGGAATAAAACATGAATGAGGGAAAAAAGAGAGAAAATAACGAAGAGGAGAATAGGAGGAGAGGTAAAGAAGAGAAAAATTAGGATTTTGGAGATCTTAAAGAGTTTGAAGAATTTGAAGCTGAATCAAGTAAGTATAAGCATCTTTTTTCTTGATTTGAAGAATGAAACATATTTAGGTGATAGTTAGATGCGAAATGAGGTTGAATAGGGTGAGAATCTAGAAAAAACTTAAGAGAAGAGTCGAGTTTCTATGAAAGTTAATCATAGCCAACTCTGTGGTTCATCGCGGTCAACTCTGAAAAAAATTAAAGTTCACTGTGGCCAATTTTTTGGTTCGCCACGGCAAAGTTTCTCCTATACAACTTGAACATACTTTGGTATTTTAAGCATACCTTTTTACGTAGTTATCCGAATGGAATTATTTTTTATTTAAAGTAAACTAAAGACATAGGGCTAAAAATTGTATGATGAAATGAAGTTCCAATTCAGTCTCTAAGAATTCCAATTTATATATAGAAGTTGAGTACAGAATATTATTTCAATATAAGAATGATTTGAAAATGTTTGAGGTATAACTTTTCAATTTCTAAACCAAATTAAATAGAATTTTGGTTATTGTTTAAACAAATCAAGAGAGGCAAGAGGAGCAAGAGGAGTGGCACACTTGAATAATTTATAAGCAAGGAGTTCAAGGTGGGTTACATTTTTATAATTAAGTAAGAAGCCCCTAATGTTTCTTCTAAACCAAGAAAGGTTAAATGTTTTCAATTATGTTATAAATGTGTCGTTAAGGATTTTTGAATGCTTTGAGAATGTGTCACATATTCGTATATGAATTGTGTTATTGGTTTACAAAACGAATGATGGAAATGATTTTGAAAGGATATTGATTTTTGAAATGATATTATGGTTATGAAATCAAGTTTCGGAAAAACGTCGTTTGAGGCAATATGTTTACAAGATGTTAAATGCATGATTATATGGGTTTGTAGTGGTCTACTAAGTTAAGTCAAGTGTACTTTAACAAAAAGCTTCTCCCACCTGCCCGCTAATGGCATGGTGCTCCTTTAGCCACTCCCATTAAGTGGGATTGCGATAGTACGTTCTGCCACGGCTACACAGGACCATTATGTAGAAATGTGTAGTACGTTCTATTTTTGGATCCACTCAAACCATTTTGATGTGCTCTGTGTTGACAAATTTATTGAATGCATGAATTATATTGCTTACAAATTGCTTGATAAATGAGAATTTGGAAAATATGTGCTTTATGATTCCATGTGAATTTTTACAATAGTTTTACGTGTTACCTGTTATAAAATTGTTACCCACGAGTTTTAAACTCACCCCTCCCATTCCGTTCCATCTTTAGGTGATGGGCAAGAGATCGAGTAGTCAAGAGTTAAGGCATCACTCCAATTAGGCTTATTTTTGCTTTTGAAGCTAGTTTTTGTAAAACAAGGCTTTACTTACATTTTGAGAAATCCTAATTTTTGTAAACTATGTGTTTTTTGATCATGTTGTAATGTTGCTTGAAATGCCCATTAAAGCTTTGTAAAACTCTTCTTTTGGATATTAATGAAATATGGCCGATGTTTGCTCTTAGCTTTCAACTATTATGTATTGTATTCGATTTACAAATGAGATTAAGAATTTGGAAATTTGCTTGTAGTTATGTTCAAGTTCATTTTGCCTTTGGATGGAATTGATAAGGGCGGTTAACAAATTTTATCTTTGCATTTAGTATGATAGGAAGTTAGGATTGTTGGGTTTTTCCCACGGCTTTCGCCACGGCGAAAGCTATATTTATTTGTTGATGTGGTGACTTCACCGCGGAGGTTTAAATTACCTTAAGGGTCTATGAAATTTCTCCCATATGTTCGCCGCAGTGAACTTTCCCTCGAAGGGGTTAGTGGAGTTATTCCCATCAGTTAGTCGCAGTGAAACATAAGTTTGTTGTGGCGAACTCGCCTTGCTTTTAAATGGTTTTAGCTCGCATGTGCTAAGTTTTCCTCAAAGCCCAAAACTTCATGTTTCATGAATTTTGAATAGTTAGACTCTGGAAACGGGATCCAACACACTGTCAAGACTAAAGTAAACATAAAAGCCCAAGATTGAGAAACAAATATATAAGGTATTATTGACAGAAGAGAAGTAAGCACACACCCTACAAAAGTACGGCATCACATACAATTGACCACTCGTGTACTCACCCTCTTGTAGCACTTCTGTGTCTGTCGTTCCATCCATTGCAACTTGCAGAACATATCCAAGTTCATTCATTTTGTCTTTGGATGGAATTGATGAGGGCGGTTGAAAGATTTTATCTTTGCATTTAGTATGATAGGAAGTTGGGATCGTTGGGTTTGTCCCGCGAGTTTTTCCGCGATGACCTCTTTTACCCGAAGTTATATTTATCTGTTGGTGTGGCGACTTCACCACGGAGGTTTAAATTACCTGAAGGTTCTATGAGATTTCTCCCATTTGTTCACCGTGGAGAACTTGTTAGACCCCAAACTTTTCTTGGAAGTGAAAACTATTAAATGAGAAATTGTTAGTGATTAGTCATAAGTAAAGAAAAAGGAGAATTCTTGAATTTGAAATGATATACAAGATTAAGGTAGTGAATATAGTAAGTTGATGATGAGTGGGTATATGTTTGTATGTTTTGTTATTAGTATTGATAATTAATCATAGACTATAATTTGTTTATGGATGATTGTTAAGTCAAAATATGAATTAATTACGGATGAAATTAAGTTGGAATTGGGTACACTTGAAGAAATTATCGACTTGAGATGATGACTTTTGAACATGAATTGTGGATATATATATACATATAAGTGAGATATTATGGAAAAAGGAAAGATAGGATTTTTATGAATGATGTAAATTAGTTGTAAGGGATGAGTCAAATGAGTAGAGATTAGGGAGTTTAATGAAGTAAAGCTGGTAATTGAATGGTTATGCTCGTGACTTTCCAAGTTGTACATTGCAAATTTCAAGTTTTTCATAAGGGTCAAATTGGGTTTTTGAATTCAGCAAAAAATTCAGATTGACCTAGGATGAATTAGACAAAGTTGTCTTCTTGGAATTTGTATATTACTTTTCCATCTTTCCAATGATATATAGTATGGAATATTTGGATATCGGAGTTGAGAGTTATGGTTATTAGAAGTTTGTGATGCGCATATGATGGACTTTCGGGACAACTACATCGGTTTGAAATTTTAACCCTTATAGATGCAAAATTTGTTTTTTAGGTCTTAATAAAAATTGTAGATATTTATTTTAGCTTTTTGTTGATATAAAGTTTCCAAATTTTGGATTTTTGGATCAAAAGTTATGGAGTTTTAAAATTGAGATGTCGGTGAAGAAAAAGAAGTGGAAAAGCACCGTCGTGCAAAAACATGACGGTGACTTTTAAGACTTTAGGCCAAAAGCACCATCGTGACATTAAGGGTTAGCCAAAAAGCACCGTCATGCAAAACACGACAGTGACTTTGGAGGTTGGATAGCAATAGCGACTTTGAAGTTTTGAGAGGCTAATGAACATCCGATAGTTTTTTGACCATAATTTCTTCTCTAGACATCCAAATGACTTTATTCTTAAACCATTAGGTTCGTAAGACATTTTCTACCTCTCTACAAAAATTGGTAGCATTTTGAAATTATTTGAAAAAAAATTGATTAAATCAAAGTGAGGGGATCGGTTGGAAGAGTGTGAGTTGGATATTTTTACTAAACATGCTTCAATATTTTGGTGATATCTTATTTTGTAGAGCTCCAACTGTGACTATTCTTGTCTATAAATAAACTAGAGACATAAAGACATAGAGACACAAATTACCTAAAGGAATCAAATTTTAATTCAGTTTTTAAGACTTTCAATTTTTGGATGGAATTTGAGTATAGAGTGTTGATTCAGCATAAGATCAGTTCAAAAATGTTTAGGGTATAACTTTCAAATTTTTGAAAAAAAAATGATTTTGGTGTCATTAGAAGGAGTTAAGATGTTAGTATGATCAAATTTCTTCATTTACCTGATCAAAATAAGGAGTTAAGATGTTAGTAGCTGATGGACAAAAAGTGGCAAAATTGGAAGAACCAATTAAATGAAGGGTAAAAAGGAAAGAGCAAACATAATGTGGTATTATTTAAAAGAAGAAGAGGAAAATTGTGGGAGTTAGAAAAGAAAAGAGAAAGTCATGAGAAGAGAGGAGAAAAGAAAGAAGAGTGCGTGGAAGTTAGGGAAAAAGGAGAAAGAAGGAGAAAGAAAAAGATTTGGGCTAAACCTATGGTAAGTATCATCTTTCTTCTTGGTTAGTAGAAAAACAAAAAGGGATTAGAGAAGAGAACGAGTTTGTGTAGGAAGAAAGAGGAGAAACCCTAGATTGATTTTTATGGATTTTTAAACTAGGTTTTTGTTTTTCCAACCTAGATAGACTATGGGTAGGTTAAGCCTAAGCCCAACTTAACATTTATTTCATTTTTGGATTTTTGCAGTTTTATGAATTTCTATGGTAATGTTGTGTTGAATGCGAACTTGGTTGTTTGAAGAAGACCAAGGAATGACAATCCAAGAGCAAAAGGAAAGGCAAGTTTGACTTGGATTTTTACAAGTAAATAGGTGGGTAATATGTTTATAATTTTTGTGTAAAATGAACTCGTTGTCTTATGTGTGAATATGTGCTAAATTGCTTAAATTGAATGAATGTGATTGTTGAAAATTGTATGATGATTCATTATCATATCATGCCATGAAAGACGAATGGCTTTTTGAATGAACGAAAAGATGAGAAAGCATAAGAAGCATGAGATTATGAAAAATGTATGGAAATGAATTGAGCATAAATTTGATTGTGTTTGGGCAAGAAAGGAACATTTCGCTAGTCAAGTGCACGTTGACATATAGCCTTCTCCCGGTTGTCCACTTGAGGCTACGACATCCTGAGAAATTGGACTCATTTTGTTCATGGTATAAACTTCGGTTTATCCATTTTGCCCCATGGAACTCTTGAGCCATTTGTTTGTGCATTTGCATTTTGATTTGTTAAGTTATGATGAAAGATTGAGTGTTATGTTTGTTAAGTCAAAATGACTTTACGGTTAATTTTGATGGAAAACAAATAATGATGAAGCAAAATGAGACGGAGACGAAAGCAATATGGGACAGAAGCAAAAATGAGACAGAAGTGAAGCAAAATGAGACAGAGCGAATATGAGATAGAAGCTAAAGCAAAATAAGACAGAAGCAAAAATGAGATGGAAGCAAAAAGCAAAATGAGACAGAAGAAAAAATAAGACGGAATCGAAAGCAATATGAGACGGAAGCAAAAGCAAAGTGAGACGGAAGTAATATGAGATGGAAGCAAAAATGAGACGGAAACAAAAGCAAAGTGAGATGGAAGCAAAAGCAATATGAGATGAAGCGAAGTCGAAAAGAAGATGAAGAAGCAAATCAGTTTGAGTTAGTTATAGAACTCAACTGAATAATCGTTTCTTTAAAGATCAAGAATCAAGAAGAAAGAAGCAGTTATCAAGAAGTAGTTGAAGATGAAGACTATAAATATGAGTCAAAGTCGAAGACTGAAAAAGTTAGCAATTTGTGTTAGTGATTTTTCTTCTTAGTGATATTCAAAAGTTAAACACTGTATTTGTGTGAAAACACGAGAGCTATATTTTCTGTAACAAAGCTTGCAATATCTTTCTATAAGAAGGAGGAATAACTAAGAACTTGAAGAGGCTAAGTGAGAAAAGAATACTTGTTGTACAAGACCTAAAGAGGCTCAGTGAAAAGAATACTTGTACTGTTGTGAAGTATAGTGAAATCTCATAAGGGATTCTGAGGACTGGACGTAGCCCACGGTTTGGGGTGAACCAGTATAAAATTGTTGTGTCGATTCTCTCTCAACTCTTAACTCCTGTTTATATTGCTGACATAAATATTTTTTAATATTGTTTGTCAATCGTTTTGAGAAAGCATGTTTTTTTTAAAAAAAAGGGATTGGATAAAAATCTGATTACACAATTCAACCCCCCTTCTTATGTATTTTGTATATTGTATACTAACATATGATTCACTTCAATTAGTATCAAAGCTCGGTGTCCAAAAACCACAGTAAAAAAGTGTGGATAAAGATCCATGGCAGAGTCACACGTATACATAGTTGAAGGTGCCTCAGTAACTAGACCTCCGGCGTTCAATGGAGAATACTATCATTACTAGAAAGACAGGATACGGCTCTTCATTGAATCTACTCATATCGATCTTTGGGAGATAATAGAAAATGGACCTTACACATCGGTAGATGAAGAGGGAAATGCCATTCCACGAATCAGATGGTCTGCAAACAAAAAGCAAGATTCCAGTTGAATTCAAAGGCCAAGTTCTTCTTGAGTTGTGCCCTAAGTAGAAGTGAGTACGATAAAGTTCACAGATGCGATACCAGGAAGGAGATATGGGATACGCTATCCATCGCACATGAAGGCACAAATCAAGTAAAAGAGTCCAAGATAAGCATTCTTATACACCAGTATGAGTTGTTTAAAATGAAGGACGAAGATTATATCGATCAGATGTTTGGAAGATTTCAAACTATCATCAATGGACTTAAAGCTCTCGGTAGAACGTATGACAATCGAGATCACGTTAGAAAGATCTTAAGAAGCCTACCGAAGAGATGGAGACCAAAAGTTACAGTCATACAAGAAGCCAAGGATTTAAGCATATTAAAGCTTGATGAATTACTTGGATCTCGAAAATACATGAAGTTGAACTCGAAGCTGAAAATTAGCCCAAATTGGACAAATCCATAGCATTGAAGGCTCGACAAAAGAATCAGAAGAATTAAAGGAAGAAAAGCTTATCGTCAAAAGCACTGAAGATTGAGGCAGTCAAGGGTGATGATTCTAGTAACTCAGATCATACTTCAAGCGAGGAAGATGATGAACTATCCTTTATTTCAAGAAAGATCAGATGCATGTGGAAGAAAAAGGCTAAAGGAAATAAAGAATCCTACTTCAAGAAGAATAGCAAAGATGAAGGGAAGAATGAGAAAGCATCCATCACATACTATGAATGCAATAAACCAGGACATTACAAGTCCGAGTGTCCATTGTTAAAGAAAAAGCCAAAGAAGAGTAGAGAAGGCAAGAAAAGCATGATGGAAACCTGGGAAGATCTAGATTCATCTGAATCAGATACAGACTCAGAAGCATCGATGCAAGCAAATATTTGCCTAGTAGCTGAGGAAAATAGTGATGAGGAGGTAACCTCAAAGTTTAATGAATTACAAGATGCTTACTCAGAACTATTGGAAGATTCTCATGCAATTCTAAAGTAGTATAGGTTGCTTAAAAAGAAGTATGTAGAAAACTTGAGAAACACGCAAGCATTAGAAGAGGAAAATGTCTGCTTAAAGAAACAAGTAGATGAGTTGAAGAAAAAGGTTGTAGTAGATAGATCTGATGAAATCAATAAGTTGAAGCAGAGAATAAATAGTCTTTTAGTTGATCTATCAACATTTACGGAGAGTATGAGGAAGATGAATGATATGCTAGAGAAATACAGATATCCTAATGATAAAACAGGATTAGGTTTTAGTAAAAACCATTCTTAGCATAAAAAGGTTTCTGCTCCTTTTAGGAAAAAATTTCATCAATCAAATCATTATCGAAGATATCATCAATTGCATCATCATACTATGAATTATGCACAGACTAACCCTAAAGGTCCTAAAAAAATCTGGGTAAGAGACAGATAATACCACTTGCAGATATCCTTCCTTGGAAAAAGCAGCCAGTACCATTGGTATTTGGACAGTGGATGCTCACGACTCATGACAGGAAGAAGGTCTATGTTCCTAGATCTTCAATATAAAAAGGGAGGATCGGTAACTTTTGGAGACAACCAGCAGGGCAAGATAATTGGAATCGATAAAATAGGTAAAGATTTCTTTACATGCATTGATAATGTGCTACTAGTTGATGGTTTAAAACACAATTTGATTAGTGTCAGTCAATTATGTGATTGTGGTTTTGAAGTGTCCTTCAATCAAAATTCTTGTGAAGTCAAAAACAAGGATGGGTTCATATTCTTTTCTGCCAAAAGACAAAACAATCTTTACAAAATCAATTTGGAATATTTTTAAAATCAAAATATTTCTTGTTTTATATCTATTGATCAAGAAAAATTGATTTGGCATAAAAAGTTGTTGGATCCCGTTTCTGGAACCCAACTGCATAAACTTAACACTTTCACTCTTGCTTTGATACCACCTACATTGGAACCCGATCTGGGAACCGGACCCCAACCGGAATAACGGAATCACATGACAAAAACGAATCGAATTCTTAATGAGCCATAGAAAAATCGAAAGGCTCGAATTTACAAAATTTTTGAAACAAAGAAACAAAACGGATCAATCATGCACAAATGTTGGATTCCGTTCTTAGGACCCAACCTTGGAATCATAACTCAAACGCATGTACAAAACATGAGTAAACTGATACTTGGCGAAAGTGAAAGCAATCGAAAGGGAATTGGCTCGGAATCAAAACAAACAAAAGGTTCAATCGAACTAAAACATATTTTCGACATCCGAGAACGTGTAACTTAGAAAAACTAGTGTTGGATACCTTAAGACTAAACCAAACCTAAATCGGCATAAATTTTTCTTTTTCTTTTCTTTCTTTCTTTTCTCTTTATTCAATCTCAGATAAAGCAAAACAATTTCTCATTTGGATAGTCATCCTCAGTCAAAACTCAATTCATAATATTCTTCGTAATCATGCAATATCTCAATCTCATCTTTAACAAATCTTATTCTTATTATTATTCTTATTCAATCATACTCTTGACACTGAAATCAAGCAGTCACTTTAATTCCTCAAATGATTCATGAAAACTTATTTACATCAATATCACATTCATTCATATCTCAATTCAATACACAAGCCCATAATTCATTTACATCGTGATATACATGCTTACAAAATCTTAATGGCATTCCAAGCCATGTTACAACATCAATATCAAAATCCAAAATGCACAAAATACAAAAATCCTAAAAATGCTCAACAAGTCTAAAATCTAAATCTTGCATCAAATTAACTTAAAAGCCAAACAGATACATAACGGACGGAGGTCTAGACTAGCTTTCATCCAATCTCCATCTTGACACCTAGAGATGGGGATGAAAGGGGGTGAGCTTTACAGCTTGTGGATACACGTTTATAATAAAGATAACAAAAAACCTTGAAAACAGTTCACTTGTCTTAGAAAAATTTCATGGAGTTTATAAAACACATATTTTCTAGGCTTTCAGCCAAAATCCATAAGTTACAAATCATGAATGCATCAAACTTGAACAATCATAACATGAGCACATAAACACATCAGAATGGTTTGGGTAAGTCCAAAATTCATGACGCACTACACAATTCCATCGAAACAGTCCTATGTAGTCGTAGTTTCTTGAGGGAGTCCTTGAAGGAGCTCCGTGCCACTAGCGGACAGGCGGGAGAAGCCTTTAATATGGGTCAACGTGCACGTGACGGTTCTTGAGGGACTACCACAAACCCACATAACATGCATAGTTCAAACTCTTGTAAACTTGTTGCCAAACTAGCACTTTCTTGCAAACTTGCTTATCACGTACTTGATGTATATCTTGAAAAATATTCTTGAAAACATGATTTCATAAACATGCATCTTGTTCAAAATGTCACTCAAATCATGTAACAAACATATAACATATTTCAGAAGTCATTCATAAACAATAATGCAGCACTTATGATGCAATTGAAATCAGAAAGCTTCTTTGATTGAAAGAAAATAATAGTAGCTTATTTAAATTATAAAAATGTACCCACCTGAATTTCTTGCTTGAATACATGCTTAAAAGATGTCTCTCCTCTTGATCCCCTTGCCTTCCTTGATTCCCTTTACCAAAATGTAAAAATCCCATTCAATAAGACTAACAAAAGTTGATAATATTCTCTTCTAGAGAAATGATCCCCATTGTCTTAAATCTCTAATGACTCCAAAAACATTCAATTTGTTTTAGAAATCCTAAAGTTAAACTCTAAACATATTGGGACTATCCTCATGCTGAAACAAGAATCTATACTCAACTTCTGACAAAAATTTAAGATTCTAATGGACTGAATTTCAATTTCATTTCTTCATAAAACATGTAGCTCAATGTTTCTGGTTTACAACGAATCAAAAATCACTTCATTTGGACCTCTACATCAAAATTTATGTCCAAATTACCAAAACATATTAGTGCAGAAACTTGTGCTTGCCGCGGCGAAACCCAGAGGTTCGCCACTGCGAGGGCGCTAGCTTGTGCGGGCCGCAGCGTGCAAGTTAGAATGCACCGCGACATGCACGTTTGCGCACACCGCGGCGTGCATAAATGCGTGCGCCGCGATGTGCCCATGAGCACGTCGCAATGTGCGAGCCTAGAAACTCCCGAAACCTGATTTTTCGACATTTCTCATCTTTAAACATTCCATCTTCCACAAATAACTCATCTTAACCCTAAATCATCCTTCCTACTTCATTTCTAAACTCATCTCAAGACAAAAATCATCCACAACAACATAATCATAAACCAAACCTATGCTTTAACTCATTCAACAACTTCTAACATGTAATCCTCTCTTAACTATCATCAAAACATGTTTCATTCATCTAATAGAGTGGAAGGATGCTTATACTTACTTGATTTGGCTTCAATTTCTTCAAAATTGTCAAACCCTAGCTATCTCCTCTTCTCTTCTTCTTCCACGGCTCCTTCTTCTTTTTCCTTCTCATTCCTTATTTCCCTTCTTTTATTTCATACTCTTAATTTGTAGGCAATGTCCATTCCAAAATAAGCCTTATAACTCTTACCCTTAAGTGTCATGACCAATTTGCCCTTGAAAATCTTAGGGAATGATTTGAAATTCGATTTCTTCAGATAACTTGTAGTCTCATGTCTCTAATGTATTTAGAAACAATAATCAACTTAATTGGATCTCTACAGATCAAGATATCATCAAAAATACCTAAACATGTTCAGGAAAATGTCTAACTCAAACTCTGTAATCAATCCTCTCTCCTTGATTCAATCAATCTAAAAAATCATAATTTTCATTAAGAGATAAGGGATGTCTTAGGAATCCAATGCTTTAAAGATCGAATAAATCGGATGTCGGACAGAAAAGTTAGAAGCAAAAGAACAGACAAGGGTCGGATCATCCTAACAGTAACAGCAACTTGTAAAAATCGTAACTTCCTATTCCATCGTCCAAAAATTCCATACTTTACATCAATGGAAAGATCAAAACATAATCTAAAACTTTCATGAAGAACTTAAAAACTAGATCAACCTCTAACTAGGTCAATTTCTCATTCAAAGTTTTGCCAGAATTTATCATCCTATATCATATCTAAACTTTAAAATTTCATAACTTCCAAATTCCACAACCAGAAATTACATATTGTACATCATCGAAAAGCTAGGATAATCTTCTATGACTTTCATGTAGATCACTGAACTAAATTCAGACCACATCGGTACATGATTTACCTCAATTCACATTACACCTGAATGTACATTTATGGACATTTTCACAAAACAAAGCAAATTAATACTTAACTTTGACTGATCATAACTTTCACTCCTAATATCGAAAAATATCAAACTTTATGGCGACAGAAAGCTTTCAACATAATCTACAAGTTTCATGAAGATCATTTTCTCAAATTCTGCTTAAATCAAAAAGTCAACTCTCTACTCCAAAAGTCAAACTTTCTCAATTCTTCATATTCTCACACTTTTTCTCTTCATTTCTTAATTTTTAACTTCCATTTAAAACAGTGCACTCACTATCAATTGCATTTAAACTCAAAACCACACTTTAGACCATAATTAATCATAGACATCAATAACAAAAGCATACACACACCTATACTCTCTCATCATCGACTTGCTAAATTCACCTATCTTAATTTCATATAACAATCCACATTCTTGAATTGTCTTTTTCTTAGCACATGAATAATTCACCACAAATTCCTCATCTAATGTAGACTTCAAAATTTCTAGAAAGTTTGGGGTCCAACATTTCTCCCCCTCTTAAAAAAATTTCGTCCTCGAAATTCTTACATGAGTAATCATCAAATAACTTATTCTCTCAAATAGTTTCTTCTACAAGATCATATTCACTTTCTTTCTTATCTAATTCCTCATCATACATATATCGCAACTTATTCACAATCTTTCACTTCTTGTATCTAATACCACCACCAATATCATGTTAAAATCACTATATCTACAAATCAATATGTCTTAACATATTTGACTCAAGTCAATGGTCCAATTCTTAAGGAATCTTACCATGGACCAATCATCATTCAAAATCAACCTTTTTGAACTTCTATACATATATCTCTATCATTAATCTCATCCTTCAAATATTCCTTATTTCATCTCACAAACATATATTCGAGATCAAATCAACAAAGTGATCGAAGAAGTCTAATCATCTTGAAATTCTAACCTCAATATCATACACATAACTCATCACCTCAATCAAACAATCAATTAGGTTCTTTAAATAATTCATAACAAAGACAATCACATCATGTTCACATTCTCACAAAATGAATCTTATCCTTACAAATTCTTATCACTTTCTCATGAAAGTCACTCATACACATACGCCCATGTAAGATCCTATAACCTGGCTTTGATACCACCTATGTTGGATCCCATTTTCGGAACCCAACTGCATAAACTTAACACTTTCACTCTTGCTTTGATACCACCTATGTTGGGACCCGATCTGGGAATTGGACCCCAACTGGAACAACGGAATCACATGACGAAAACGAATCGAATTCTTAATGAGCCATAGAAAAATCGAAAGGCTCGGATTTACAAAATTTCGGAAACAAAGAAACAAAACGGATCAATTATGCACAAATGTTAGATTTCGTTCCTGGGACCCAACCTTGGAATCATAACTCGAGCCCATGTACAAAACCTGAGTAAACTGATACTTGGCAAAAGCGAAAGCAATCGAAAGCGAATTGGCTCGGAATCAAAACAAACAAACGGATCAATCGAACTGAAACAAATTTCCGACATCCAAGAACGTGTAACTTAGAAAAACTAGCGTTGGATATCTTAAGACTAAACCAAACCTAAATCGGCATAAATTTTTCTTTTTCTTTTATTTCTTTCTTTTCTCTTTATTCAATCTCAGAAAAAGCAAAACAATTTCTCATTTGGATAGTCATCCTCAGTCAAAACTCAATTCATAATATTCTTCGTAATCATGCAATAGCTCAATCTCATCTTTAACAAATCTTATTCTTATTCTTATTCAATCATACTCTTGACACTGAAATCAAGCAGTCACTTTAATTCCTCAAATGATTCATGAAAACTTATTTACATCAATATCACATTCATTCATATCTCAATTCAATACACAAGCCCATAATTCATTTACATCATGATATACATGCTTACAAAATATTAATGGCATTCCAAGCCATATTACAACATCAATATTAAAATCCAAAATGCACAAAATACAAAAATCCTAAAAATGCTCAACAAGTCTAAAATCTAAATCTTGCATCAAATTAACTTAAAAGCCAAACAGATACATAACGGATGGAGGTCTAGACTTGCTTTCATCCGATCTCCATCTTGACACCTAGAGATGGGGATGAAAGGGGGGTGAGCTTTACAGCTCGTGGATACACGTTTATAATAAAGATAAGCAAAAACCTAGAAAATAGTTCACTTGTCTTAGAAAACTTTCATTGAGTTTATAAAACACATATTTTCTAGGCTTTCAGCCAAAATCCATAAGTTACAAATCATGAATGCATCAAACTTGAACAATCATAACATGAGCATATAGACACATCAGAATGGTTTGGGTAAGTCCAAAATTCATGGCGCACTACACAATTCCATCGAAACGGTCCTGTGTAGTCGTAGTTTCTTGAGGAAGTCCTTGAAGGAGCTCCGTGCCACTAGCGGGTAGGCGGAAGAAGCCTTTAATATGGGTCAACGTGCACGTGACATTTCTTGAGGGACTACCACAAACCCACATAACATACATAGTTCAAACTCTTGTAAACTTGTTGCCAAACTGGCACTTTCTTGTAAACTTGCTTATCATGTACTTGATGTATATCTTGAAAAACATTCTTGAAAACATGATTTCATAAACATGCGTCATGTTCAAAATGTCACTCAAATCATGAAACAAACATATAGCATATTTCACAAGTCATTCATAAACAATAATGCAGCACTTATGATGCAATTGAAATCAGAAAGCTTCTTTGATTGAAAGAAAACAATAGTAGCTTATTTAAATTATAAAAATGTACCCACCTGAATTCCTTGCTTGAATACATGCTGATTGAGCCAAGTTTATACTATAAATTGGCTGCATTTTCATAGCTACTTGTGCATGTGTTGACTCTGTATTGATGATTTTTGTACTTAAATTGGTTCCTCATCGAGCACTTTCAATTTCAATTTGTCAAGAATTGTCATGATTTGATACTTATTCGTTATAATTTTTATTGGGTGTTATTATTTTGTTGCAGAACAAAGGAGTCAACATCGAAGTCAACAAATCATACGTTCATCCATACGTCATGACGTGTTTTGATCCATATGCGCGGCGAGCAAGTCACTTCCATACGTCATGGCGAATGTTGATTCGAGACGTCGCGATTTAGTAGGCTATCGCACACGTCGCGATTTAATTTAATTTATTTCTTTTATTCGTCATGACGCATTTGCTTAATATCCCACCCTCTTATGGAAAGTTTGTCTCACTGTTTCAACCCGAGCCCGTGACCCATCATATAAAAGCTTACTATTTTTAGGTCACAGGGGGAGGAAGAGAGATAGACGAGAGATGCATTTAAAATACACAGAGACTAAGTCGGAGGCTTGGAACGCAGACTGGAAGCGTAAGACCTTCACATTTTATCATCGCGTCTACCATCATCACAATCGTCGCCTTCTCGCAACATGAGCATGGTTCATTTTCCAATGTGGGGATCGGCCGAGTCATGCGTAGCTACAACCTTCCTTTTGGAAATGTAGCAACGGTTTGAATTCACGAAGCTTCAAAGGGAGTATCACGAAGTGTCGAAAGTTTAGTTATATTTATGCAAACTCGAGTTGGAGGATGCATCGGTGTATCTAGATTAGCAATGTTATAGTTTAACGAAGGTTAGAACACTATGTTGAGATTTGGACAAGTGATTTGTAGAATGTTTTGTGCTTAATATATGATAGTTTCATATATGTCATGGGGTATTGCATTTATTATCTTCATCGCCTAGTTGTGTTTGATTGAGATTGTGGTGTTTTGACCTATCGATCGATTGCATTTGCTTGTCTAATTTTCACACTAAGGTTTTCAACAAAGATTTAAATGATGGAGTCCATCAATTAAATCTTTGGACCTAAAGAGTCTTTTAGGGTTGATCTCTCGAAACTTAGTGGATTTTGTCCCTGAAAATCATTTTTGAACTGTGATAACCTGAGCTTCATTTTCGAGAGGATTTCTATCAATTTGATTCCTATCCAATTTTATTTATTGCATTCTGTTTATTGCATTCTGTTTATGCAATTGTGTCGTTTGACTTCTACTGTTGACATCAATTAGTCGTTTAGTGCATTTGCTCATATTTTCTTTCTTTTCATTCATCCATTTCATTTAGCCTTCCTTACATTACAACCTTTTAAGACCTCTTGATCTTCAGAATGATAGTTCTTGTGGTGGAGAAATAGAATTGAAACAAGCTTATGGTAGGAGATTGATTAAGTAGATTGAGAGAGAAATATCCTTAGACACAAGTGAGCTGCGCGAAAACACTATATCTTGAGTGCTATCTCTTCTGCTTAATCTCTTGTTCTTAAATTCTTTCAATGTTTGTTCTGTTAACATTATTCTTGTTTGCTGTGTTTGAATCCTAAGGAAGTGACTTGCGTTAATTTCATTTTATTGTTTTGAGCATGGCGGATATTTTCTTTTCCTCTTGTATTCTTTTTGAATCTGGTAAACTTTGTCCAGGAGTACAAAGGTCTAAGTGTGGGGGAATTTGATTGAGCCATGTTTATACTATAAATTGGCTGCATTTTCATAGCTACTTGTGCATGTGTTGACTCCGTATTGATGATTTTTGTACTTAAATTGGTTCCTCATACTGAGCACTTTCAATTTCCAATTTGTCAGTAAATTGTCATGATTTGATACTTATTCATTATAATTTTTATTGGGTGTTATTATTTTGTTGCAGGAACAAAGGAGTCAACATCAGGAAGTCAACAGTCATACGTTCATCCATACGTCGCGACGTGTTTTGATCCATACGCTGCGGCGAGCAAGTCACTTCCATACGTCATGCGAATGTTGATTCGAGACGTCATGACGAAAGCAGGCTATTACACGCCGCGATTTAATTTAATTTATTTCTTTTATTCGTCATGACGCATTTGGCGGATATCCGACCCTCTTATGGAAAGTTTGTCTCACTGTTCCAACCCGAGCCCGCTATTTTTAGATCATAGGGGGGAGGAAGAGAGATAGACAGAGACAGACGAAAATACACAGAGACGAAGTCGGAGGCTTGGAACGCAGACTCTGGATGTAGAAGACCTTCACATTTTTATCATCATCTACCATCATCACAATCGCCGTCTTACTCGCAACATGAGCATGGTTCATTTTCCAATGTGGGATCGGTAGGAGTCATGCGTAGCTAACAACCTTCCTCTTGGAAATGTAGCAACGGTTTGAGTTCACGAAGCTTCAAAGGGAGTATCACGTAGTGTCAAAAGTTTAGTTATATTTATGCAAACTCGAGTTGGAGGATGCATCGGTGTATCTAGATTAGCAATGTTATAGTTTAACGAAGGTGCCGAACACTATGTTGAGATTTGGACAAGTGATTTGTATAATGTTTTGTGCTTAATATATGATAGTTTCATATATGTCATGGGGTATTGCATTTATTATCTTCATCTGCCTAGTTGTGTTTGATTGAGATTGTGGTGTTTTGACCTATTGATCGATTGCATTTGCTTGTCTAATTTTCACACTAAGGTTTTCAACAAAGATTTAAATGATGGAGTCCATCAATTAAATCTTTGGACCTAAAGAGTCTTTTAGGGTTGATCTCTCGAAACTTAGTGGATTTTGTCCCTGAAAATCATTTTTGAACTGTGATAACCTGAGCTTCATTTTCGAGAGGATTTCTATCAATTTGATTCCTATCCAATTTTATTTATTGCATCATTTACAAAATTCCAAAAATATTCTTTTATACTTTTTGTCCAGTTTTGATTACTTTTCCAGTTTTGACAAAAATACTAAACCCCCGTTTATCAACTTCAATTGCAATTTTTGACATTTAGGCTAGATTAGACCATTTTTATTTGGTTCCAGTTAAGTGAGACGACCCGAGGTTGCATTCTATACAGCAATCTTGGAATTTATTTTATTTGACCGGTTTCCAAGGATCAATCGTAAGGTCGAATCGACAGAGCCGCGATCAAATTGGCGCCGTTGCCGGGGAACCAAGTAATTGGTTTACCATCGGATAGCCATTGTCATTTTTGACTTGTCGTTGATAATAGGAATCATTGTTTTTTTTGCATTTAGTATAGTTTAATTTTTACACTTGTTGATAGTATAGGTTTGATTTCCCTTTTTGCACACGCATACGTCATACTTTGATTTTGTCTCTTATTTTTCACATCTCTCATATACACACTCATACATCCATACTCTCGCATTCATCACATTTCACTTTTATCTGATCTTGTGTGACTGTGAGCATTTTTGTTACCATTCTTTGTTTGTGGATTGCTTTTTGGTGCATGCCCAGGAGAGGTAAACTTGTTCAGTTCTATCCTAAAGTTGAGAGACATTTGAGGAGACTTAGGAAAGAAAGGAAAGAACAAGAGAGAAGGAGAGTAGTTGAAAGAGATAGTGAGACTATGGCTGAGAATCCTGATTATCCTGTTCACTAACCTAGAAATGGGACTAATGGAGGAAATGGTGAGCATGAGAGAGTAGGGGAAAATAATGAGAACCAGAGACGTAGGACAATTAGGGAAGCAACAACTTCTGATGTTCATTATGATCCATTTACTGCTGCTTGCCCTAATTTTGATGTTAATTTTGAGATTAAAGGCTTATTGATTAATTCTCTTCCTAAATTTCATGGCTTGGCAGGAGAGGATCCATATATGCACCTACAGGCTTTGACAATGATCTGCCAGAGTATGAAGCCAGTGGGAGCTACCTTGGATCAAGTACTTTGGAAGGTGTTTCACTTGTCATTGGAGGGGAAAGCAAGAGAGTGGTACATGAGTCTTCCGAGGCATGTGGCTAATGCTTACCATAGTTGGGCCAATCTGAGGAAGGCTTTTCTGGAGAAATACTTTCCAGCCTCCAGGACATCTTTTATGAGGAAGGAGATTTACTCGGCCCTTGCCAGAATACGATGAGTCATCAGACGATTATTGGAATCGCTTCAAGATTTTTATCCAGATGCCCCATCATCGATTCCGATGAGCAATTGGTGCTGATACTTTTATGATGGGTTCAAGAGCCACGAGAAGGGTATGTTAGATGTTGCATCTGGAGGATCTCGATTGACCTTACTGACATTGGAAGCATGGGATTTGATCAAGAAGATGGCCTTAAACCATCAGCAGACAAAGGTCGAGATCAAAGAGGAGTGCATGAGTTGGGAGCCTTGGCTCAAGCTAAAAGAATGGAGAGCCTAGAGTCGAAAGTGGACTCTTTGGAGAGTTTGATATCATCACACTATCTTGCATCCTTCTTGGTGAAGAATTTGAATGTACAACGCTCTACTTTCAACAGAGCTTACCGCACCTAGTTGTGAAAATTGTGGCTCAGAATGCATATTTCAGCGTTGCCTGTAGATATGAAAGTCTCGGCAATGTATCAAGGCAAAGAATCGAAATGGGACCCATACTCCAACACCTACAATGAGGGATGGAAATCAATCGAGATTGATTGGAGGAATGAGGAGAACAGAGCTCAGGCGATTTTCACAAGGAGGAGGAGCTGCACTTCCACTACCAGTTCCCCAATCAACAAAGAAGCCCTCGGTAGTCCCACCAAAGGAGGATACCAATCGGTTGCTCCACAAGATGATGACCTTGATGAAGGAAGAGAGGGATTCCAATGCTAACCAGTTTAATGCAATTGCTTCTTTGATTCAACAGGATTCCTCAAAGACTGCTGCCAGATTCAATGCCTTGGAGAAAAGAATGGAGCAATGGGAGACCAAGGCCGAGAACATCAATTCTTATGTCACTCAGTTGTCCAACAACATGAGTGAAAATCAGGCAAAAAGCAGTGGGACCATTCCTTCCAATACTGTGATGAACCCGAAGAGTTTGAATGCCATTGCCCTCAGAAGTGGGAAGCAAGTGAGGTTTAAGCCTCAAGATGATGAAGAGCCATGTGAGGATGAGATTGATAGTGAGTCAGTACCTCCACTACAGGATAAGATTAAGAAATCAGAAAGTGTGAGGGAAGAAGAGCTTCTGAAAGAGAGAAAGCAAGCTTCAGGAGCAAGGAACTACTTTAGAGAGTTCCAATGATCAAGCAAGAGATGGTGAGTCAAGCAAGCAGCGGTAAAGACAAGGAGGTAAGTATTCAAGGCCTTCCATTTCCCAATTCATATTTGATGAGTAAGCGTTTAAATGAGAGACAACATGAGAAAGAAATCATTGATTTGTTTGGGAAAGTTGAAGTGAATGTCCCTTTACTTGACTTGGTGAAGAGAGTTCCGGCTTACGCTAAATATTTAAAGGATTTGTGCACAAACAAGAGAAAGTTTAGGCCGAACGAGAGAGTCCAGGTAAGTTCAAATGTGTCTGTATTGTTTAAGCCCCAAATTCCAGTTAAGTGTCAAGATCCTGGATCGTTCACTATCCCTTATGTTATAAGAAAAGTGACTATCGGTAGAGAATTATTAGATTTAGGGGCTGCCATTAATGTGATGCCTAAGTCAGTATATGTGGCCTTAGGAGTGAAAAGTATTAAGTCTACATCTGTTGTCCTCCAGTTGGCTGATAGATCCTTTAGGCATCCAGTTGGTATCATTGAGGATATCTTAGTCCAGGTTAAAGGGTTAGTATTTCCTGCTGATTTTTATGTTCTTGACATGTCCACTGAGGTTATGCAGGATACTTCACTGATTCTTGGACGACCCTTCCTTCGGACAGTAAGTACCATGATTAGCATGAAGGAAGAGAAGATAACCATGAAGATTGGCGATCAAAGGGTGAGCTTCAACATGTATGAAGCAATGAAGCACCCCCATGAGGATTACTCCTTGGTTGGAGTAAATATGCTTGACACGGTTATTGATGATGCTTGTTGTGATTTTGCACAAACTTTGACATCTTCTACTGACACTCTTCTTGGAGAACATTTGCTTACTGATGATTTTGTAGGAGAGACTCCAAGTCAGGAATTGGATATTGAGCTGCACCAAAGCCAAGCCATTGGGATGAAGCTCGGATTTTTACCGGGTGACTATCCCAAGTTTCAGGACCCGCCATGAGACCGGGTTGTTTCTCACCCTACATTCTCTTTATATTCATGCATCTAGTTTAGAAGTGATGTAAATTGTTGTGTTGCATGAATATCATGATCAAGTGTGGGGGAGAAACCTAGCCAGTAGAGTAGCTGTAGCTAGGTAGGATTTCTGTTCATTGTTCGAATAAATTGCTTTCCCTTTGTTAGCTTTATATCTTTCTGAAGAAGTATGACATTGCTTGGAGGATTGATTTTTGGGAGATTGATTGTTTTTAGATTGAATATTTCTGGATTAAGTCAAGTTGTGTTTCTGTTCTGTTCGTTTGGATACGTCACGACGTGTTCTCTTATTCATTCATATGTCGCGACGTATCTCGCTCCTCCCGGCGTATATGTCGCGACGTGGTACATTTCTTCGCCGCGACGTCACCATTGACACGTCGCGACGTCCGCACGTCTCGACGTCTGCTTCTGCACGTCGCGACGTATCTCGCTCCTCCCGGCGTATATGTCGCGACGTGGTGCATTTCTTCGCCGCGACGTCACCATTGACACGTCGCGACGTCCGCACGTCTCGACGTCTGCTTCTGCACGTCGCGACGTCATTCCTATGCATGAATGATTCTGTGCTTAATTTTTCCACTCATTTCAAATTTATCTCACACTGGACTTTTATGGCTTTTGTGTCCAAAGCTTTCTTGGTTTCAAACGATGCTTGAGTTTTGAAAACATTTTCCATCCTTTCAATGATAATTGGACTTGACAAAATTTTGCTTTCAACGTTTTCAGTACAAAGTGAATGGAAGCATGTTAACAAAATGGCCTTTTAAGGTTTTGGGACTTGAGTTTGTTCAGAGAGATTATACCCTTGTGGAAGGATATTTGAGCCATAATTTTTTTTCTTTTATCTTTGTGTGCATCTACTTATTTCATTCTTTTTTAGAACTTGTTTCAATTCTTATTTCAAGCTTTATGGACTGAATTTTTGTTGATATGATAGAGGCGTTCTTTTCTTAACCCACTTTCCTAAACACCGTCCACTACACATTTATCCCTTGCTAGCCCTTTTGAGCCATTCTATTATGAGCATTTGCATGCACATCTTTATTATGTCATCAGTTATTTTGCCTATGTCAAAAAAAAGTGTGTCCAGAAAAGGACAATATCTCCAAAATGTTCAAAATAAAAAAATAATAATAAAAAAGGGGGAAAAGCAAAAGAAAAAGAAAAAGAATAATATTGCATTCTGTTTATGCAATTGTGTCGTTTGACTTCTACTGTTGACATCAATTAGTCGTTTAGTGCATTTGCTCATATTTTCTTTCTTTTCATTCATCCATTTCATTTAGCCTTCCATACATTACAACCCTTTAAGACCTCTTGATCTTCAGAATGATAGTTCTTGTGGTGGAGAAATAGAATTGACACAAGCTTATGGTAGGAGATTGATTAAGTAGATTGAGAGAGAAATATCCATAGAAACAAGTGAGCTGCGCGAAAACACTATATCTTGAGTGCTATCTCTTCTGCTCAATCTCTTGTTCTTAAATTCTTTCAATGTTTGTTCTGTTAACATTATTCTTGTTTGCTGTGTTTGAATCCTAAGGAAGTGACTTGCGTTAATTTCATTTTATTGTTTTGAGCATGGCGGATATTTTCTTTTCCTCTTGTATTCTTTTTGACTCTGGTAAACTTTGTCCAGGAGTACAAAGGTCTAAGTGTGGGGGAATTTGATTGAGCCAAGTTTATACTATAAATTGGCTGCATTTTCATAGCTACTTGTGCATGTGTTGACTCCGTATTGATGATTTTTGTACTTAAATTGGTTCCTCATACTGAGCACTTTCAATTTCCAATTTGTCAGTAAATTGTCATGATTTGATACTTATTCGTTATAATTTTTATTGGGTGTTATTATTTTGTTGCAGGAACAAAGGAGTCAACATCGAAGTCAATAAATCATACGTTCATCCATACGTCATGACGTGTTTTGATCCATCGCTTGGCGAAAGCAAGTCACTTCCATACGTCATGGCGAATGTTGATTGAGACGTCGCGACGAAAGCGAGCCATGCACACGTCGCGATTTAATTTAATTTATTTCTTTTATTCGTCATGACGCATTTGGCGGATATCAGACCCTCTTATGGAAAGTTTGTCTCACTGTTTCAACCCGAGCCCGTGACCCATCATATAAAAGCTTACTATTTTTAGGTCACGGGGGAGGAGAGAGATAGACAGAGGCATTTAAAATACACAGAGGCGAAGTCGGAGGCTTGGAACGCAGACTGGAAGCGTAAGACCTTCACATTTTATCATCGCTCACCATCATCACAATCGCCGTCTTCTACAACATGAGCATGGTTCATTTTCCAATGTGGGGATCGGCCGAGTCATGCGTAGCTAAGCAACCTTCCTCTTGGAAATGTAGCAACGGTTTGAGTTCACGAAGCTTCAAAGGGAGTATCACGTAGTGTCGAAAGTTTAGTTATATTTATGCAAACTCCGAGGTTGGAGGATGCATCGGTGTATCTAGATTAGCAATGTTATAGTTTAAAAGATGTGCGAACACTATGTTGAGATTTGGACAAGTGATTTGTAGAATGTTTTGTGCTTAATATATGATAGTTTCATATATGTCATGGGTATTGCATTTATTATCTTCATACGCCTAGTTGTGTTTGATTGAGATTGTGGTGTTTTGACTCTATTGATCGATTGCATTTGCTTGTCTAATTTTCACACTATAGGTTTTCAACAAAGATTTAAATGATGGAGTCCATCAATTAAATCTTTGGACCTAAAGAGTCTTTAGGGTTGATCTCTCGAAACTTAGTGGATTTTATCCACGAAAATCATTTTGAACTGTGATAACTCGAGCTTCATTTTGAGAGGATTTTATCAATTTGATTCCTATCCAATTTTATTTATTGCATCATTTACAAAATTCCAAAAATATTCTTTTATACTTTTGTCAGTTTGATTACTTTTCAGATTTTGACAAAATACTAAACCCCATTTATCAACTTCAATTGCAATTTTGACATTTAGGCTAGATTAGACCATTTTATTTAGTTCAGTTAAGTGAGACAACCCGAGGTTGCATTCTATACTGACAATCTTGGAATTTATTTTATTTGACCGGTTTCAAGGATCGATCGAAGGTCGAATCGTGAGCCGCGATCAAATTGGCGTCGTTGTCGGGAACCAAGTAATTGGTTTACCATCGGATAGCCATTGTCATTTTGACTTTGTCGTTGATAATAGGAATCATTGTTTTTTGCATTTAGTATAGTTTAATTTTACACTTGTTGATAGTATAGGTTTGATTTCCCTTTTGCACACGCATACGTCATACTTTGATTTTGTCTCTTATTTTTCACATCTCTCATATACACACTCATACATCCATACTCTCGCATTCATCGCATTTCACTTTTATCTGATCTTGTGTATTTGTGAGCATTTTGTTACCATTCTTTGTTTGTGGATTGCTTTTTGGTGCATGCCCAGGAGAGGTAAACTTGTTCAGTTCTATCCTAAAGTTGAGAGACATTTGAGGAGACTTAGGAAAGAAAGGAAAGAACAAGAGAGAAGGAGAGTAGTTGAAAGAGATAGTGAGACTATGACTGAGAATCCTGATTATCCTGTTCACCAACCTAGAAATGGGACTAATGGAGGAAATGGTGAGCATGAGAGTAGGGAAAATAATGAGAACAGAGGCGTAGGACAATTAGGGAAGCAACAACTTCGATGTTCATTATGATCCATTTCTGCTTGCTTGCCCTAATTTTGATGTTAATTTTGAGATTAAAGGCTTATTGATTAATTCTCTTCCTAAATTTCATGGCTTGGGTGAGAGGATCCATATATGCACACCTGAGGCTTTGACAATGATCTGCCAGAGTATGAAGCCAGTGGAAGCTACCTTGGATCAAGTACTTTGGAAGGTGTTTCACTTGTCATTGGAGGGGAAAGTAAGAGAGTGGTACATGAGTCTTCCGAGGCATGTGGCCAATGCTTACCATAGTTGGGCCAATCTGAGGAAGGCTTTTCTGGAGAAATACTTTCCAGCCTCCAAGACATCTTCTATGAGGAAGGAGATTTACTCAACCCGCCAGGAATACGATGAGTCACTGTACGATTATTGGAATCGCTTCCAAGATCTTTTATCCAGATGCCCCCATCATCGATTCCGATGAGCAATTGGTCTGATACTTTTATGATGGGTTGAAGAGCCGGAGAAGGGTATGTTAGATGTGCATCGGAGGATCTCGATTGACCTTACTGACATTGGAAGCATGGGATTTGATCGAAGATGACCTTAAACCATCAGCAGACAAATGTCGAGAGATCAAAGAGGAGTGCATGAGTTGGGAGCCTTGGCGGCTCAAGCTAAAGAATGGAGAGCCTAGAGTCGAAAGTGGACTCTTTGGAGAGTCGGATATCATCACAGACTATCTTGCATCCTTCTTTGGTGAAGAATTTGAATGTACAACGCCTACTTCTTCAATGAGCTACCGCACCTAGTTGTGAAAATTGTGGGTCGGTAATGCATATTTCGGCGTTGCCAGGTAGATATGAGGAAGTCTCGGCAATGTATCAAGGCGAGAATCGAAATGGGACCCATACTCCAACACCTACAATGAGGATGGAAATCAATCCGAGATTGATTGGAGGAATGAGGAGAATAGAGCTCAGGCGATTTTCAAGGAGGAGGAGCCGACACTTCCACTAGCCAGTTCCCCAATCAACAAGAAGCCCTGGTAGTCCCACCAAAGGAGGATACCAATCGGTTGCTCCACAAGATGATGACCTTGATGAAGGAAGAGAGGATTCCAATGCTAACGGTTTAATGCAATTGCTTCTTTGATTCAACAGATTCCTCAAAGATTGCTAGATTGATGCCTTGGAGAAAAGAATGGAGCAATGGGAGACCAAGGCCGAGAACATCAATTCTTATGTTACTCAGTTGTCCAACAACATGAGTGAAATCAGGCAAAAAGCAGTGAGACCATTCCTTCCAATACTGTGATGAACCCGAAGAGTTTGAATGCCATTGCCCTCAGAAGTGGGAAGCAAGTGAGGTTTAAGCCTCAAGATGATGAAGAGCCATGTGAGGATGAGATTGATAGTGAGTCAGTACCTCCACTACAGGATAAGATTAAGAAATCAAAAAGTGTGAGGGAAGAAGAGCTTCTGAAAGAGAGAAAGCAAGCTTCAAGGAGCAAGGGAACTACTTTAGAGAGTTCCAATGATCAAGCAAGAGATGGTGAGTCAAGCAAGCAAGCAGGTAAAGACAAGGAGGTAAGTATTCAAGGCCTTCCATTTCCCAATTCATATTTGATGAGTAAGCGTTTAAATGAGAGACAACATGAGAAAGAAATCATTGATTTGTTTGGGAAAGTTGAAGTGAATGTCCCTTTACTTGACTTGGTGAAGAGAGTTAAAACTACGCTAAATATTTAAAGGATTTGTGCACAAACAAGAGAAAGTTTAGGCCGAACGAGAGAGTCCAGGTAAGTTCAAATGTGTCTGCATTGTTTAAGCCCCAAATTCTAGTTAAGTGTCAAGATCCTGGATCGTTCACTATCCCTTGTGTTATAGGAAAAGTGACTATCGGTAGAGCATTATTAGATTTAGGGGCTGCCATTAATGTGATGCCTAAGTCAGTTTATGAGGCCTTAGGAGTGAAAAGTATTAAGTCTACATCTGTTGTCCTCCGGTTGGTGATAGATCCTTTAGGCATCCAATTGGTATCATTGAGGATATCTTAGTCGAGTTAAAGGTTAGTATTTCTGCTAATTTTATGTTCTTGACATGTCCATCGAGGTTGTGCGGGATACTTCTTGATTCTTGGGCGACCCTTCCTTGAGACGATAAGTACCATGATTAGCATGAAGGAAGGAAGATAACCATGGAGGTTAGCGATCAAAGGTGAGCTTCAACATGTATGAAGCAATGAAGCACCCAGTGAGGATTACTCCTTAGTTGGAGTAAATATGCTTGACACGGTTATTGATGATGCTTGTTGTGATTTTGCACAAACTTTGACATCTTCTACTAACACTCTTCTTGGAGAACATTTGCTTGCTGATGATTTTGTAGGAGAGACTCCAAGTCAGGAGTTGGATATTGAGCTACACCAGAGCCAAGCCATTGGGATGAAGCTCAGATTTTTGCCGGGTGACTATCCCAAGTTTCAGGACCCGCCATGAGACCGGGTTGTTTCTCACCCTACATTCTCTTTATATTCATGTATCTAGTTTAGAAGTGATGTAAATTGTTGTGTTGCATGAATATCTTGATTAAGTGTGGGGGAGAAACCTAGCCATTAGAGTAGTTGTAGTTAGGTAGGATTTATGTTCATTGCTCGAATAAATTGCTTTCCCTTTGTTAGCTTTATATCTTTCTGAAGAAGTATGACATTGCTTGGAGGATTGATTTTTGGGAGATTGATTGTTTTTAGATTGAATATTTCTGGATTAATTCAAGTTGTGTTTCTGTTCTGTTCGTTTGGATACGTCGCGAAGTGTTCTCTTATTCATTCATACGTCGCGACGTATCTCGCTCCTCCCGGCGTATACGTCGCGACGTGGTGCATTTCTTCGCCGCGACGTCACCATTGACACGTCACGACGTCCGCACGTCTCGACGTCTGCTTCTGCACGTCGCGATGTCATTCCTATGCATGAATGATTATGTGCTTAATTTTTCCACTCATTTCAAATTTATCTCACTGGACTTTTATGGCTTTTGTGTCCAAAGCTTTTACTGGTTTCAAAATGATGCTTGAGTTTTTGAAAACATTTTCCATCCTTTCAATGATAATTGGACTTGACAAAATTTTGCTTTCAACGTTTTCAGTACAAAGTGAATGGAAGCATGTTAACAAAATGGCCTTTTAAGGTTTTGGGACTTGAGTTTGTTCAGAGAGATTATACCCTTGTGGAAGGATATTTGAGCCATAATTTTTTTTCTTTTATCTTTGTGTGCATCTACTTATTTCATTCTTTTCTAGAACTTGTTTCAATTCTTATTTGAAGCTTTATGGACTGAATTTTTGTTGATATGATAGAGGCGTTCTTTTCTTAACCCACTTTCCTAAATACCGTCCACTACACATTTATCCCTTGCTAGCCCTTTTTGAGCCATTCTATTATGAGCATTTGCATGCACATCTTTATTATGTCATCAGTTATTTTGCCTATGTCAAAAAAAAAAGTGTGT
The DNA here is from genome assembly GCA_029891385.1 of Erythroxylum novogranatense. Classification (NCBI taxonomy): domain Eukaryota; kingdom Viridiplantae; phylum Streptophyta; class Magnoliopsida; order Malpighiales; family Erythroxylaceae; genus Erythroxylum; species Erythroxylum novogranatense. The sequence goes on along the minus strand of CM057226.1, from coordinate 44,199,957 downwards.
CCAGAAAAGGACAATATCTCCAAAATGTTCAAAATAAAAAAATAATAAAAAAAGGGGAAAAGGCAAAAGAAAAAGAAAAAGAATAATATTGCATTCTGTTTATGCAATTGTGTCGTTTGACTTCTACTGTTGACATCAATTAGTCGTTTAGTGCATTTGCTCATATTTTCTTTCTTTTCATTCATCCATTTCATTTAGCCTTCCTTACATTACAACCCTTTAAGACCTCTTGATCTTCAGAATGATAGTTCTTGTGGTGGAGAAATAGAATTGACACAAGCTTATGGTAGGAGATTGATTAAGTAGATTGAGAGAAATATCCTTAGACCAAGTGAATTGTGAAAACACTATATCTTGAGTGCTATCTCTTACATTCAATCTCTTGTTCTTAAATTCTTTCAATGTTTGTTCTGTTAATATCCTTCTTGTTTGCTGTGTTTGAATCCTAAGGAAGTGACTTGCGTTAATTTCATTTTATTGTTTTGAGCATGGCGGATATTTTCTTTTCCTCTTGTATTCTTTTTGACTCTGGTAAATTTTGTCCAGGAGTACAAAGGTCTAAGTGTGGGGGAATTTGATTGAGCCAAGTTTATACTATAAATTGGCTGCATTTTCATAGCTACTTGTGCATGTGTTGACTCCGTATTGATGATTTTTGTACTTAAATTGGTTCCTCATACTGAGCACTTTCAATTTCCAATTTGTCAGTAAATTGTCATGATTTGATACTTATTCGTTATAATTTTTATTGGGTGTTATTATTTTGTTGCAGGAACAAAGGAGTCAACATCAGGAAGTCAACAGTCATACGTTCATCCATACGTCGCGACGTGTTTTGATCCATACGCTGTGGCGAGCAAGTCACTTCCATACGTCGCGGCGAATGTTGATTCAGACGTCGCGACGTGTGCCGCGACGAATTTAATTTATTTCTTTTATTCGTCGCGACGTACGAGCGGATATCCGACCCTCTTATGGAAAGTTTGTCTCACTGTTCCAACCCGAGCCCGTTATTTTTAGATCACAGGGGGGAGGAAGAGAGATAGACAGAGACAGACGAAAATACACAGAGACGAAGTCGGAGGCTTGGAACGTAGACTCTGGAAGCAGAAGACCTTCACATTTTTATCATCGTCTACCATCATCACAATCGTCAGCGTCTTCTGCAACATGAGCATGGTTCATTTTCCAATGTGGGGATCGGCCGGAGTCATGCGTAGCTAAGCAACCTTCCTCTTGGAAATGTAGCAACGATTTGAGTTCACAGAAGCTTCAAAGGGGAGTATCACGTAGTGTCGAAAGTTTAGTTATATTTATGCAAGTGTGCCGAACACTATGTTGAGATTTGGACAAGTGATTTGTAGAATGTTTTGTGCTTAATATATGATAGTTTCATATATGTCATGGGGTATTGCATTTATTATCTTCATCTGCCTAGTTGTGTTTGATTGAGATTGTGGTGTTTTGACCCTATTGACTGATTGCATTTGCTTGTCTAATTTTCACACTAAGGTTTTCAACAAAGATTTAAATGATGGAGTCCATCAATTAAATCTTTGGACCTAAAGAGTCTTTTAGGGTTGATCTCTCGAAACTTAGTGGATTTTGTCCCTGAAAATCATTTTTGAACTGTGATAACCTGAGCTTCATTTTCGAGAGGATTTCTATCAATTTGATTCCTATCCAATTTTATTTATTGCATCATTTACAAAATTCCAAAAAATATTCTTTTATACTTTTGTCCATTTTGATTACTTTTCGCTTTTGACAAAATACTAAACCCCCGTTTATCAACTTCAATTGCAATTTTTGACATTTAGGCTAGATTAGACCATTTTTATTTGGTTCCAGTTAAGTGAGACGACCCGAGGTTGCATTTTGTACAGCAATCTTGGAATTTATTTTATTTGACCGGTTTCTAAGGATCGATCGTAAGGTCGAATCGACAGAGCCGCGATCACATGCTTAAAAGATGTCTCTTCTTTTGATCCCCTTGTCTTCCTTGATTCCCTTTATCAAAATGTAAAAATCCCATTCAATAAGACTGACAAAAGCTTATAATATTCTCTTATAGAGAAATGATCCCCATTATCTTAAATCTCTAATGACTCCAAAATCATTCAATTTGTTTCAGAAATCCTAAAGTTAAAATTTAAACATATTGGGACTATCCTCATGCTGAAACAAGAATCTATACTCAACTTCCGACTAAAATTTAAGATTCTTATGGACTAAATTTCAATTTCATTTCTTCACAAAACATGTAGCTCAATGTTTTTGGTTTACGACGAATCAAAAATCACTTCATTTGGATCTCTACATCAAAAGTTATTTCCAAATTACCAAAACATATCTGTGAATAAACTTGTGCTCGTCGCGGCGAAAAAGGGCGTGCACAAATGCATGTGCCGCGACGTGCACATGAGCACATCGCGACGTGTGAGCCCAAAAACTACTGAAACCTGATTTTTTGACATTTTTCATCTTTAAACATTCCATCTTCCACAAATAACTCATCTTAACCCTAAATCATCCTTCCTACTTCATTTCTAAACTCATCTCAACACAAAAATCATCCACAACAACATAATCATAATCCAAACCTATGCTTTAACTCATTCGACAACTTCTAACACGTAATCCTCTCTTAACTATCATCAAAACATGTTTCATTCATCTAATAAAGTGGAAGGATGCTTATAATTACTTGATTTGGCTTCAATTTCTTCAAAATCGTCAAACCCTAGCTATCTCCTCTTCTCTTCTTCTTCCACGGCTCCTTCTTCTTTTTCCTTCTCATTCTTTATTTCCCTTCTTTTATTTCGTACTCTTAATAAGTAGGCAATGTCCATTCCAAAATAAGCCTTATAACTCTTACCCTTAAGTGTCATGCCCAATTTTCCCTTATATATATTCTTATAACTTTAATACTTCAATTCCAAAATTGAAAATCTTAGGGACTGATTTGAAATTTGATTTCTTCAGATAACTTGTAGTCCCATGTCTCTAATGTATTTAGAAACAAGAATCAACTTAATTAGATTCTACAGATCAAGATATCATCAAAAATACCTAAACATGTTCAGGAAAATGTCTAACTCAAACTCTGTAATCAATCATCTCTCCTTGAGTCAATCAATCTCAAAGATCACAATTTCATGAAGAGATAAGGGATGTCTTAGGAATCCAACGTTTTAAAGATCGGATAAATCGGATGTCGGACGGAAAAGTTAGAAGCAAAAGGTCGGATCACCCTAAAAGTAACAGTAACTTGTAAAAATTGTAACTTCCTATTCCATGGTCCAAAAATTCCGTACTTTACATCAATGGAAAGATCAAAACATAATCTAAAACTTTCATGAAGAACTTAAAAACTAGATCAACCTCTAATTAGGTCAATTTCTCATTCAAAGTTCTGCCAGAATTTATCATCCTATATCATATCCAAACTTTAAAATTTCATAACTTCCAAATTCCACAACCAGAAATTACATATTGTACATCATCGAAAAGCTAGGATAATCTTCTACAACTTTCATGTAGATCACTGAACTCAATTCAGACCACATCGGTACATGATTTACCTCAATTCACATTACACCTGAATGTACACTTATGGACATTTTCACAAAACAAAGCAAATTAATACTTAACTTTGACTGATCATGACTTTCACTCCCAATATCAAAAAATATCAAACTTTATGGCGACAGAAAGCTTTCAACATAATCTACAAGTTTCATGAAGATCATTTTCTCAAATTCTGCTTAAATCAAAAAGTCAACTCTCTATTCTAAAAAGTCAAACTTTCTCAATTCTTCATATTCTCACACTTTTTCTCTTCATTTCTTGATTTTTAACATCCATTTAAAACAGTGCACTCACTATCAATTGCATTTAAACTCAAAACCACACTTTAGACCATAATTAATCATAGACATCAATAACAAAAGCATACACACACCTATACTCTCTCATCATCAACTTGCTAAATTCACCTATCTTAATTTCATATAACAATCCACATTCTTGAATTGTCTTTTTCTTTGCGCATGAATAATTCACCACAAATTTCTCATCTAATGTAGACTTCAAAAGTTCAAGAAAGTTCGGGGTCCAATAAAAGCTAGGTCATATCAATTTTAAACATATTTTCAAGTTGATTAAACATGATTTGATAAGAGGTTTACCAAAAATATGTTTTAACAAGGATTTTTTTGTGAAAGTTGTCATAAAGGAAAACAAGTTAAAACAACGTTTTCTTCTAAAAATGTTGTAACTTCTTCTAGACCTCTAGAGTTGTTATATATGGATTTATTTGGTCCAAGTAGAACATTGAGTCTTGGCAGAAAGAGGTATGGTCTTGTTATTGTTGATGATTTCACTAGATTTTGTTGAATATTATTTTTATCACATAAAGATAAGTCTTTTAAGTGTTTTAAGATCCTATCCAAAAAGTTACAGGTTGAGAAAGGAATTTCTATAGCAAGTATTAGGAGTGATCATGATGGTGAGTTTGAAAATGAGAAGTTCATAATGTTATGTGAAATAATGGAATTTTTCAGAATTTCTCTGCTCCTAGAACTCCACAACAGAATGGAGTTGTTGAAAGGAAGAATATGACGATTCAGGAGATGGCTAGGACGATTCAGGAGATGGCTAGGACTATGCTATATGAGATGAATCTTCCTAAGTACTTCTGGGCAGAATCTGTGAATACAGCATGTTATATTCAAAATAGAATACTTCTATGACCTTTGTTGAAGAAAACTCCATATGAATTATGGAATGGGAGGAAACCTAATATATCCTACTTCCATCCATTCGGTTGTAAGTGCTCTATATTGAATATGAAGGAAAGTCTGGATAAATTCGACTCTAAAAGTTATTCTGGAATTTTTCTGGGCTATTCTCTATCATCAAAAGCCTATAGGGTTGACAACCTTACCTCTAAGACTATTGAGGAAATCATTTATGTCAAGTTTGATGATAGTTCTCAACCAAGTAGGAGAGATGATCCTGATATTGAAACTCTTTTAGAACCCTTGGTTGATAATGAAGAAGTATCACCATCAGAAGCTTCCTTAGACAAAGTTGAAGATATTCCTGAGACTCTTGATTTGAAGAGAGATTGGAAATATAAGAGTTCTCATCCAGAAGAGTTGATTATAGGAAAGACCTCAGAAGGTGTGCGGACTAGGTCCAAATTCAGAAGAGAAGCAAATAGTGCATTTATTTCTGAAATAGAGCCTAAGAAAATTGATGAAGCTCTTCAAGATGAAGCTTGGATTTTAGCCATACAAGAAGAGCTGAATCAGTTTACTAGGAATAAGGTTTAGTCCTTAGTTCCCAGACCACCAAAAAAGTCCATCATAGGAACTAGATGAGTTTTTAAGAATAAGTTAAACGAATCAGGTAGAGTGAGTCGTAACAAAGCAAGATTAGTAGCACAAGGCTATAATCAGTAGGAAGGAATAGACTATAATGAGACTTATGCTCCTGTAGCAAGATTAGAAGCTATTAGGATATTGCTTGCATATGCTGTCTGTCATGATATAAAGCTATTTCAAATGGACGTGAAGAGTGCCTTTTTAAATGGCTTTATAGATGAAGAAGTTTATGTGAAGCAACCTCCAAGTTTCGAAGATGTCAAGAAACCGGATCATGTCTATAGACTTCTTAAGGCTTTGTATGGCTTGAAACAAGCTCCTCTAGCTTGGTATGATCATCTGAGTTCTTTTCTTATTGAGAATAAGTTCACTAGAGGTCAGGTGGATAAAACCTTATTTAGAAAATGAATAAAGAATGATTTTATTATTGTGCAAATTTATGTTGATGACATTATTTTTGGTGCTACTTTTGAAGTGTTATGTGCTAATTTTGAAATTTTGATGAAAAATGAATTTGAGATGAGCATGATGGGTGAATTAAAATTCTTTCTTGGGTTGCAAGTTAAGTAAACTGAAGAAAAGACTTTTATTTATCAACAAAAGTATGTGAAGGAACTATTGATAAAGTATGATATGGGAAAAGTAAAACCAATGTCAACTCCGATGCATCCTTCAAACCATTTGTCCAAGGACGAATCTGGCAAGAAGATTGATCAAACTCTATATAGAGGGATCATTGATTCTTTACTTTACCTTACAACAAGCAGACCTGACATATTGTTTAGTGTTTGTTTGTGTGCAAGATTTCAGGCAGATCCTAGAGAATCTCATTATATTGCTGTCAAAAAAATTTTGAGATATCTATCAGGTACTACTGATCTTTCCTTAATGTATGAGAAAGGTAAAGATTTCAAGTCAATTGGCTACTGTGATGCGGATTATACTGGAGATAGGATTGATAGAAAAAGTACAAGTGGAGGATGTCACTTTCTTGGCAATAACCTAGTTTCGTGGTCAAGTAAAAGGCAAAGCTCAATTGCTCTATCAATAACCGCAGCTGAGTATATGTCAACCTCAAGTTGTTGTTCATAGACGTTGTAGATTAAGTACCAGCTAGAAGACTACGCAGTATAAGAAGAAGAAATCCCAACCTACTGTGACAACACAAGTGCCATCAATCTGTCGAAGAATCCCATTCAACATTCGAGAGTTAAACATATCGAAGTCAGACACCATTTTCTACGAGACTACGCTCAGAGGAAGATCATGAGTCTTCAGTTTGTTGAGACGAATCATCAATGGGTGGACATCTTGACTAAGTCATTAAGTGAAGAAAGATTCAGAGAAATCAGACGAAACCTTAACATGATAATGTTAAGTAATCAACTGTCTAACTCGTCATGACCCAGATGAAAAGGTTGAAAGAGTTAACAGTAACTGTAACTATGAGTTACAGCTGATAACGTTCGTTAGAAGGAAGTTTTGGAGGGAAGGTTTCTCATAGCCTTGAGAACACCACCTATTCTAGAACACTCATCATTTACTCTGACAGTCAACCTTTGGAGAACCCTCAACCAAAAAACCTTTCATTACTCTATTTGGATTTCAAACTTTCCTTGCTCACACTCTCAACTTCACAAATCGACTTCACTTCTTTGAAAAAGTTCTCTGTTCTTAGTTCGTTGTTAACTACAAGAAATGCAGAAAGCCATGACAAGCGGAAGACTTGTTAACTTTGAATCCCTGAAGTAGGATAACATGGATATTGAACTACAGATTATAGCAGACGGATGGAGGAATTTCTTTCAAATTCGAGAGACAGTCTATAAGAACAAAGTTTATGATTTCTGAAAGAATATGGAATTGATAGCCGATACGCTTGTATCTTCGGTGGATAACTTGTCGATTATTCTGACCATGAAGATGATTGAGAAGGTCACGGAGTGTCCATTTGAAGGAGAGAAGCTCACAAGCAAAGCTAGATGGATGAAACAAGCTAACATGAAGGAAACCCAAATCAATTTGCAGTTATATGGAGGCAATGATCTAAGGGAAAAGAAGGCGTCCAATCTTGTTCCAAAGGCTAGGGTATTACACTCACTTCTTTTTCACTGTGTACTACCGAGAATAGGGTCAAGGCATTTTGGTAACAACACTAGATGAACAATTCCTATTTCATCTATTAAATCGTCAGCCTATCAACCTACCATTCCTTATCTTTCATTATATGGTAAAGTCTAATAAAGACTCGATTGCTTTACCATACGGAATGATACTAACAAGGATATTCAGAGATTCTGGAGTACGTCTGGAAAGGGGAAACAGGATGATGATGAATATCAAAAGTATCATCAATTCTACAACAATTGGCAAAATAGGCTTGAAGAATCTGGAGAAAGTAGAAGCTGATTCTAAGAAGAAAGCCAGGATTGAGGGGGAGCGTGCTAGAAAAGAATCTCCCTTAACAAAAACAAAATCACAATCTGTTGAGAGGATACCTGTAGAAGGAGAAAAGGAATGGTCAGGACAATCAATGGGAAGGGCGATGTCTCTTAAAGAAGGAAGCCAGGAGCAACAAAAAGAGACAGTAAACCTGAAAAGAAAAGGAGATATGCTACTTTCGGAGAAGCCGAAGCAAGCAAAAAGGTCGCCTAGAGTTCGAACCTTACATCAACAAGAAGAAAAGAAAAGGAAAGAGTTAATTAATGGTGAAAACTCTGAGAAGACAACATTTTAGGCAATCAGGTCCTTAGTTTCAATTTTGAGAGAAGAATCACCGAAATTGGCTAAAGTGACTAAAATAAGGAAGAAATTAGAGTTTGAGAAAGTAAAATCTCAATCTCAGTAGACTTCCAGACTAATTAAGGAGAATAAAAAGGAGAAAATCAGTGCTGAGAAGAACACTCCTACTGCTGTTCAGAAGGAGAAGAGCACTCCTACTACTGTTCAAAAGAAGAAGAAGACAGTGGAACGCAGTCCAGCACAGGTTAATACTTCTCAACTGATAAGTAAAGAAGGCTTGAGAGTTAAGATCTTTGAAGAAATTCAATCTATTAAGAGTAGCAATTCAATCATAATCAGAGAAATCCCAAAAAGGTCAGTTAAGCTACAATTTCAACCTATACTGGTAAATAGTAGTACCATGCATCTGTTGAGTGAGGACGAGAAAAGTATGTATAGTTGTTTAAAGGATGAAGGAACCAGACCATACCCCACACAGATGACAAAGTAGAAGTACACTATTTTTCTAATTACAAGGAAAAATGTGATCAAGGTTGTGCCTGATATTCAACCTCGATCTTTCATTGTTCGCAATGAGGATAAAAGGAAGAAGAAAATGTGTCCTGAAAGGATAAATGATCTGACAGATGAATAGATTGAAGCTGAAGTGAGAAATACTGATGAAGCATGTTATACAGTTCAACAAACTAGAACGTATGTTTTCCACTTCATTTCAACAGCACCAGGAAGCAATTGTGGTCAGCAAACCACTGAAGATTCTTTTCAAGTAGGTGGAAGACTTTCAGAAGGGCCGTACAGATCTATTAAGGTTAGAGATAGAAGCTACTCAGTAGAGTTCTTTGTGCATCTCATTATACACATTAGACCTTTATCAACTGTGTCTTCATTTTGTGATGTTCTACGCCTATTGGGAAGACAAGTTCTACGTCTAACTGGCCCTGATGATCTTGATCTTCCAACACCTAACCTATCTGTTTAACCTCCTACTATTACAATAATTGAACCAGATGTTACATCTATAGATGTATATACTACGACTGTTGGTGTTGAAATCGTACAACAAAAGCCAGATGAAGATATTGAAGAGAAAGTTGATTATCTGTGTGCTTCTGTGGGTGACTTGCATAAAGAAGTAGCAGATATTCGCTAAGATATCAAGTCACTTCGCATTGAGATGAGAAAAATGTTTTCTGAAGTTATGAAACATCTGCGATCATGATCTTTTTGATCAATAACAAATAAGGGGAGAAGAAGAAGAAATAACAAAGATAGGGGAGAAGAAGAAAGAAAAGGAGAACACAATAGAAGTTGGAGGATTAAATAAATTTTGTCTATGATTATTTGTTATCATCAAAAAGGGGGAGATTGTTAAGTCAAAATGACTTTACGATTAATTTTGATGCAAAACAAATAATGATGAAGCAAAATGAGATGGAGACGAAAGCAATATGAGACGAAAGCAAAAATGAGATGGAAGCAAAACAAAATGAGACGGAGCGAATATGAGACAGAAGCTAAAGCAAAATGAAATGGAAGTGAAAATAAGACGGAAGCAAAAAGCAAAACGAGACGGAAGCGAAAGCAATATGAGACGGAAGAAAAATGAGATGAAAGCAAAAGCAAAGTGAGACGGAAGCAATATGAGACGGAAGCGAAAATGAGACGGAAGAAAAAGCAAAGTGAGATGAAGCGAAGCCAAAAAGAAGACGAAAAAAAGAAGACAAAAAAGCAAATCAGTTTGAGTTAGTTACAGAACTCAACTAAATAACCGTTTCTTTAAAGATCAAGAATCAAGAAAAAAGAAGCAGTTGAAGATGAAGACTATAAATATGAGTCGAAATCAAAGACTGAAAAAGTTACCAATTTTTGTTAGTGATTTTTCTTCTTAGTGATATTCAAAAGCTAAACACTGTATTTGTACGAAAACACGAGAGCTATATTTTCTGTAACAAAGTTCGCAATATCTTTCTATAAGAAAGAGGAATAGTTGAGAGCTTGAAGAGGCTAACTGAGAAAAGAATATTTGTTGTACGAGACCTGAAGAGGCTCAATGAAAAGAATACTTGTACTGTTGTGAAGTATAGTGAAATCTCAAAAGGGATTCTGAGGACTGGACGTAGCCTACGGTTTAGGATGAACTAATATAAAATTGCTGTGTCGATTCTCTCTCAACTCTTAACTCCTATTTTTATTGCTGACACAAATACTTTTTAATATTGTTTGTCAATCGTTTTGAGAAAGCAGTTTTTTAAAAAAAAGGGGATTGGATAAAAATCCGATTACACAATTCAACCCCCCTTCCTGTGCATTTTGTATATCATATACTAATGTGTGATTCACTTCAATGTTTTAGATAGATAACTACATGGTATGTTCTATGTGATGATATGATGAACTATGAGTTGTGAATTTGAATTGTGAATGATTGAATTGCTAGCCCAATAAGTTATAAATGTACATGAATATATGAAGTATAGGCATGTTTGATTGTGTGGCTCGTTGCTAATGGCTGGAAACGTATAAGCCACTGAGCTTCGCAGCTTACCCCATTCCCTTCCACTTCGCAGGTGCAGAAAAAGCAGACCAGCATTGATCTTTGCAAAGTTTGACAAATACCAAGAATAGAGACTTTTGTAATTAAGTTAGATCAGAAACTTTTGGGTATTTAGAATCATATTAAGCATAAGCATTCAATTGTATCATGTGCATTTTGTATTTTGTAATAAGCTAATGGTGTGGCTTTTGTTATGTAAATAAAGTTTTTCAAATTCTTTTGCTTTAGAAATGAAATGATGAATTGAAAAAGTTTTATTTATATATGTTCATAGTTAATTTCTTTGTCATAATGGTTGTGTTGAAAGAATGGTATGAGTTGCATATTAGTTTTCAAGGTTGGTTCTCTAGGTCCTATTCAAGGGTTTCACTGCGGCAAGGCCTAAAGTACGCCGCGACGAATCTTTCCCGAAAGGTACGAGTGCTGGAGCTTGGAACTTCTGCCATGACGAACCTGCCAACGCTGACATTGAAAAAAAAATTGAAGTATGAAATTTTTGGGGGAAATCATAGCCGCTAAATAGGTAGCAAGACCTGGGCATCAACATGTATGGCATCAGAGCCTAGGTTTTTCCTACGCTTAGAGTGCATAGTAGTATGAATTGTTATGCTTTGTGATTACTTGTTGCATTGTGTATTGATTGATTGTATTAAGTGACATGCATATCATACATACATGTAGGAAATAAGATTAGAATGAAAGTAAGCCAAAAGATAATGTCTTATTGAAGGAGTAAAATGCCACCTCATGAAAGAACCCGAGGAGTTTTGTAAGGATCTGTTGCACCTAATTCCTCACCATTAGAGAAGGATACTGATGAGTATATAATCCCAGTAATTGCAACCACATGAGTCACATGTGTGACTTTTGTTAAGAGTTTGGACTATTAGAAACAATGAGAAGAATAGTGTTTTATCGGAGTGTAAGATAAGGAAGTCGTGGATATTTAAAAATAATAATATTATGTAGTCCGATATGTTAGACATAGATTCAGTATTCATGGTTATGTCAGTGAATATGGTAATAGAATTTTTTGTGGATATGTACTTGAGTTGATATGGATGTACTTGAGTTGATATGGATGCACAAATATTTTCATGAATTGACTGAGGAAGAAATAGAGACATAGGTAAAATGACAAGATTTAAGGTGTACAAGCAAAGTGAAATTGAAAGGTTGAACTTGGGATTTAAAATGATTGTTCAATTAGTGTGATAAGAGTTATGATTAGGTATAAGATTGTGTTAGTAAATTTGATATCCGAATTTCAAGATAACTATGCGACTATGCTTCTAAATTGACTAAGAACGTACGTATGGAAGATGAAACAAATGATGGTGATATATGTAGAAGTTTTTAAGGTTAAGTCGACCAGTTATTATGAGAATATATTTGATCATGTGGTTATATTGGTGAATAATGTGATTGAGTACATATGAGATCCATATTTGGATATGGTATGGGAGGTAAGCTATAGTCCCTATAGTTAAAATTATGAGATGAATTCGAGTAACATGATGGAATTATGGTATAGGTGATTATGTTGAAAAGGTAACTACGATGGAGGAGTATGATTGAACAGTAGTAGAATATTCAGGAATTGTTCAGAATCAATTGTGATTGACATATCATTGGCATGAGTATAAAATGGTGACCTGCTAAAATTTCTTTTATTTATAAGATGTAATGATCTTGATGGTACATACCAAAAATATAAGAATAAACAAATATGTTTCTTATGTCATTGAGTTTTATTATAAAGAATATTTTGATCATGTATAGTATGACAGAAATTGAAATTATTGAAATATTATGAACAGTTAAAATTGATGCTGTTAAGATTGAAACAACATTGATGAATATAGCTGATTGATAAAGATTATGGAAATAGTGTAGATGATTGAGGTAAGAAGTCTTTTTGAGATAGAGATGTTTTATCAAATCATATTGGGTGAATTATATGTTCCGTTTCAAGGAATGAATGATTATTAATGAACCAAGAGTAAATATTGGAGTCCTATCCCTTATGGAGACTAAGGCATAAGAGGTAGAATACGCTACCAAGAATGTATGTATTTTGTTTGATGTAAAGTATCTAACTATGTGGGTGGATTCCTGCATTTAAGGAGATATAAATTGCTAATATGAGGAGTATATATGTCTATGTTATATTTTGTGCAAATATGTTCGGGAGATATAAATTTGACCTAATAAATGTGTTACAAACACAGGAAGTTCATATTGCAAATAAATTGAAATGTGTGGAGAAATTAGTATAAATGAGTAGACAGTAGAATAAGTCAATGTGAAATCAGAGGAAATCGAATGAATGGAGCAAATCATTCGAGAAAATAAGTCAATTGAAAAACTGAGAATAACATGAGAAAATATTATATCATTGAGGAATTAGTTACTTAAGGAATTGTGAGAACTAATCATAGGCACATGGAGTTTTGGCAATATCTGTTAAGTTAACAAATGCCCTTGATAGTACTATGGTATTGAAGATGAATGCGATCCAAGCAAAATTTGATGATATATTAGATGTATTCGAAAAGTTGAGAAGAATAGTTTGAATACTTGAGGAAAAACATTTAAATCGTATGAATGATGAAAGTAAAGAGAATTTTGAGGTAATAATTTAGTCGGACAATTTGAATACGAGATTGAGAAAATGGATAGAGTACTGGAAGATTATGATGTATAGATGAGTATTTTCTAGTAAGGCTAGTATTGTAATTTGATGCATTGAAGAGAAAATTCAATAGTAGTGTATCACAAATTTGGATACTGATGTTATCAAATCTAGTGCAATAAAGAGCGTATAACCTTGAATTGAATTTTGGGCATAATGATTAGTCACTAAAAAGTTAAGATCAGTTTCACATGAAAAAAGCCTAAATTGAGGATTCAGAATCTTACTGAGAAATCTAAAATGAATATGAATTTTGAGTTCGAATGGGAAGAATGACACTTTGTGATTAAAACAAGAAGTATGTACACCGATAAAGATGATTGAGCAAAGAGATTTTAGAGGAGCATAAACAACAATCTATGATATACATCCTAGTAGGAATACGCTAAGATAGTGTTTGATGGCTAAGGAGGTAGAAGCAAATGACCACAGTTGTGAGTTGCTAAGTTGTGGCTATTGGAAATGTGCTTAAAGCTTATATTTTTGGGGTTCATAGGAATATAAGAGCGATGTACAACTTTGATTGACTTTAAGCATAACAATCATTATCATAGTGATTTCATTAGAATACTGTATGAGGAGTTACATGACAGAAAGAGTCGTTCGCTTTTGTGTTGTGATGATTAAGGCCTAAAAAGGGTTGAAGGCCAGAATCGATTGGAGAGGTAGTTGATAAGTGAAATTGATTAGTATTAGAAATTAAGTGATTCCAGAAAGATAAAGGAGTTTGGTGGATCAACACCAAAGGTATGAAATACAGTGAGATAGACATAAGAGTTAAGTATACTAACACTATAGAGATGTGAACTATGAAGCAAAGGATGAAATGTTTATAAGAATATCACTCTCCTAAGGTGTGTTTAGATTGAGTGCAAAATGTGCTTAGGTTAGGATAAAGAATCAACTAAGCTTGAATTGTATTGGTCTATATAAAGTTATTAAGAACCGAACCATTGACTTATGAGTTAGTTTTACCAATGAAGATGTCTTAGATTCCTATTGTGATATATGTGAGTATGTTAAGAGATATTGATATGATATGATATTGATGTTATCGACACAAGAAGTGAAAAAATTGTGAGTAATCTGAGATATATATATTGAGTAATTAGTTAAGACAGTGAATGATTAAATAAGTGATTGAAAGATCGAGTGAGTCTATTGACTATGGTCATTTGGAAAAAACTAGGCGGGTGAAGAAGTTACTTGGGAGACTGAGGAAAGCATAAGACATCATTTCCTCCATTTGTTTGATCACTCAAGTAAGAATTTTGAGGATGAAATTCTTTAAGGGGGAGAGTTGTTGGACCCCGAACTTTTCTTGGAAGTTAAAACTATTAAATGAGAAATTGTTAATGATTAGTCAAGAGTAAAGAAAAAGGAGAATTTTTTAATTTGAAATGATATACAAGATTAAGGTAGTGAATGTAGTAAGTTGATGATGAGTTGGTATATGTGTGTATGTTCAGTTATTAGTATTCATGATCAATCATAGACTATAATTTATTTATGAATGATTGTTAAGTCAAAATATGAATTAATTTAGGATGAGGTTAAGTTGGAATTGGGTACACTTGAAGAAGTTATCGACTTAAGATGATCACTTTTGAACATGAATTGTGGATATATATGTAAGTGATAAGTCGACTTGTACCATGTGTAAGTCGACTTACACATGTTCGGTACCGATAAGTCGACTTGTTCATTGGATAAGTCGACTTGTTCAAGGTCAGTTCGTTTATTCGCGCCCTAAAGGCAATCCCTTTAGCGTTTTATTCAAAGTCGTGCGGACTTTATGAATAAATAAAGAAAAGGCATTATTCATTAATTTGATATTCATAAACATTGTTTATGAATTGATTTGATCTTTAATCAAATTAATGAAGTCCATGATATATGACATAGCATGAAGGAAATTATGATGTGATCATACTATCGAGATTTCTATCATGTGCAATTATGTCAAGATTCAAATTCTCCTAGTCATAGGATTAATGAGACTGGACATTATTAATCCGGATAGACTAGCACATGTCATATTCATGATTGGATCAAACAAGGATCTCGTAAGCGTAAATATGAGATATTTAGAATTGATATGTGGATGCTTACTAGTGGTAGTAAGTTCATTGGATGACCCGCCATGAGATCATCGCATGGATATCTTCTTCTAGTGTCGGTGATAATCTCATCATAGCAATGGTGCAAGTATCCTTAGACTTGAGGTACTCAAGGATATCTTGATATCTTGATCCGTGCTTGACTCCATTCCTTGTTGCCTTCCGAGGTAACTCATAGGGTGGTGCTTGGGTGCGACTTGAGGTATTCAAGATAATTGAGTAGCCAATAAAGGATTCACCACTTCGGATTAGCGAAGAGATACCCATGGCCTCTTGTCGGGATCATTACTAAGGTGGCCGAAGATGTATGTCATGAAGAGTGTCTTCATTGACATATAGAGTAATGAGTCTCGGGACGAGAACCGATATCACTAGGGCTAGACTCGGTCTAGTGAGAGTTGACACTTTGACCATACTCATAACCAAGTGGGGTATAGGATGGTGAAAGGACGAATTGCACAGTAATTGTCATGGAAGGGTTCGTGATCCGTTCGTGATGAATACATCAAACCGATTACTTTCCGGTCAATTCGGGGTCATGATGTGTTGCTAGATACCGCTCATGACTTGCTCGGATTAATTGTTAATCTAAGTGGCCAACATAACCGGAGCCTAAAGGGTCACACGATAAGAGTGATTCAGAGAATCAAAATAGTAATTGGACGAGTTCCAATTATGGAGAGCATTAGATTAAATGGATCCCAATGGGATTGGGATATGTCCCGATGAGATCGCGACATCGATATTGCTAAGAAAGGTTTTCGGAACTGTTTCAGCACCGGGGCCTGGTAAGCCGGTAGGACCGACCCCAGTTGGACTGGACTTTAGCAATTATATATTGATTAATTAATTAAGTAATTAATTAATTAATTAATATATATTTATGTATGTACGTGGAGGAGGAAGGTGGAAGAACCTTCCATTATGATGCTTAGTCATTAGTCATTAAATGACTAAAGACAAAAGATGAAAAAGTGAGACATTTGGTGATGATCGTGGCTTTGATAAAAGAGAAATAAGAAAGAGTTTCTTTGCTGGAGAAAATAGCTTCTTCGTGGATGTTGAAAGAGAAAAAGAAAGAGTTCTTTCATCTCTCATCCCTCATCAACGATCATCTCCATTTTCTCCAAGTTTTTCTTCATCTCATCAACAACGATCCAAGCTCTCCAAGGATAGAGGTAGGGTCTAGCAGCCTTTAATCTGTTCTAGCTATTCCCGGGTCAAAGAGGTTTGACTCGGTTAGATTTTCTGATCTCTGCGTGGATCACCTTTAGAGATAGTCTCTTTTGGCTATTTAGGTTGATGTCTTCATACCGACACCTGGATCCTGGGTTTCGGGAAAGTCCCGGGAACAAAAATTTTTGTTTTCCGCTGTCGGTACATGTGATGTACCTCCCGGGATTTTCCTACAGTGGTATCAGAGTGTCTGGTGTCCCGTATGCAGCTATAACCTAAGCGAGATCAAAATCCCTAATGGAATTTTCTGTTGATGCATGCTATCTGTTCAGATTTCGAATTTATATTGTGATATTTTTTCGAAATTTTTCTGCCCAGAATTCTTCATAACATGTTAGAGAATATTTCTATGAATTTTCAGAATTTATTGATTTGATTTGATATAGTTTTGCTAATTAATTCCCTAAGGTTACAGATGCTGTTTTGTGAAACGATTCTGGAACAGGCATGAGTATAAAATCGAGAATAAATTCTTAAAAAATGGTTTTTCGGATTTTCCTTCACCTGCATGTCTCTAAGATGTTTCTGAATGTCTGTGAGCATGGAAATTGGATTTCAAGGTGATTGGATATTTATTTTCGATTTTATTCTATGCTGTTGGGAATTGCTGTGCTGATGAACACAGATTTTGAATCGGTTTTGTTATTTAGTTTGACTGAGTTTTTGATGGCCTAAAATCCTGAAACAATTCATGTAGCATGTTCTGAACATGTAGTAATCTATATAATTTTCTCATGATTTATTGAAATTTTTTCATTGATCATTTCGAGCAATGTACAGAACTGGACAGTTTTGTGAAAATTGTTGGGACTGTTTTGCTTGGCTTGATTGAGTGTGCTTTTTCAGTTCCAATGCCTTGCACCATTTTTAATGTGATTAAAAATGTGTTATCTTGATGTAGTATGATTGCCAAACTGAATTGCTTGAAGTTGTTTATCCTAGAATTTTTGGATGCCTAATTGATCACATTAGCGTCTCGTTAGTATATTGCATTATCTTGTTTGTTTTGACCGTCATATTTTTTATGGCATGTGCTGAAGTAAATTTGATAATGTATGTGCTAGCTAGAGATGCTTAGGATGACAATTTGGGTGTTCCTAAATTGTTTGGAAATTAATGAGTTTTGACTCATTTCAAGCTTTTCATATAGTTTGACTATTTAAGGCTTTCATGGTTCAATGAATTGTTCATTGATACATCAAATTTACAGATATTACCCTAGGTATGATGGTGTTGAGAATTGGAATTGTATTGATTGAGGAATTAGCCGATTAGAGATTTTAGCAAATTTCCCTGAATAAGTCGACTTGTATATGGAATAAGTCGACTTGTTCAAGGTTTTTGGATAAGTCGACTTGTGTATAGAATAAGTCGACTTGTTCAAGATCTCAGTATAAGTCGACTTGTAGCACCTTGTAAGTCGACTTGTACATGGGCAGGTGAAATAAGTCGACTTGTGTCATACAAGTCGACTTGTGTGTGGGCAGAAGCATAAGGCGACTTGCATTTGATGAAAGTCGACTTGTGGCATGCTCAGGTTGGATGATGGATGATTATAAGGATTGATTCAATTGGATTGATGAAACCTAAATCATTCCATATAGTCCTGGCGACTATGATCCTTCAGCTTGGAGTCTAGAGTTTCTAAATCCCTCCTCGGTATATGAAAACTAACGCCTTCCATTAATATGGTAAGAACCAGAGTTCTTATAGGGATGGGTTGTTGGGTAAACCCAAGCTCGCTCTATACGAATATGTTCGAACCATGAAAATAAGATTTTCGGATTAATTGGTCGGTTTTCACTAGAAGCGTTGGTTTGTTGAGTAAACTCAAGGTCAACGTGGACAGAGGCGAAATTGGGTAGCATACATTAGATGTATGCGCATCAAAGAGTTGATACCCAATGTAAGTGCACACATCAACAAGTTGATAGCACTGATCGATAGTTGTGTCTAAGATGTAATTGGTATATCTGATACCTCCCGAGACATAAGGTGGCTTGTTGGGTAAACCCAAAGTCATTCTTAATGTCGGTTATCGATGATGCAATTGGTATGTCCGATACCTACCGATTCACCTAAGTTTTGGCTTGTTGGGTAAACCCAAGGTCACTCTTAGCAATGTCGGATATCGACCCACTAGGACATTATGTCATATTGTTTCTTTGGATTCGTAAAGAGGGTTATGGATTCTAGGAAACTAGTGGGAGCCATATGCATATCATGCAAGTCCTTATGATCATGCAGGCATATCTATTCTATCATTCCTTCTCTCTATCGCGCTAGGTTGATTGAAGAAGTCTTTCAGTGTAAATTTTCGCTCTCTATTTTGGACCGAATTTTCTTGATTGGCTGAGGAATCTGAGAATTGTTCTCAGATCTGAGGAACTGGGATACGTCCTAGATATTCCACTTCCAGATGCACCTGCTGTTGATGCTTCTGATGAGGATCAGAAGGTATATCATAAGCATCTAATGGACGGGGACATGGCTTCTTGCCTCGATGTCACCAGATCTACAGAAGCAGCACGAGTCCATGGATGCTCACACTATAGTATTTCATCTTAGGGAGCGGTTTGATGAGTAAGCTAGGTCTGAAAGGTTCGAGACCTCAAAGCTTCTCTTCACCGCAAAGATGGCTCCAGGGACAACTGCTGTGCAGTATACACTGAGGATGAATGGCTATATTGAGAGATTGGATGTCTTAGGATTTGTAATGGATTATGAGTTAAGTAGTGACTTAATTCTGGTTGGATTGTCTGACAGTTATTCACAGTTCGTGTTAAACTATCAGATGAACCAAATATCCACAACAATTCTTGGTGATCAATCGCCAAGACAATGAGCAGCTATCGAAGGATAGCAAGTGCTAGTGGTGGATGCTTCTTCTTCTGGTTCAAAGAATAAAAGGCCAAGAAACCAAATGGAAGTGCCATCAAGGAAAACCAAAGATCTCGCCCCAAAAGGATTTTGCTTATCATTGTGCAAGTCTAGCCTACCAGAATGGCTAAACCAGTAAAATCTATTCGAGTCCTCAAGCGATAAAAGGCATCAGATGCCTCTACTTCTTCAAATATGTTTGTCATTGAGGTTAATACTATTCCTGATCCAAACATATCGGTATTTGATACCGGATGTGGCTCATACATATGAAATAATATGTAGGGCCTCAGGGACAGTAGAAAGCTCATAAAAGGAGAACTAGACCTTTGTGTAGGTAATGGAGCAAGAGTTGCTACATTAGCCGTAGACACTTATGTCTTGTTACTCCCTAGTGGGCTTATATTCAAATTGGATGATTGACATTTTGTACCTGTTTTAAACAAAGAACATATTGTATGTTTTATGTTTAATTAGAGCTGGTTTCCATTGGACTTTTAGTAGCAATGGTTGCTATATTAGTTGCAATGGAATGCTCTATAGTACTCGTACATTATGCAATGGAATTGACATATGAGATATGTCATATCCAATTATGAATGTCAATGACGCGGAAAGACATAATCGAGATAATTTAAAATCAACTTACTTATGGCATTGTCGGCTTGGCCATATAAATGAGATATGCATCGCTAAGCTCCATAAGAGTGGATGTTTAGGGTCATTTGATTATGAATCATATGACACATGCGAATCTTGTTTATTAGGCAAGATGACTAAGTTATCCTTTAAAGGAAAGGGTGAACGAGTGAATGGAATATTAGACCTAATACATTCAAATGTATGCGATCCGATGTCCATCCATGCTAGAAGTGGTTGTCGTTACTTCATTACCTTTATCGATGATTATTCTCGATATGGGTACCAGATTCGATGAGATACAAATCAAGCATTTGAATAGTTCAAATAATTGAAATGAAGTAGAAAACTAACTTGGTAAAAGTATGAATACATTACGATCGATCGTGGTGGAAAATGCTTAGACCAATAGTTTTGATTATCTCGTAGATAATGGGATTTTATCTCAAGATACTCCACCTTACACGCCGCAAAGACAATGGTGTGGTGAAAGGAGAAATCGAACCTTGTTAGACATGGTGCGATTGATGATAGGTTTTACTGATTTTGGGAATATCGCGCCAAGACAATTTGTTTACTTGTTAAATAGAGTTCCATTAAAGACGGTTGTGGTTACTCCATATGGAGATATGGACTAACCGAAAGCCCTATCTTTCTCATCGAAAGTTTGGGATTGTCACCTTACGTGAAGCGGACACGATCGAATACATTTGATGTAAAAGTCGACAAGTGTTTGTTCGTGGAATATCAATTTTACCTTGCTTAGGAACAAAAGTTGTTTGTTTCCAAGCATCTTGCTTTTCTTAAAGAAAGAGTTTTTTACAAGAGGACGGTGGGAGCAAAGTTGAACTTGAGAAGTTCAAGATGCTCGAACAAACATAGATCAACTGCTGAACTCGCAATCGTAACTCATATAGATGAGGTAACATTCAACCTTTATTACACAAGAATTTCAGAGGTCATGTAGGATACGCCTATTCTCGAGAGATATGGATTTCGTGGGAGCAGAATGACGTATTGCTCATATGAGATGATGCGCCTACTACCTATGAACAAGTTCTGAAAAGTTCAGAGTCTGGAACATGGCTTTATGCCATGAAATCTGAAATGGATTCCATGTATGAAAACCAAGTATGGACTTTGGTTGTTACACCTGAAGGGATAAAACCCACAGGGTGCAAATGGGTTTTCAAGAAGAAAACCGACATGGATGGTAATGTAATTACCTACAAAGCAAGGCTTGTGGCCAAAGGATTTCGTCACAGACAAAGAGTTGACTATGACAAAACCTTCAACCCCGTAGCAATGCTTAAATCCATTAGGATACTCCTAGCCATTGCCACTCATTATGATTATGAGATATGGCAAATGGATGTGAAGACAGCTTTCCTGAATGGAAATCTTTTCGAGGATGTGTATATGACACAACCAGAGGACTTCACCTCCTATAATGGCGAAATGGTATGCAAGCTTCAGAATTCCATGTATGGATTGAAGCAAGCATCCAGGAGTTGGAATATCCGTTTTGATGAGGTACTCAAAGAGTTTGGTTTCTCACAAAATTCGGATGTACATTGTGTGTATAAGAAGGTTCATGGGCGCAATCGTATTCCTTGTATTATAAGTAGATGACATATTAATACTAGGAAAACGATGTCTTTATGCTACAATCGTTAAGATTTGGTTGTCGAACCCTTTTGCGATGAAAGACCTTGGTAAAGCAACTTATATCCTTGGGATAAAGATTTATAGAGATAGATCAAAGAAGTTGCTTGGTCTTTCACAATCAACGTACATAGGTAAGATGCTAAAGAGGTTTAGCATGGAACAATGTTATGTCACGAGACCCGATGTATTATATGCTCTAAGTGTTACGCGAGATACCAATCGGATCTGGTGAGGGTCCTTTGGGTGGTGTCAAGAATATCCTCAAGTACTTGCGAAGCACTAAGGATGTTTTCTTGATCTATGGAGATGGAAATCTCCAAGTGAGCGGGCATTCAGATGCTAGTATTTAATCTGATAAAGATGATTCTGAATCATAATCAGGTTATATACATTCACACTGAATAGCGTGGCGGTCAGTTGGAAAAGTTCCAAACAAAAGAGGACTGCTGACTCATCAACCGAGGCAGAGTACATTGCCGCATAAGATGCGCAAAGGAAGCGGTTTGGATCAAGAAGTTCGTTACTGAACTTGATCTGGTCCCTAGCTGTGATGGACCCATAGGATTGTATTGTGATACAAAGGGCCTAGTTCGCAGGCAAAGGAACCAAGGTCTTATCGACGATCCGAAATCGTACTTTGCCGATTCGGGAGATCATTAGTCGAGATGATATCCTGATAGAGAGAATTTCACGAGCAAAGTGTTGTCGTTACATTGACAAAGCCATTGTCACGGAGAATTATGATTCTCATGGACTCGCTTATGGTATTAGATACTAAGGCGATTGGCTTTAGGTCAAGTGGGAGATTTGTAAGTGATAAGTCGACTTGTACCATGTGTAAGTCGACTTACACATGTTCGCATCGATAAGTCGACTTGTTCATTGGATAAGTCGACTTGTTCAAGGTCCAGATCGTTTATTTGTGCCCTAAAGGCAATCCCTTTAGCGCGTTTTATTCAAAGTCGTGTGCGGACTTTATGAATAAATAAAGAAAAGGCATTATTCATTAATTTGATATTCATAAACATTGTTTATGAATTGATTTGATCTTTAATCAAATTAATGAAGTCCATGATATATGACATAGCATGAAGGAAATTATGATGTGATCATACTATCGAGATTCCTATCATGTGCAATTATGTCAATATCTAAATTCTCCTAGTCATAGGATTAATGAGATGGACATTATTAATCCGGATAGACTAGCACATGTCATATTCCTTGATTGGATCAAGCGGTGGATCTCGTAAAGCGTAAATATGAGATATTTAGAATTGACGTGTGGATGCTTACTAGTGGTAGTAAGTTCATTGGATGACCGCCATGAGATCATCGCATGGATATCTTCTTCTAGTGTCGGTGATAATCTCATCATAGCAATAGTGCAAGTATCCTTAGACTTGAGGTACTCGAGGATATCTTGAATCTTGATCCGTGCTTTGACTCCATTCCTTGTTGCCTTCAGAGGTAACTCATAGGGTGGTGCTTGGAGTGCGACTTGAGATATTCAAGATAATTGAGTAGCCAATAAAGGATTCACCACTTCGGATTAGCGAAGAGATACCCACGGCCTCTTGTCGGGATCATTACTAAGGTGGCGGCATGTATGTCATGAAGAGTGTCTTCATTGACATATAGAGTAATGAGTCTCGTGACGAGAACCGATATCACTGGGCTAGACTCGGTCTAGTGAGAGTTGACACTTTGACCATACTCATAACCAAGTGGGGTATAGGATGGTGAAAGGACGAATTGCACCAGAATTGTACATGGAAGGGTTCGTGATCCGGTTCGTGATGAATACATCAAACCGATTACTTTCCGATCAATTGGGGTCATGATGTGTTGCTAGATACCGCTCATGACTTGCTCAGATTAATTGTTAATCTAAGTGGCCAACATAACCGGAGCCTAAAAGGTCACACGCATAAGAGTGATTAGAGAATCAGTAAAATAGTAATTGGACGAGTTCCAATTATGGAGAGCATTAGATTAAATGGATCCCAATGGGATTGGGATATGTCCGATGAGATCGCGATATCGATATTGCTAAGAAAGGTTTTAAGCTGTTTCAAAGACTGAGGTCTAGAGTAGGTAGAGACCGATTCCCAGTTGGATTTGGACCTTAGCAATTATATATTGATTAATTAATTAAGTAATTAATTAATTAATTAATTAATATATATATATTTATGTATGTATGCGTGGAGGAGGAAGGTGGAAGAACCTTCCATTATGATGTTAGTCATTAGTCATTAAATGACTAAAGACAAAAGATGAAAAAGTGAGACATTTGGTGATGATCGTGGCTTTGATAAAAGAGAAATAAGAAAGAGTTTCTTTCTTTGGAGAAAATAGCTTCTTCGTGGATGTTGAAAGAGAAAAGAAAGAGTTCTTTCATCTCTCATCCCTCATCAACGATCATCTCCATTTTCTCCAAGTTTTCTTCATCTCATCAACAACGATCCAAGCTCTCCAAGGACGGAGGTAGGTCTAGCGACCTTTAACTGTTTCTAGCTATTTCCGGTCAAAGGGTTTGACTCGGTTAGATTTTCCGATCTCTGCGTGGATCACCTTTAGAGATAGTCTCTTTTGGCTATTTAGGTTGATGTCTTCATACCGACACCTGGATCCTGGGTTTCGGGAAAGTCCCAGGAACAAAAATTTTTGTTTTCCGCTGCCGGTACATGTGATGTACCTCCCGGGATTTTCCTACAATATATACATATACATATAAGTGAGATATTATGGAAAAAGAAAAGATAGGACTTTTATGAATGATGCAAATTAGCTGAAAGGGATGAGTCAAATGAGTAGAGATTAGGGAGTTTAATGAAGACAAGTTGGTAATTGAATGGTTATGCTCACGACTTTCCAAGTTGTACATTGCAAATTTCAAGTTTTTCATAAGGGTCAAATTGGGTTTTTGACTTCAGTGAAAAATCTGGATTGATTTAGGCTGAATTAGACAAAGTTGTCTTTTTGAAAGTTGTAGATTACTTTTCTAGCTTTCTAATGATATATAGTATGGAATATTTGGATATTAGAGTTGAGAGTTACGATTATTAGAAGTTTATGATGCTGCATACGATGGACTTTCGGGATAGCTGCATTGGTTTGAAATTTTATAGAGGCACAATTTGTTTTTAAGGTCTTCATAAAAGTTGTAGATCTTTCTTTTAACTTTCTGTTGATATAAAGTTTAAAAAATTTGGAGTCCTGGATCAAAAGTTATGGAGTTTTAAAGTTGAGATATTGGTGAAGAAGAAGAAGTGGAAAAACATCGTCGTGCAAAAACACGATGGTGACTTTTAAAACTTTAGGCCAAAAGCACTATTGTGACATTGAAGGTTAGCCAAAAATCACAGTTGTGCTGACTTTGGAGGTTGGATAGCAAAAGTTGCTATCATGCAATTGCACTATAGCGACTTTGAACTTTTGAGAGGCTAATGAACACCCGCTAGTTTTTTAACCATAACTTCTTTTCTAGACATCCAAATGACTTGATTCTTAAACCATTGGATTCGTAAGACATTTTTATATCTCTCCATAAAAAGTGGTAGCATTCTGAATTGATTTGAGAAAGATTGATTGAATCAAAGTGATGGGATCAGTTGGAAGAGTATGAGTTGGATATTTTTACTGAACATGCGTCAGTATTTTGGTGATATCTTAATTCGTAGAGCTCCAATTATGACGCTTCTTATCCCTAGATAAACTAGAGATATAGATACACACATTATTTGAAGGAATCAAATTTTAATTATGTTTTTAAGACTTTTAATTTTTGGATGGAAGTTGAGCATAAAGTGTTGATTCAGCATAAGAATGATTCAAAAATGTTTAGCATATAACTTTCAGATTTCTAAACCAATTAAATGATTTTAGTGTCATTAGAAACTTAAGAAAATGAGGAACATTTTCTAGAAAAAAGTGTTATTAAATTTCTTCATTTACCTGATCAAAATAAGGAGTTAAGATGTTAGTATTTGATGGACAAAAATGGGCAAAATTGGAAGAACCAATTAAATGAAAGGTAAAAAGGGAAGAGCAAGCATAATGTGGTATTATTTAAAAGAAGAGGAAAATCGTGGAAGTTAGAAAAGAGAAGAGAAAGTCATGAAAAAAGAGGAGAAAAGAAAGAAGAGTGCGTCGAAGCTAGGGGAAAAAGGGGAAAGAAGGAGAAAGAAGAAGATTTGGACTAAACCTATGGTAAGTATCATCTTTCTTCTTGGTTAGTAGAAAAACAAAAAGGGATTAGAGAAGAGAACGAGTTTGTGTAGGAAGAAAGAGGAGAAACCCTATATGTATTTTTATGGATTTCTAAACTAGGTTTTGGTTTTTCCAACCTAGGTAGACTATGGGTAGGTTAAGCCTAAGCCCAACTTAACATTTATTTCATTTTTATGATTTTTGAAGTTTTATGAATTTCTATGGGAATGTTGTGTTGAATGAGAACTTGGTTGTTTGAAGGAGACTAAAGAATGACAACCCAAGAGCAAGAGGAAAAGTAAGCTTGACTTAGATTTTTACAAGTAAATAGGTGGGTAATATGTTTATAGTTGTTGTGTAAAATGAGCTAATTGTCTTATGTGTGAATATGTGCTAAATTGCTTAAATTGAATGAATGTGATTGTTGAAAAATGTATGATGATTCATTATCATGTCATGCCATGAAAGACGAATGGCTTTTCGTATGAACGAAAAGATGAGAAAGCATAAGAAGCGTGAGAATATGAAAAATGTATGGAAATGAATTGAGCATAAATTTGATTGTGTTTGGGTAATAGAGGAATGTTTCTTTAGTCAAGTGCATGTTGACATATAACCTTCTCCCGTCTGCCGACTTAAGGCCACGAGATCTTGAGAAATCAGACTCGTTTTTTTCACGGTATAGACTTTGGTTTATCCGTTTCGCTCAACGGAACTCTCGAGCCATTTGTTTGTGCATTTGCATTTTGATTTGTCAAGTTATGATGCAAGATTAAGTGTTATGTTTTGGATAGATAATTACATGACATGTTCTATGTGATGATATGTTGAACTATGAGTTGTGAATTTGAATTGTGAATGATTTAATTGCTAGCCCAATAAGTTATAAACATATATGAATATATGAAGTATAGGCATGTTTGATTGTGTGGTTCGTTGCCAATGGCTATAAACGTATAAACCACTGAACTTCGTAGCTCACCCCATTCCCTTCCACTCCGTAGGTGCAAAAAAAGCATATCAGCATTGATCCTTACACAGTTTGGCAAACACTAAGAATAGAGACTTTTGTAGTTAAGTTAGTTCAGAAACTTTTGGGTATTTAGAATCATATTAAGCATAAGCGTTCAATTATATCATGTGCATTTTGTATTTTGTAATAAGCCAACGGTGTGGCTTTTGTTATGTAAATAAAGTTTTTCAAATTCTTTTGCTTTATAAATGAAATGATGAATTGAAAAAGTTTTGTTTGTATATGTTCATAGTTAATTTCTTTGTTATAATGGTTGTGTTGAAAGAATGGTATGAGTTGAATATTAGTTTTTGAGGTTAGTTCTCTGGGTCCTATTCGAGGGTTTCATCTCGGAGAGGCCCAGAGTACACCGCGACGAACCTTTCTCGAAAGCTATGAGTGCTGGAGCTTGGAACTTCCACTGCAACGAACTCGCCAACGCTGACATTGAAATTTTTTTTTGAAGTATGAAATTTTTGGGAGAAATCAGAGTCTCGAAATAGGTAGCGAGACCTGGGCACCAACAGAACTTCCCTCGAAAGGGTTAGTGGAGTTATTCCCATCAGTTCGCTGCGGCGAACTCGCCTTGCTTTTGAAGGGTTTTAGCACCCACGTGCTAAGTTTTCCTCAAAGCCCAAAACTTCATGCTTCATGAATTCTGAATAGTTGGACTTAAAAAACGGGGTCTAACACATTGTCAAGACCAAAGTAAACATAAGAGCCCAAGATCGAGAAACAAATATATAAGCTATTGTTGACAGAAGAGAAGTGAGCACACACCCTACAAAAGTATGGCATCACATACAATTGACCACTCGTGTACTCATCCTCTTCTGTCAATAAAAAAAGGGTTTGTCACCACAATCTCAAGCTCTTATCTTCTGCAATATTCCATAGCTAATCATTAAATAGCACCTCGCTTTCTCTTTTTTGGAATCCAACGTACATATGCCAAGTACACAAATAATCAACTTGTAATTTGGTCACTACTTTTGTGCAGACGCCATTAAAAGGAATTTTAGTTAAAGAAAGAGGTGATCATTTGTCTTTTGTAGCACTTCTGTGTCTGTTGTTCCATCCATTGCAACTTGCAGAACATATGCAAGTTCATTCATTTTGCGAAGTAAATGCTAGCTAGCCCCTTTTGCCATTCCTGAGACTTTCAGTGAGTCAAAAGACCTGAACTTGCTAATCCTTCCATTATTGATGATAGGGTTATCAAGCTTCAAGCTACCCGCTCCTTCCAACTTTTAACATTGCAGCACTCAAATTAGTGGTGATTTGTTTGGCTCTCCCGTTACTTCATTGAAATTATGTAATGATGAGAAATGTAGGAAAGTTCAATCACAACAAGAATTTCCCTATAAGATATTGGAGCATGATGGAATTATAATGAAAGTTAATTAAATTTCCCCTGATTAAACTGAAGGTATCTCGTGCACTTGCTACATCAGAAACTAATGGCATGTTTGGTTGATTGAAATAACTATTCTATTACTAATGTATTCCTAATAAATAATTATTCTTTTATTTGGTTAAAAAATAACATACATAATAACTACTTTTAGAAATAGTTAAAGATATTCTCCGGTCTTTACGTTAGTTAAACGTGGAATAGGTAAAGATAATCTTTATTATTATTATTATTATTATTTATCATCATCATTATTATTATTTTTCTTCTTATTGTTGCTATTATTATTAATTTTCTTCTTCTTCTTCTTCTTTATATTATTATTATTCTTAATAATTAATTTTCTTCTTCTCCTTATTATTATAATAAGAATTAATAAAATAACAAGAAAATTAATAATAATAATAATAATAATAATAATAATAATAA
Source organism: Erythroxylum novogranatense (assembly GCA_029891385.1). NCBI lineage: Eukaryota > Viridiplantae > Streptophyta > Magnoliopsida > Malpighiales > Erythroxylaceae > Erythroxylum > Erythroxylum novogranatense. Next base: position 44,170,963 of record CM057226.1, on the reverse strand, counting down.
TAATAATAATAATAATAATAATAATAATAATACTAGTAGTAATAATAGTAATAGTAATAGTAATAGTAGTAGTAGTAGAGACTATAATGGATATTTTGATATTTTTGTTAATTATTCTTTTGTCATTTTAAATTTATATTTTCAAACTAAATATTGACATACATTATCGTTAGAAATTCCTAAGAATAAACCAAACTAAATAATAAATATTCCATTTTATTCGTCATCTATTCTGTTCTTAAGAATAACCATTTTATTCTCTATCTATTCCAACAAATGAATTAAACTAAACACCTTGTAAAGTTTTTGGTTTGCTATGTTGTGTGTCTACATACACATATGTAGGTATACGGAGCATGACCCATCAGAATGAAAGAGAAGAAATCAATGAGAACTCAACTGAATATATAGAAGTTGAGACAAATGGGCACACTATTTTCTTATATAATTAATGAGACAACTGAATATATAAAAGCCGTGAGTTTTACATATAATTAATGGACTCATTTTTATTTCAATAAAAAAGTCATACAGTATTAGTAAAAATGGATCTCACTAATAAGCAAAATTTTAAAAAAAGCCTCGTATGTGACGTGACGTTTATTACCTAAGCTAGATTTTTTGCTCACATATAGTTCGTTTTAATTGTCTTGTAAATAATGAGGTTCAACTCGACTAGTGTCAATGGGTATGAAATACAAATTTGGAATTAATACTAATATTCTTTAACTTATCAAAAATGATCCATCAAATTTTTGATTTCTTTTAAATGGTTAAATTAACAGACAAGAGTAGCGCACACTATTTTCTTCCACAATTTTCACAAATAGGTCAGTCAATTTCCAAAACCCTAAACCAAAAGCCCAACCCTTTCGTCTTTGTTTATATTTATATGCCCCATGCCCTCCACCTTCGCCAGCGAAGCCTGACTGTTCCTGATCCACCCCCATGGCAGATTCATCTTTTCTGGATTCTCTCATTTCCATTTCGACCTCTGTCTCCACTCCGTCCACCAAGATTCGCCGCCGCATCTTCCGCCATGACATCCCTTCTATCCTCTCCAATACAGGCCTGTCATCACTTCTCACTTAATTCTGATCTTCAAAATTTCATTCCATAACTTTGCTTGGCTATATTGTATGCTTTTGTATTTTCTATAATTCTGTGATTTGTCTACTCTAACTGTGACAAGTCCAATGACTGTTTTGATACTGAATTTGTAGTCTGGTTGTGAAGTTCCCGTTATCATTTGGGCGTTCTTTGTACCAGGGTTTCGTATAAAACGAGAAGTTTTGAATTTTCATATATTGATCTTGCATACTTGTAACACTAATGGTTGAGCCCATTTAGTTGTCGTGTCCCCGAGGAGTTGTACCTTGCTATGAAATGTAGCCAATAATACCATATTCATCCACATTGATATCAAGCTCAAACACATTAGTTTGCAAAAATCAACATGGAGGTATATATGGTCACCTCCAATTTTGATCATATACCCTACTACTGTTACCTTCTTCACCGGACTTCTGCCTCCATTTTTGCATGTCCGTCTTGCTTAAGTTACATTTAGTTGGAAATATACAGAACTACCGATTTGCTGGGCCCCATTTTTTAAAAAAAATTATTGGCCAATTAAACATTTCCAGCCCTAAGAAAAAGGCCACGCATTTGAGGCGTACCATTTGCACTTTGTTTGGAGACAAATGGAAAATGAATGGGAAGAACATTATGTGTAAGAAATATAGAATAAAGAAAACAACTTCCCTATTATTATATAGAATAGAAGAAACTAGCTTTAGTTTGTTTGGGAAGTCAAAGAGGTACTGAGAAACAAAAAATTATTAGACCTAACATGTCTTAGTCATTGAAATTCTTAGCATATAATAATGTAGTACACAAATCTCATATTTTTCTTACCTTTCTTACCATCTTCGAGCAGTTTTGAAGTGTGATTTGGTAAGTAAAATTTTGCGCCTTCTTTCTTTTCCATTTCTTTCTTTATTTATATTCGTGATAAGGGTTCTTCATATTTTCTTTTCTTTCTAATATTTCTTGAAATTCTTTAAAAGGGAACAACTCTCTGATCTGAACAAGTATGATGCAGAAATTTGTGACGGGAAATTAATAGATTGGCAAGACAGTGACTTGGATAAACATGTAATTTGGGCCAAGGAAGGATTAGACCTGCAACTTTATCTCTCTGAAACCATATGATAAATCATCATGAATATTTCTTCATCTAGTCTTTTAGCATGGTCTAATTTGTATAAACTTGTCCAAACTATCTTTTTATAGGTGCAATAGAATGTTGTCATCTAGCTTTGGTTATGTTTTTGTTGAATGATTGCCCTCTTGATGTGTAGGTGACAATGTAAATCAAAGCTGAGCAACTCTATTTCTTGTATTTGTTTTATATTTTTGATACAGCTCATCCACACAATCTTTCTTTTTTCTAAAGTATCTCAGAATTTGAACGTTGCAGAGATGGTTGCTGATATTGCATCATTGTTGGTAGATATGGTTTTCAAAACATTGAATATATATGATGATCGTGGGTCAAGGAAAGCTGTTGACGACGTGATTATAAAATTTTTACAAGAGGTCACATTCATGAAAAGTTTTGCAGCAGCCCTTGTACAGACCATGGAAAAGCAGTTGAAATTGCATTCTCATGTGGGCTGTTATAGAGTTTTGGAGTGGTCGTGTCTTCTTTTAAGTAATAGTCAATTTGCTTCAGTTTCAAAGAATGCAGTATGCAGAGTAGCTGCAGCTCAGGCATATATGCTTCATGCTGTTATGAAAAGATCTTTACGTGAGCAAAGAACCTGCAAACGCTTATTTTTTCACTTGTTTTCACAGGTTTGGAATTTATGAAGTTTTAAGTTCTTAAAGCTAGTGTCATTATGCTTTTTTCAATTTGATAAACTAGGTGTGTTGCTATCTCCGCAGTCACCAAACATTTACTATATCTACATAGAGGATTTAAAGGATGCGCGGATTCCATATAAAGATTGCCCAGAGTTGATGCAGCTGTTGTTGGAATTTTCAAGTGTATCACCTTCTTTTGAGCAATGCAAGGTTAAAAGCTATGCTATATGGACTAGGATATTGTATTTGATTTCTCTTTGACGATAATGCATTTTACATCTTTCTTCCTGGGCGTTGACACCATTCTTTGCATTGTGCAGCAAGTATTCCTAGACTTCTATGTTAAATCTGTGCTAAATACTCGAGAAAAACCGTCAAAGGAGCTTAGTGAATCATTTCATCCGTTGTTCAAGACTATGCTGTATGATGATTTTCACAATGTTGTAGTTCCCTCTTCAGTGAAAATGCTAAAGCGCAACCCTGAGATTTCATTGGAAACAGTTGGAATTCTTTTGAAGTCTGTCAATCTTGATTTGAGCAGGTATGCAATCGAATTTCTTTCACTTGTGTCATCTCAGGTTCGACATGCGGATGAAGGTAGAAGAAATGGGGCATTGGCTATAGTACAGTGCTTGAGCAAGAAAACTAGTAATCCTGATGCTTTTGAAGCAATGTTCAATGCTGTGAAAGCCGTAATTGGAGGTCTGTGGTTGCTTCCCATACTTTCCTTATAGTGGTTTGTCTTGCTATTTATGGTGTTTGATCTTTGATTAACAAACATGTGGTTGATCAGGTTCAGAAGGAAGACTTCAATTTCCTTACCAGAGAATTGGCATGTTTAATACTCTACAAGAGTTGTCACATGCTCCAGAAGGAAAGTATATACAGAGTTTATGCCGTACTGTTTGTGGTTTTTTGTTAACATGCTACAAGGATGAGGGTAATTTTTTTATTGATGATCCCCTTATTGTTGTTGATTATGATGCTGTTTTAGGTTTCTCATGATAATAATCCCTTGTGATTACCTATTGTCTTTTTATTTTTATTTACTAATGATGGGGTGGATCAATATGTGTGTTGAATTCTAGGAAATGAAGAGGTTAAACTTGCAATTGTGTCAGCTCTTGCATGTTGGGTAGTGAGATCTGCTAATGCTGTTCAACAGGAGATAGTTTCCTTCTTTGCTTCTGGCCTAAAGGAGAAGGAGATTTTAAGAAGGGGACATCTTCGTTGCCTGCGGATTATATCCAGAAATGTGGATGCTGTGTTACAGGTGACTTTGCTGAAGTAAAATCTCATCTATTTTGAGTGTTCACAGTTGATTTGATTATCAGCTGAATTTTTACAAGTTTAACGAGATCTATGAGTTGTATGCTTCAGTTATCCTCTTTGCTTGGCCTCCTTATTCAACTTGTTAAAACTGGCTTCACCAAAAGTGCACAGCGTCTGGATGGCATATATGCATTGCTTCTTGTTGGGAAGATTGCATCTACTGATATTAAAGCAGGTTTAATGTTCTCTACTTGTTTCCTTGTCATTGTTCTTTTGTTCATGTGCCTGCCCTTCGTTAAGGATTGCGAGACTGAACCAGCAGCCTCACTCTTTTAATTATTAGTTGAAAGATTTAACCGTGGGCTCAAGAATGGAAAATCTTCTTTCTGTTCCTGCATTCCTAGTGCTTTGACATTTGACTTAAGTATCTAGTGCTGATATTTTGCCTTTTACCTTTTCTTTTTTGGCAGAGGAGACTCTAGTCAAAGAAAAGATCTGGTCTTTGGTTTCTCAAAATGAGCCATCTATTGTACAAATCTCAATGGTACCTATCCAATGAATTCTTGGTTTTCGGTAACACTGTATGGTTTTTCTGACTTCATTCGGATAGCAGGCGTCAAAACTGTCAATTGAGGACTGCCTGGCTATTGTTGATCTTCTTGAGGTGCTACTAGTGGAACATTCCCACAGGTTGACCTTCATAGTACTGCAAACTTCTGCTGTCAAATATTTATTGTGGCATCTGGATTAATCCCTCGGTGGTTTTCTTAATTATGCAGTGTATTGGAAGCCTTTTCAGTTGAATTAGTGTTGCAGGTACCAATTTTCATGCTGAAAAAATTTCCTTATACTATATTTATGCAATACTAACAACTCTTAAGTGGTGCAGTTGTTACTCTACTTCTTGTGCCATCCAAGTTGGAATGTTCGCAAAGCGTCCCATAATGCCACTAGAAAGATAGTTACTGCCATTCCACAATTATCTGAAACTCTGTTCTGTGAGTTCAGAAATTTCCTTTGTGTGGTTGTAGAGAAAGCACATACACTGAAGATGAGGTAAGATTCCTTAATTTGGTTAATTGTTGGTAGCCCAAAGTGATGAATTATCTAGGGTTGATTGAAGTGCTTGAATGTGGATCTAGTTAATTGATTTCTGCAGATACTCTAGCTCACATGTAATTCTTTTCATATGTATTTCTAGATTTTAGTTTAGATGTTAATGGATCATTAACCGTATATATCTAGCTTTCACTTTGCTACTGAATTATTATATCTAGATTCCACTTGTCTCAAAGATGAATCTGAAGTAATATGTTTGTAGTGATGCAGATAATTCCTTGGACACCCAGATTCCCCTGCTTCCATCTGTTGAAGTAATAGTGAAGGCTTTAATTGTCATATCATCTGCAGCTCTTACTCACTCTCCAAATGTATCTACCCACATCATATTCTGCTGCCATCATTCGTGCCTAGTTGGCACTGCTAAAAGAGATGCTGTTTGGAGGGTAAAACCCCGCCTTTCTTCCTCTCTCATTCTTTGTCTCTCTCTATATTATATACATATAAATATGTCTGTGTAATATTCACTTATCAATCAAAAAATTGGAAACTAACTTGTCAATCAGAAAATTGGAAGCTAACTTGTCTGTGGGGGCAAATGCTTCTTTTGCAGAAGCTCCAAAGGAGGAATCGACCTAGTAGCATGTTGTTGTGAACCTCAAAGTCTAAAACATTATGTAAACCTGTTGTCAGAGAACGTTATTTGAAGATGCGGAAGCATATCTGATACACTGTATTCTTACAAGTATAGATGCCACTTGTACTCATTTGACTAAGTCCATCTGTACTTGATAAGAAAATTTTCTGTTGTCAAAGACATATGGCATGTCTTCTCCCACGTAGCAATGTAAAAACATTGTTATTTGGGAACACTTTCAAGATTAATTAGATGAAATAGACAAACTCAGTGCACAAGATGTAAATGATCCACGCGTAATGCCAAGTGTGCAAGTTTAATTGTTCCAATAAACCAAAATAAAAGTTAATGGAAGCATACAGATTTGATGGAAATTTTCAGTGTAACAGTATGATGGTGAACATGTTGAGCCAAACAAATAGATAAGTTTTAACTGCTGGACCACACATGTCAAGTTATTTTCTGTAATGGATTGCACAGGTCATGGTCATGTCAATATAGATAATAATAATTATTTACATTTTTCCTTTTGCATAAGTAATAGAGTGTCACTGAAATCAGATATGGACTAAGGGTATATATATATATATATAACTTTTCCTACCAGCGTCATTGTTATATAAGCTCTTTTTCTTGACTCGTTTGGTTTAATTACCTTTTACATCCATTTTTCAGAGGCTCTCTAAGTGTTTGCTAAGACTTGGATTGGATGTTGTGGGTGTTGTTTCTGCTAATATCAAGACTGTCTGCGAGGTAAGCTCATAACCTGCCATTTGTTATTTCTTATATTTCTATGAAGGTTATATGTTCTTCCTGGTTGCTTAGTTGTACTTTCCTAGTCATTTGCTGAACCACTATGTTTACAGTTGTATATGTATAAACTAGAACTGTACATTCTACAGTTTAGCCACTAACCTTCAATGTTTCTTTTTACAGGATTTGCTAGGAACAACCGGATTGATGAGTTCAAATCCTCTTGAACAAAATGCAGCAATAAATTCTTTATCAACTTTGATGTGTATCTTACCTAAAGACACATATATGGTGTTTGAAAAGGTTTTTTTTTTTTGGGTCTGCTTGTCTTTTACTGCTGTCATGATCCCCTGCTGCTGTGAAAGCTTACTCAATCTTTCTTTGACCTCACCAGCACTTGAAAGGTCTTCAAGATCGAAGTTTACATGATATGTTATCAGAAATTGACATCCAGGTACATTTCATATGCTCATGTAGCTCACTGAATCTAGATTTGCTGATTTGTATATCAACAATAATAGTTATAGTAATTCTTTTTGGATAGTTTTATCTCTTATGTCTTTGTTTTTGGTTTTGCCCCAGTCTATCTACTTTTAGAGTTTGGTTGTATGGGGAAATTAAGGAATTCCCTTTTGTTTTAATATCTGATGAATTCAGTTATGTCTGGTGAAGTGAATTATACTACCTTTGAAATTTAAGATGCTGCAGAGTTGGCATTTCTTTTGAAACTAACTGCGATTGCTAATAGAAATTATTTATAAAATCGTAGCAGAGACAATATGAGCACTCAACAATGTCCATATCCCTAATCATGTTTAATGCCACTTATAATGTAAAATCACAAATATTTGTAAAATCATTTGACTTCCATTCAGTCAGATCAAATTCTTCTTTTCTGCATGTATAGAATTATGCAAGTATGAGAATCCAATTCTTTTATCAATTCAGTTGAATTCAAGAATAAATTATTCTAGACCAAATAATTGGTGCAAAGCATGCTTTACATTTGTTTTGAATTCTTCTCTTTTCGGGAACTTTAAAAATTAAGGCGGAGAGATATTTTTGTTATTTTTTCTATTGATGTTTTATGTACTTAATCAATGTACGGATGCATGAAAGCAGGTATTGTTTTTGAGTTTACAATTATTTGGCAAGATCTTTTCTTTTTCACGTAACAAGTCTACAATAGATTAACCTTGGTTTTGGGCAAATTGGAGTCTCCGTGCTATAAAACTATTAAACAAAAAGGTTTAGTTGATCTTTTATGACCATCAGTGCTTGTTAAAATTGAGCTACTCTCATTTTCTAATGGACATGTGATTTGTCTATATTTGGTGTGAGGGGGTGTGTTGGCCTCACCCATCATTACAGGTATTTGGGATGAAAGATTTCTCCACATTTCCATCTCTATTTCTGATTATGACTTTTTGGGGACTATTTTGTAGATTTCCAGTACTTTTCCCCAATATCCATTTCTGATTATCAATTTTTTGGGGTTGTTTTGTAGATTTCCAGTGCTTTGTCCCCAATAGGCTTTGTCTTGCCTTAAGATTTCTTAGGATATCTTCATGAAGAACATATTAGACCTTCATGGGCAATGCCACGGAAGCTATTTTGATTGGTTCATGTCGGAAAAACTTTGATTTAAAAAGGAGGAAAATTGTTAAGACATGTTAAGATTTGGTGGATAGCAATAGGAGATAGATTGCATAGACCGGACAACCGCATAGAACCGGACAACCACTAATCGTTGATTGGGAGGAGATGAAGCTAAATTTAAAAGAAAAATACCTGCTATCTCTGTATCAACATGGCCTCCAAGAATAACTTACAGCACTTGGGCAAGGAGTGATGTCTTTTATCGATTACATCTAGAAATTTGATGAGCTTTCTATTATATGTGGAGGAATGGAAATAGACTCAATATCTCATTATAGAAGTAGATTTAGGGTAGAGATTTAAAAGAACTCGTAATGCAAAGATGTGTTTATCAATTGGCTTTACAAGTGGAGTAGTATTTGGGGTCATCATATAGAGAATGTAGTGTGAATGGAATTGCTAATACTCATAAGCTATCTATTGTGAACTTTGATCTCAACTCAAGACAATCCAAACTAGATAGGGAAGTAATGGAAATAATTGTCTTTGATGCAAGTAAACATATAATGTGGCCAAGGAAGAAGATGCATAATATTTTAATGAATATAAGTGTGAACCTGAAATTCGAGATTTATCAGGAGAAAACTTAAGTGAAGGATTGGTCGACGGTGGTTGAGAATGCTTTTAATTGCAAGGTCAACTATCGTTTTCTTAGGGAGATACAGGTTTGGTTGTAGATGTGTACTGTCAATGCAATATATGCAATTTTCACTGTGCTTAGTTTTTTTTAATTATGTTTATAAATATGGTATTCATTAATCACTATGCTTAAGTTAATATCTATGGAGTTAGTGTTTAGTTTCTAGGTAGTCAAAAGTAAAGTTATGTTCAGATTAGAATAGGATGTCAGAATATCTGTTCTATATTAACAGTTTTCTTTATATTGTTGATTGTTATGGAATTCATATATCTTCAGACCCGAAAGTGTTAGCCTATCTCCCTTAAGAGTGATTCCTAAAATCCTGAAGTGATTTTTAGGTTCAACTTGTCTGAAGTTAGCGGTTTGCATATATTGATCAAAATTTTGTTTAAGCATATCTCTGGTTCCCTACATCAAACAAACTGGATACATCTAGACCATAAATGTTATAAATAGAACAAAAGCTACGGGCTAATATAGAGCTTCCCACTGGTAAACTTCAAGTTGAGATTTATATTGACCTGCCACTACTTTTCCACATGCATGGTTTTCAGTCTATTGAGTGGAAAAATGACAGTGATATCCTTGCTTATGAAAATATATAGCCTCAAGAATCCTAGTAAGTATGTCCTCGTACAAGTATCAGGTTATAATGTAAATTCAGTTATCATATCCCTTATTTTGTTGGAAAGAGGGTGTAATTATTGTCATTGAATTTCTCTCTTTGCAATGATAGATCCTTACTTTTCTGTTAAATGGCATGAATTTGTAGATAGGTGTGTATACTGTTCTTTCAGGATAAGTTTATTAGCTTGTGGTTATTTTGTGGGACTACAAATCTTTAGTTCCAGAAGATACATTTCTGTTGCAATTCCAACCATACCATGTTATCTTGCTGCTTTGTATGCTCTCTTATTTTGACATTGATAGGATATTTTTGCATGGTGTTTTCATTTAGTTTTTACTTTCTTTTTGTTTTACGGTTAAGGTGGATGGTTGAAGATTAAAGCTACCAGTTGATTAGCAAAGTGAAAAATGGCTGGGTTGGGGCTTTGGGGAGATTTTTAGTTCATTTATCTTTTCTTGTGTGTTGAGTTATATGTCTTGGTGATTTTCTTCTACTCTGTCCTCATATGGTGCCATTGCTGACATTAAATTTGCTGAATAGACTGTTCACCTGCTTTTCTGGAGTTTTTCTTGAAGGAGAAATTATGAACTATTACAGAAGTATACAGGAGAGCAAGGAGCAATCACTTACAACAGTGATACTTTTTTGAATTATGCTGGAAAAAAAGTTATAAGGATTTTGTTTTTGTAAATTTTGATGAGAGTATTAGTGAATGGGTTACCGTATATGATTGCAAGCCTTTATATATATGGTTATACTGCAAGTTAAAAGCCTTGCACAAATAAATGCAATTATTCTATCCCTCTTCGCTTGTAATTGTTCCTCTGTCTTGCAATCTTCTTTTCTGCCTATCTCCTAGTTCTGAAATTTTCTTTGCCACTTTTTACAACTTTGGTCACGCCTATAAACTTGCTTCTTTCACAAGGTTATGATCTTCATGCAGTAATGGATGTGATTATGTTGTTTGTCATTTATCCAATCTGACTAATTCACCATTTGCATGCATGTTTGTTTTTCCTTTGACCACATTTTCTTTTATGCCCTTTCAGATTTTTCGTACTCCAGAAGGAATGCTTTCCAGTGAGCAAGGTGTTTATGTTGCAGAGTCTGTTACTGCTAAGAACTCTAAACAAGCAAAAGGCCGTTTTCGTGTCTATGAAGACCAAGATGGCATGGTATTATTGTCTATTGTAACTTTTTAGTAACTCTTTTATTTACCTATCCTTGTTTCATTCACATTGGACCTTTGGATTTCTACTGAATTTGCATGGAACCCAGGATAACAATTCTAACCGTTCTATGAGGAAAGATTCAGCTGTGAAAGATATTGGTGCCATGGGTAAAAAGGATACTGGGAAATCTTTGAAGAAAGCTGGCATGTTTCTGCAATCTGCATAGTGGTTAATAATCCCTTCCACTTGGAATTCTTTGTTCTAACATACTTTCTATGTTGTTGTTTTTGGTTTTTCAAGAAAAGGGAAAGACTGCAAAAGAAGAGGCACGTGAATTATTGCTGAAGGAGGAGGCCTCCATTCGTGACAAGGTCCAGGCTATACAAAAAAACCTGAGTTTGGTGCTTAGGGCTCTTGGTGAAATGGCTGTGTCCAATCCCATATTTGCTCACAGTCAATTACCTACACTGGTTTGTATCCTATAAATTAATTTTTGTTGATCTTGTAGTGCTTCTTGCATTTATGACTACTATGGAAAATTACACGTAATTTCTAATGTTAGCTTGATGCTGAGATTAGCTGGTGGTCGTTCACATGTAATGTATATTACTGCTGCTTGTTTTAAATGTAACTTGTGTGTTCTCTTTAGTGTTTGTGAATCTGTTTGAATTTCTTCCCATCCCATTTAGTTCATAGTCCAATAAGGTTCTAGTTCTTTATTTATGGTTTTCAGGTCAAATTTGTTGGTCCTTTGCTTCGGTCACCTATAGTAAATGATGTGGCTTATGAAACCTTGGTGAAGCTGTCAAGATGTACTGCTCCTCCTCTTTGTAATTGGGCTTTTGACATAGCCACTGCTTTATGTATCATCGAAACTGAAGAAGGTAGTATTCTATTGGATCTCGTTCCGCCAGCTGGTAAGGGGGAAACCAATGGAAAACCAGCCCCTGCTCTTTTTGAGAGAATAATTCATGGCCTACATGTGTCCTGTAAATCTGGTCCTCTTCCGGTGGATTCATTTACTTTTGTATTTCCAGTAAGTTACAATTTTCTTGTAGCTTGGTCAGTTATGCAATCTAATGTATTATTGACTCGAAATCGTCATTGATCAGATAATGGAGAGGATTCTTTTATCTTCTAAGAAGACTGGACTTCATGATGACGTGCTTCAGATTATGTACCTGCACATGGATCCCATGTTACCGCTTCCTAGGCTCCGGATGATATCAGTTATGATCAATTCCGTCATAATATAGAGATGCAATACATTCTATATTGAGTTATCTTTGCATGATTGTCTTTTCTTCTGTCACAAAAATACTTTTTCATTCTACCTTGCAGGCTCTTTATCATGTCCTAGGTGTGGCTCCATCATACCAAGGATCTGTTGGACCAGCCCTGAATGAGTTGTGCCTTGGTCTAAAACCACAAGAAATAGGACCTGTATGCATTCCATCCGTGGTTGTTTACTTGAACTAACTGAGCAATTCATCCAAATGCTGATTAATTCTCCTAAGTTCTGTTTTACAGGCTCTGTATGGAGTGTATGCAAAAGATGTCCATGTAAGAATGTCATGCTTGAATGCTATAAGATGCGTACCAGCTGTCTCTAGCCGTTCTGTTCCTCTGAACATTGAGATTGCAACAAGCCTGTGGATAGCTCTACATGATCCAGAAAAGGTTTAGTTGTAAACCTGATTCATCTCCAACTTAAAATTGCATTGAAATTATCTGAACTCTTGATTCAAATCAAGCATGCATGCCATGGACAAATAATTCTAAACCTGTACACGTGATTTTATCTTCTACTAGAGGTGATGGATCATTATTCAAAATTTATTGTTATTTTGGTAGTTTGATGAGTTCTTAATTCATCGTTGTATTTTTTTGTCATTTCTCTTTGTTATTGATATATCCCTGTGGTTTTCTGACAATAAATATGTTTATGTGGGTTGTTGACCATGGTCTTGTTTGCCCTTGTAAGGAATACTAAAATGCTGGGACTTGTTATAATAAGCATAATTGTGTGTGCAAATTTTACTAAATGCTGATTAGATTGTAAGCATCATGTCAGATGACCATGTGATCTAGAAGTTGTTACATGAAGTTTGGTTTGACCAACATAAATGAGACGTTATGTAGTCCTTAGCATTCACTTAATGGTGAATTTGTGTTCCTGTATATTCTAGCTTGTCAAGTGCTTGTCTAGATCCTTTCGCTCGATCTGGTTAATCTGATCTTACATAGCCCTGAATAGAGAGGATTAGACCTTACTCCTTAGTGTAGAATTCATTACTTGATTTGGATAATTTGATGCCTTCCCCTTTTCTCCCATTCCTCAAATACAAAAATAGCTTTGTAAATTAATGTAGCACTTAATTTGGCAAATAGAACTTTGTTTAGACCTACTAGTGGATAAATCTCATTTGTTTTTTCATAGTAATCAAATGCAAAAGGCATCAACAAAGCATTATTAATTAGTTTTCTTTAAGGTTCTGGGAGTCTAGAGAGCATACCACATTATCCGATGCTATTCTGAATAAATTGAAAGAAACAAGCTACTGGTTTAGAAGTGGACGCTTGCCTTCAGGCGCTTGTAAATGCACTGAATCATCAATAGGATTATGGTTCTCTGAAGCTTTTCTTCTGTGTAATCAAGATGAAAGTTAGCATAATACTTCTGTTTGCTCCCCTTACTTGTTAGAGTGGTTTATTTATCTCTGAAAAATATATTTTATAATCAGTTTCTTCCACATTATTGCTTGTTAGAGATTTCTTTTTATTGAAATTCTTCTATATTATTCTTGCCAAGCTTGGTGCTCTGCTCAGTTCTGGTGCATACTTGGTTTATTTTCCATCTTTTGCTTTAATGACTAATCCTTCCTGTAACAAGAATCTCAGTGTTGTTCATGTTTTATTTTGGTTTTTTCTTCTGATTAAATATGTTTTTATTACATCATCTTGGGAGCGAATTGCTTGCTTGACGACTTATATTTGCAGTCAATTGCCGAAGCTGCTGAGGATATATGGGACCGCTATGGCCATGACTTTGGGACTGATTATTCTGGACTGTATACAGCACTATCTCACCTAAATTACAATGTCCGCTTGGCAGCTGCCGAGGGGTTGGCTGCTGCTTTGGATGAAAACCCTGATTCTATGCAGGTTTGGTTTTTATCAAATTCTGGTGTTTGCTTTAGTCATTATGTTTTCTAAATGTCTGCTATTCTTTTCAGGAATCACTTTCAAATTTATTTTCTTTGTATATCCATGACATTGGTTTTGGTGAAGACAAGACTGATGCTGGTTGGCTAGGCAGACAAGGAATTGCATTGGCCTTACATTCTGCTGCTGATGTTCTGAGAACAAAGGACCTTCCTGTTGTTATGACATTCCTTATATCACGAGCATTGGTAAGCTGTTCCTCAATTGGCTAATGTTTTTCCTTCTCAAATTTGAAGTCAAATACTCAAGTACGAATGCTTCTTTTCTCCTCCCTATTAGTTATGATTATGGAGTCAATCACTTCCCCCTCCTGCCAGTCTTGAGTGTTTCCTATAGAGTGGTATTTAGTTGACAAGTCGGTTTGTTCCCAATTTTGTCATATATGTTTTATTTTTTCTGGAGACAAAATAGTAATATCATGTTTGATTTTGATTTTCACTTGTTTTTATCAACCATATATTATTTTGTGATGAGTATATTCTATGGCATTGTGCTGTCATATTTGAGGGCAAAACTCTCCGCCAAAATTGAAAGAACAGGAGATGGGGACAATTAATTGTGAAATGAAGATTTTAATTGATTTTATTACTTGCCAATACCAACAATATTGCCGATTATGTGGTCATGATTTGATTATCTTGAAGTAGCAGTTATGCTACCAGTGGTTTATGATGGTTCATTTGGTAAGAAATATTGGTTGAGACTAGAACCTGTGTCTTGATGGCTATTAGGGGTTGAGCAAATATGGTGCATGTACACATACATGATAACACCCCTGACATGATACAATTAGGGCTAAAACATTTGTGCTTTTGATATTGTAGGCTGACCCTAATGCAGATGTTCGTGGAAGAATGATAAATGCTGGCATCATCATTATTGATAAGCATGGAAGAGAGAATGTTTCCCTGTTATTTCCAATCTTTGAGAACTATTTAAACAAAAAGGTTAGTTTTGATTTTTCGGTTACAAATGTTTCCATCCATAACTTGCTTGATTTTACCCCAGATTGACAAAAGATTGTTGAATATTTGTCTTATTGATCTCATGAGTATTATATGAGATCCCATAAGTGGATTGCTTTTTCTAGACCATTTAGAAAAAAAATAGAAGTGTAGTTCCAGTGAAGGGTATAGTTAAGGATCCATTATCTTATTTTGATCCAACTTTTGAACAGTTTTTCTTTATCCGTTGTTGATGAATCTTGTTCTTTATTCCTTAAGAAGTCTCATCATATGAATTTATGCCCTTCTTTAGGCCATGGATGAGGAGAAGTATGACTTGGTTCGTGAAGGTGTAGTTATTTTTACTGGTGCATTGGCTAAACATTTAGAAAAGGTTTGTATTTGATTGTACTGTATTCACATTGGTAAAAATTAGTTATTCTTTATAATTATGGAAGTTTTGTTCCTCTTCCTTTTTTTATTGTCAGGATGATCCTAAAGTCCATATTGTTGTGGAGAAGTTGTTGGATGTGCTGAACACTCCATCTGAAGCTGTTCAACGGGCAGTGTCTACATGTCTATCTCCTTTGATGCAGTCTAAGCGAGTAATAATAATTGTTTACTTTTGTTGGATAATTATCTTAGATAGGTTTAGTTAGCCTAGGAGATAAGTTTATCTTCTAGTAGATAAGATAAGATATACTATAGATAGGATAAGTTAGTATATAAGAAAAATCCAGTAGTTTAGTAGTATTAGAATAGATTATATACTATAGATAGGATAAGTTAGTATGTATGAAAAAATCCAGTAGTTTAGTAGTATTAGAATAGATTATAGTCATGTATAAATTACATATAATTAGAGAAATAAAGTTGGTTTTCTTCTGATATTTTCTATACCCTCTTGTTTCTTGGTATCAAACCTACCGATTCTGGTAGCCTAATTTTTCCAGCCACATCATGGCTGGAGTTCAACCAACCTTTGGTTCCTATGTGATAGAAAACCCAGGAAAATAGAAAGTAGTAATAGAGGAATAATGGCAGAAACAAGAGTGCAAGGATGAACTTCTCCACTAAGTGAGTCCGTAAGTGGACTAAACTCAAAACACCAATGTTTAATTAATTTCTGATCTACCGCATAACTAATTCCTATGGGTATTTATAAGAGAGATACCCTAACTAACTAGACTACGTTAACAATAAAAACGTAAACTTCCTAAACAATATGAAACTCTGTTTTTAAAGCTCTTCTTTTATAAACTTCCTAAACAATATGAAACTCTGTTTTTAAAGCTCTTCTTGGATAGACATCATCTTTAAACTTTTATCATCTGCTTGGATGGACTTCGTTTTCCTTCTAGAATAATTAAGCAGTGGTTTACTGCTATCAATGCTCCCCTCCTGAAATATCTCCTTGTCCTCAAGGGGAAAAAGAGGAAATTGAGCTGCGAGTAAATCATAATCTTCCCAGCTTTGATCTTCCAATTGGTCGGTCAAGCCATTGGATCAATAGTTCAAGAGAAGAACTTGAAGAACTGGTGACCCATCTATGTGCTAACACTTGGGCTGGTTGCAGCAGTAATTCCCACTCATTGGAAAGTGGAAGAGGAGGTGGGTCAGTAGGCAATAGTTGGCCTAGAGCTGGTTGGAGTAAGGAGACATGAAAAATTGGATGAATCCGAGACGTCAGGGGCAATTCTAATTCATAAGCAACCTGACCTACTTTCCGTAGAATTTTATAAGGCCCAAAAAATTGTGGAGACAGCTTCTCATGTTTCCTCTTAGCTAAGGAATGTTGTCTGTATGGTTGGAGGCGCACTAAAACATCACCTACATTAAAAGAGAGTTCTCGCCTTTTAGAGTCTGCTTGAGCCTTCATACGGTCTTGCACCTTTTGGAGATGAGACTGAATGATTTTAAGCATGTCATCCCTCTGTTGCAGCTGCTGTTCCAGATCAATAAGATGAGTTTCTCCCTGTACAAAGGGGTGGAGGGCTGGAGGGTCTCGTCCATAAAGGATTTTGAAGGGGGTAGTACCCGTAGAGGTGTGAAAACCTGTGTTAAAAGAAAATTCTGCCCAACATAAAAAGTTACTCCACTGTTGAGGTTGTTCATGACAGAAACAGCGGAGATAAGCTTCTAGACAACGATTTACCACTTCAGTTTGGCCATCACTTTGTGGGTGGTAGGTGGAGCTCATGTGTAAGCGGGTCTTGCTAAGTTTAAATAACTCTGTCCAGAAGGAGCTAAGGAAGATGGAGTCGCGGTCAGAGACAATAGAACGGGGCAAACCATGGAGCCGAACGACCTCTTTGCAAAAGATGGCAGCCACTGTACGGGCTATATAAGGATGAGAAAGAGGAATGAAATGCCTGTATTTGCTCAATCTGTCCACAATTACTAAGATTGTGTCAAATCCTTTAGATTTTGGTAGCCCAATGATGAAGTCCGTAGAGATATCTTCCCAAACCTTGTTGGGAATTGGTAATGGTTGCAAGAGTCCTGCTGGAGAGAGAGTTTCATATTTAGTTTGTTGACAGATCAAACCATGTTGCACGTACCTTTTGACATCCCTGTGGAGTGATGGCCAATAAAAATTAGAACGAATGCGCTGTAAAGTTTTCAAATATCCCCCATGACCACCCGAAGGGGTATTATGAGCTTCTTCAAGCAAGGTTTGCTTGAGTGCTGGTGCATCTGGAATAACAAGTCTATTATTGTAGAATAGATGACCACCAGCCAAGGAGAAGTGTGGTAGGCCTTTCAGATCAGTGGAAAGCAATTGTATTTGTTCCCTAGTAATTGGATCTTGTACCAAGGCTGTTTGTAATCCTTTAAAATCAAGCTGAATGGGCATGGTAAGTGCAAGGAAAGTGGCATGTGAAGGCTTTCATGATAAAGCATCGACACCTATGTTATCTTGGCCTTGTTTGTAAGTAATGGCGAAATCAAAAGGTAGCAACTTCATAATTAAACGTTGTTGTTCTGCAGTAGAAAGATGCTAGTCAAGTAAGAATTTGAGACTTCGATGATCGGTTCGAATTATAAAGTGCCTTCCTAATAAATAATGTCTCCATTTTTGTAATGCCAACACGAGAGCAAGGAGTTCCCTGTCATAGGCATACTTAATACGATTGGAATAGGATAGCCCTTTGCTGAAGTATGCTATGGGATGTTCATCTTGCATGAGTATTGCTCCAACTCCATCTAAAGAGGCATCACATAATACAACAAAAACTTTGTCAAAGTTAGGGAGTTGTAGTACAGGTGTGGAAGTTAATACCTATTTTAATTGTAGAAAGGCGTTCTCTGCCTTAGGAGACCAAATGAAAGCGTCCTTTTTTGTCAATTCAGTGAGAGGTCGGGCTAGGATGCCATAGTTCCGTACAAAGCGCCTCTAATAACCTGTGAGACCCAAAAGGCCTCGCAACTCCTTGACATTAACTGGGCGGGGCCATTCCATAACATCTTTAATTTTGTTATCCTCCACAGATAACCCTTGTTCAGACACCACATGGCCCAAAAAGTGTACTGATGGTTGGCCAAACAAACACTTACTGGATTTGGCAAAGTAGGAGTGGTCTAGAACTGCTTGGAGTGTCCACTGAAGGTGTTGTTGGTGCTGCTCCAAATTTGGACTATACACCAGGATGTCGTCAAAGAAAACGAGAACAAATTTGTGAAGATAAGGCCTAAAAAGCTCGTTCATGGCTGCCTGAAGAGTAGAGGGGGCGTTGGTAAGCCCAAATGGCATGACGATGAACTCGTAGTGGCCATTATGAGTACGAAAGGCAGTTTTATGGATGTCGTCTGGCTGTACACGAATTTGATGATATCCGGATCGAAGATCAATCTTTGAAAATACCTTCGAACCATGTAACTCATCAAGGAGTTCATCAATAGTAGGGATCGGATACTTATCTGGAACAGTAATCTGATTAAGCTTCCGGTAGTTGATGCACAATCGCCATGTTGAGTCTTTTTTCGATACCAATAACACCGGGCTAGCAAATGGGCTGGTGCTGGGGCGAATGAACCCCATCTTGAGAAGTTCTGCAACCTGTTTCTCTATTTCTATTTTATGATCATGAGGACACCGGTAAGGACGAATGTTGGGGGCAATTGAATAGGGAAGAAGTGGAATGGCATGAGAGTGTTCTCGAAAAGGAGGTAATGTTGTAGGCTCCTTGAAAACAGAGTCAAATTGTTGCGGCTCTTGCTGAATTAATGAAGGTGTCTCCACCTTAGTTGCGCAATCATTCCCTTTGACCATACTTTGGAGAGAGACTTGTGTAGGACCAGATTTTGGTACTCCCTGAAGTTTGTATCTCTTCCCATTAATATGAAAAATGAGGAACATCTTGTTCCAGTTGGCTTGGACAGTGTTTAGTGATGCCAACCATTTGATACCCAAAACTAAGTCTGCACCACCTATGGAGAAGGGGAAAAAATCTTCAATGATAGATAACCCAGAGAGATGAACTTCTACCTGTTTACAAACTGAATGGCAACGAATTACATCTCAATGATAGATAACCCAGAGCGAATTATCTTAGTTAAGTTTAATTAGCTTAGGAGATTATCTTCTAGGAGATAAGTTTATCTTCTAGTAGATAAGATAAGATATACTATAAATAGGATAAGTTAGTATATACGAAAAAATCCAACCTTGTAGTAGTATTAGAATAGATTATACTTTATTTTCTAGTAGATAAGATAAGATATACTATAGATAGGATAAGTTAGTATATCTGAAAAAATCCGAGTGTAGTAGTATTAGAATAGATTATACTCACGTATAAATTACATATAATCAGGAAATAAAGTGGGTTTTCTTTTGATATTTTCTATACCCTCTTGTTTCAACTTTAACTGGGTTATTTATAATTGTGTGTATCTGTTATTGGCACCTTCTCAGCTTTTGATTATATTCTGATATTTTTACATACAATAATTTATCTGAAAGTTTGTTACCTCCTTATAGCCATCAACTTGAACTCATGTTGAGCTTCATTCTTGCAGGGTGAAGCACCTGTTCTTGTATCCAGATTGTTGGATCAACTGGTGAAAAGTGACAAATATGGTGAGCGCCGTGGAGCTGCTTTTGGACTTTCTGGGGTTGTTGAAGGATTTGGAATATCTTGCTTAAAGAAGTATGGAGTGATTTCTGCATTAAGGGAAGGTCTTTTAGATAGGTAAATTATTTCTTGCTAATAAAATTAGGTTGAAGTTGTATCCTTGGTTCATATTTTAACCCATTTCACTTTCTAAGTTCCTTTAGTGACTGTGAATGTGTTTTCTGTTCCTCTCGTGGCAAAGTTGAGTCTGCATCCTATTTGCTCTGTTTCTATTTTTAGCAATCTAAAGTTTGTTTAACTTCTTTTCTTAGATGGTGTTGCATATGTTGTGGGTTTCAGCTCTACAGATCAATTATGGACTTGAACATGTAAATTGAATGGTTATGGTATTTGATGTGCTTCTTGGTTTCTTTGAATGTCAGGAATTCTGCAAAATGTCGTGAAGGAGCTTTACTAGCTTTTGAGTGCTTATGTGAAAAACTTGGAAAGTTGTTTGAACCGTAAGAATTTAAACTCTTTTCCCAAGCAAGTGAAATGACCTTCAAGTGTTCTTTTTGAGCATATGATAACTTCTTTTTCATTGTTGGGATCCAGGTATGTGATTCAAATGTTACCATTACTTTTGGTTTCATTCTCTGATCAAGTTGTTGCAGTTCGTGAAGCTGCTGAGTGTGCTGCTCGAGCAATGATGTCTCAACTTAGTGCACAGGGCGTTAAGCTTGTGCTTCCATCCCTTTTAAAGGTATATACTTTGGATTCATGCATCTAGCACTTATCAGATAGTTTGATTTGGTGATGCATGATACTGCTTTACTGGTGAAGATGCATGTTGTCTCGCCATACCATTTTGTACATCCCAGCAAAGGTTCTTTTGATAGTACTTTGATACTGTGATTTTCTGTGATGCTTACTGACATGGTGGAATCTTAAGGTGGATGTAATGTTTTGATTTGAGAATCGAAAATAATGATTTTGATATACTATTTCATTGCCTTTTCAACCCAAGTATCTGAATGTAATGAGGATTGCCTTTATACTATGTAGCACGGACACGGCAAAATAGAGCTGTGTCCGCATGTTGGACACGTGTTCGTGTCGGACACCTACTGACACACGGTGGACACAGCTCGGACACGTCTGGAGACCACTTAGACATTGCTTAATGGAATATATGCTCCATAACATATATGCTTCATGTTTTTTGAGAGGGGCTTATAAAGTATCAAATATGTATGAACTATCAAGATGTTGGAAGTCTTGAAACACATCAATCAATATATATCATATTATAAATTCTGAATTTTTTTCTTAATTTTAAATTTTATAATATATATATATATGCCGTGTCCGTGTCCACCAAATTTTAGAAGTTGGTGTGTCCCCGTGTCCCTGTTCGTGTCGTGTCGCGTGTACGTGTCCGTGTTTATGCTTCTTAGCCTTTATATAATACATACATGTTCATTTATGGATTCCATTATATGTATATCTGTGGTTTTCTAATATATATATTTTCCATGTACAGATAAAGTTTCATATTTATCACAAAGTTTCACTTCGTTGTTGGCATGAGTACTATGGTCTTTTCCATTCAAAATTCTTACTGTTATGGTCCTCTTATATTACTTGATTGTCCATTGTCTTTTATTGCCTAAACGTTCAGGGTCTTGAAGATAAGGCGTGGAGGACAAAGCAAAGCAGTGTGCAACTACTTGGTGCTATGGCTTACTGTGCTCCTCAGCAACTCTCCCAATGCCTTCCTAAGATTGTTCCAAAACTCACCGAGGTTTATCTTAGTTTAAATCCAACCTGATAGCTTTTCCTTCTGTAAACCAAACTCTAACTCTTGATATTGCTGTTCCCAGGTGTTAACTGACACTCATCCCAAAGTCCAGTCAGCAGGGCAAACAGCACTCCAGCAGGTTGGAGTTTTATTTGTTGTTTCTCTCCTGGTTTTCCACCATAGTTCCCCTAACCTGTCTTTGCTGGTGTCTTTCTTAGGTTGGGAGTGTTATAAAGAATCCAGAGATATCATCTCTTGTCCCTACACTTCTCATGGGACTTACAGATCCCAATGACTATACCAAATATTCCCTTGATATTCTCCTCCAAGTAAGATTTATTTGATGGAAAATTTGAATCCATTTTTTCTAGTTTCATTTGACAAACTCATGGTTCTAAGTGCTCTTCTATTTGTTGCAGACTACTTTTGTTAATTCAATTGATGCCCCTTCACTTGCTCTGTTAGTGCCAATAGTTCATAGAGGTCTAAGAGAGAGGAGTGCTGAAACTAAAAAGAAAGCTTCACAAATCGTTGGAAACATGTGTTCATTAGTTACAGAACCAAAAGATATGATTCCTTACATAGGGTTGCTTCTTCCCGAAGTTAAAAAGGTACCTCTTGTTGACTTGTGTTATCGGTGTATGGATTGGCTCTAATGTTATTTGTAAAATATGCAAATAGGTCCTTGTGGATCCAATTCCTGAAGTCAGGTCTGTTGCGGCAAGGGCCATCGGATCCCTTATAAGAGGCATGGGAGAAGAAAACTTCCCAGATCTTGTTCCTTGGCTTTTTGATACTCTTAAATCTGATAACAGTAATGTTGAGCGCTCAGGAGCTGCTCAAGGTTTGAGTGAGGTAAAAATGATAAGAATTCAACTTTTATTCTCAAATACTTAAGGGTACTACTAAACTTTGGAAAAATATTTCATAATTATAGCGTCAAGCTAAGAGTATGCAGACAACTCGATAATTTTTAACCCCCAGTTGAATTCATTAGTTGCTTTAATCAGGAATCTTCTTCTGTGTCTTAACAAAGACACTTATATGAGTTGCTGGTACGTCATAATTATCAAGCCCATCTTTTCTAAAGAAAACTCTACTCTATGGTTATCATGTAGGTTTTGGCAGCACTTGGCACAGAATACTTTGAACATGTACTTCCTGACATTATCAGAAACTGTTCTCATCAAAAGGCGTCTGTGCGTGATGGATACTTAACACTTTTCAAGGTGAGCATATTGAATATGTGATAATTCTTAAATTTTTGGGAGCTTTTATGTACACGAACCTCGTCTAATTTTTTTGATTCTTTTGCAGTATCTTCCCAGGTCTTTAGGTGTTCAATTTCAGAACTATCTGCAGCGGGTGCTGCCTGCAATCTTAGATGGTAATTTTTCTTTTTTATTGTGAAATGGGGAGCTTTTAAAATTTTTTGGGTCCTCCGTTCAGTTTAATTGGTGATTTTTTAAAGATACTACTGTATTTATACTTTTCCAGGTCTCGCTGATGAGAATGAGTCTGTGCGTGATGCTGCATTAGGTGCTGGGCATGTCCTGGTGGAGCACTATGCCACAACGTATGCATGTGCTTGGTCTTATTTTCCTTTTTTATTTACTCACATTAACTTTAGTATGTTGTCTGTTCTGCATTGTTTTTGTGGTGAAAGCTTTTTAGTTGTTGAAAAGTGACAGATGCATCGTGTTGTATCTCTTCTAACATCTTTTATTGCTGTTGTTACTTTTCTTTTGCTCATTTTCAGGTCATTACCTCTTCTCCTTCCAGCTGTTGAGGATGGTATTTTCAATGATAGTTGGCGTATTCGCCAAAGTTCTGTTGAATTGTTAGGAGATCTCTTGTTTAAGGTATTTATTCCTTGACCTCTTGATACTGGTTTGTGGAACTCTTTAGAGCCAGCTCTTTCGGTGGCAATTTCCTGAATTGTTTTAATTGAAAAAAGGTTGCTGGAACATCTGGAAAGGCTTTACTTGAGGGTGGTAGTGATGATGAAGGCGCTAGTACTGAGGCACATGGTCGGGCTATCATTGAGGTATTAGGCAGGGAAAAGCGCAATGAAGTCCTTGCTGCATTATACATGGTTCGTACTGATGTCAGCATATCTGTACGTCAGGTAATGTAACTGAAAAATTGTTTTTCTTGCCTTTCTTGAGCAATTCTCTTGTATCTGTTACTGTTTCATATTAAACCTGCAAATTTTCTTTCCTCTATTGGCAGGCTGCCTTACATGTATGGAAAACTATAGTGGCAAATACTCCGAAGACGCTGAAGGAAATTATGCCAGTTTTGATGAACACTTTGATTTCTTCTCTTGCATTCTCCTCCTCTGAGAGGCGACAGGTTTACTTTTCTATTGTGAACCGTTTGAAC